>ML677465.1:185815-282334 GCA_007922305.1 Dermatemys mawii | reverse complement strand
GCCCGGCCCGGCCCGGCCCGCTCCCTCCCCCGGCGGGGGTTACCTGGCGCGCCCCTATCCCGGCCCGGCGGCGCTGAGGGTGAAGGGCTGGGGGCTGCTTCGCGGGGCCTGCGCTCGCTGCGGGGTGGGGCCAGCTCGGCCCCTCTCTCCGCCCCCCGAGCCCTGTCGAGAGCGGCCGCCCGCGCGGGGCCCCGGGAGGGACCGGCCCTGCCCCCGCCCCGCGGCCTCTGGGCGCCGCGGGAACCGGCATCGAACCCCATCGCCACGGGCTTCAGGGGGAAGGCGCCGGTAGGACCGCGGGCAGGGGCCGGGCGCGTTGGGGAGGGGGCAGCCCCCAAGCCCCACTCTGGGTAGGGGCTGCACACGGGATATATAACGGTCTCTGGGGGCTCTGCACTTCTCCTTCCGCTGGGGTTTGACTGTCCCTCATCACTGTAGGGTCGAAGCGCCCCCATTCCGCCAGGGCCCCCTCACGCCAGGAGCCCCTCCCAGCTGGGGGGGCTCAGACTCCCCATCATGCCAGGCAGAGGCAGGCGTCACAGAAGTGTCCCCCAGGTGAGGGGTTGTTACTGAGAGCCGGCCCCCAAGACCCCACAGTGTAAGGGCTGAGGGAGGGTGACTAGACAGCAAGTGCCAAAAATTGAGATAGGAGTGGGGGGGGGGGGAATAGGAGCCTATATAAGAAAAAGCTCCAAAAAATCCTGTAAAACCAGGACCCCTGGTCACCCTAGGGCTGAGGCCTTTTTCTACAGTAAGCCGCAGCAGCCATAAGCAAAGGAGCAGGAAATCACATCCTCCCATTCCATGTAACATCTCCTGAGACGCCCCTGTCCTGAGACCACCCACCATCTCCAGCAAAGAAACAGATGGTCAGCCATTCAGGGGAAACGCTGAATGCATTCTGCCTGGCCAGGAACCCCATTTCAACAGCTAGAATTGTGAAATCCCTGCTTCCAGATTGTTTTGCCTTTACGGTTCCCACTTCTCTCTGGTTTGTATGGTCTCTCTGGTTTCTGTCTGTTACAACATTCATTTTGCAAGGTTTAAATCAACTACAGTGGTGCATGTGATTGGGCAAAGAGGTATTTTGTGATGCGCTGGGATGGGTGAAAAATACGGTTTTGTAGGACTTTAGTTTACATGACTGGTTAGAATCATGTTTGACAGAAGCTGGGAATGGGCGACAGGGGATGGATCACTTGGTGATTCCCTGTTCTGTTCATTTCCTCTGGGGCACCTGGCTTTGGCCACTGCCAGAAGACAGGATACTGGGCTGGATGGATCACTGGTCTGACCCAGTGTGGCTGTTCTTATGATCACTCCTTTTCTGACCTCTCCGTCCTTGTCCTCAAAGGACACCTGCACGACCCCTTCTAAAGATGAGCCTAAAGACACTGAACATCACAGACTCAGTGAAGACACCAGATCTCATAGAATCACAGAAATGGAGGAGAGGATCTAGACCGGTCCCCTGCACTCAAGGCAGGACAAGGTAATAACTAAACCATTTATGGCTCACGACCACAATCTGTAACACGCCAACACTCCTTTGTTCTGTGACTGCAGCGGTCTCCACTGCCCACTTCACTTTGAATGGCCTCATGAAGCAGAGGACTGGAGGGGACCTCGAGAGGTCGTTTAGTCTAGTCCTGTCCCCTGCACCGAGACAGGACTCGGTATTCCCTAGACCAGAGGTTCTGAAACTGTGGTCCGTGGACCACCCGAATGGTGGTCTGCAGACAGTTCCCACTAAGGTGTGTGCCTGGGCAACCACACACAAGAGAATAAAGGGAAACCCACCTGATTAGTGGAGCCGTGCAGGCGTGGCTCCACTAATTAGGGTGCCTGGACCCTGTAGAAGACGCACATGTACGGTGAGGTGGTGACCTTGGGGGGAATAAGGGGCAGGTGGGAGGAGCAGTGGGGTGAGAAGAGGGGTTGGAGGGAATTTGGGCCGTGCAGGGCTGCGGCAGCTGGGGAGAGACGGCCTCCTCAGCTCTGTGGTGCTGTGGAGGGGGAGAGAGGGAGAGACCCTCCTCCTTCCCACCGCATTTCGGGGGCTGCTGCAGTGGGGGAGAGAGGGCACATCCATCACATTAGAAAGGCAAGACTACTGACATTAAAACAGGAGTTGTGGGCTTTATTTGTAGACCAAAAAATGTTAATTATTATTAAGGTGTTTTTTATATAGCACTTTTATCCAAAGTATTTTATAATATTTAGCTAATGGTACAAACAACATTTGGAAAGATCATTAAATGGTCTGCTGAGACCCTCAGCAATTTTCAAGTGATCTGTGGGGAAAAAAAGTTGGAGAACCACTGATCTAGAGCAGGGGTAGGCAACCTATGGCACGGGTGCCAAAGGTGGCATGCAAGCTGATTTTCAGCGGCACTCGCACTGCCCAGGTCCTGGACACTGGTCTGGGGGGCTCTGCATTTTAATTTAATTTTAAATGAAGCTTCTTAAACATTTTAAAAATCTTATTTACCTTACATACAACAATCGTTTTAGTTCTATATTTATTATAGACTTATAGAAAGAGACCTTCTAAGAACGTTAAAATGTATTATTGGCACGCAGAACCTTAAATTAAAGAGAATAAATGAAGACTCGGCACACCACTTCTGAAAGGTTGCCGACCCCTGATCTAGACCATCCCTGAGAGGTGTTTGTCTGACCGGCTCTTAAACAGCTTCCGTGATGGAGATTCAACAACCTCCCTGGGCAATTTGTTCCTGTGCTTAACCACCCTCACAGTTTGGAAGGTTTTCCTAATGTCCAACCTAAACCACCCCCGCTGCAGTTTAAGCCCTTTGCTTCTTGTCCTGTCCTCAGTGGTCATGAACAATTTACCACCTCCCTTTTTATAACAACCCGTTTTATACTTGAAAACTGTTATGATGTCCCTCCTCAGTCTTCTCTTTTCCAGACTAAACAAACTCATTTTTTTCAGTCTTTCCTCATAGGTCATGTTTTCTAGACCTTTAATAATTTTTGTTGCTCTTCTCTGACTTTCTCTAATTTGTCCCAATCTTTCCCGAAGAGTGGCACCCAGAACTGGACCCAATACTCCAGCTGGGGTCTAATCAGCACGGAGTACGGCAGAATAATTACGTCTTGTGTCGGCTTACAACACTCCCCCTAATACATCACAGAATGATGTTCGCTTTTTTCAACAATATTGCACTGTTGACTCATATTTAGTTTCTGATCCACTGGAACCCTCCAATCCCTTTCCGCAGGACTCTTTCCTTAGGCAGTCATTGCCTATTTCATATGTTTGCAATTTATTGTTCCTTACTAAGGGCAGGTCTACACTACTAGCGATCGCTCTCTCGGGGTTTGATTTAGCGTGTGTAGTGTAGATGCAATAAATTGATCCCCGAGTGCTCTCCCCGTGGACTCCGGAACTCCACCGCCGCGAGAGGCGGAAGCAGAGTTGACGGGGGGGAGCAGCGGTTGACTCGCGACCGTGAGGACCCCCAGGTAAGTCGATCTAGGCCAGGGGTCTCAAACTCAAATGACCACGAGGGCCACATGAGGACTAGTTCATTGACCCAAGGGCCGCATCACTGACATGCCCCCATCACTGCCCCCGGCCATGCCCCCACCCCACCCCTTCCAGGAGGTCCCACCCTTGCCCCGCCTCCTCCTCTGACCGCGCAGCTCCCCGCTCCTCCCTCCTGGAAAGTGCTAAGCGCCTGGAGGTAGGCGGGGGGGCCTCGGGAGCTTGGCGGAGGGGCCGTGGGGAGCTTGGCGGAGGGCGGGGGGGGCCGCGGGGAGTTGGCAGGAGCCATGGGGAGTTTGGCTGCGGGGGCTGAGGGGAGCTTGGTGGGGGACAATCAGGAGTTTGGCAGGGGGGCGGGGGGCCTCGGGGAGCTTGGTGGGGGACCGAGGGGAGCTTGGTGAGGGGGTGGGAGGGCAGCGGGGACCTTGGTGAGGGGACCATGGGGAGCTTGGCGAGGAGATTGGCAGGAGCCGCGGGGAGCTTGGCAGGAGGGCTGGAGCGGCCATGGGGAGCTTGGCGGGGGGGCTGCGGAGGAGCTTGGCGGAGGGGTAGGGAGAGCATCGCGGGCCGCAGGGAAGGTCTTAGCGGGCTGCATGCGGGCCACGTGTTTGAGATCCCTGATCTAAGCTATTGCCCTAGCTGAAGTTGTGTCTCTTAGGTTGATCCGCCCCTCCTGCCCCGCAGCAATGTAGACCTGGGCTAAGTGCAGTACTTTGCATTTGTCCTGACTGAATTTCATCTTATCGATTTCAGTCCATTTCTCCAGTGTGTCCAGATCATTTTGAACTCCAGTCCTGTCCTGGAAAGCATTTCCAACCCCTCCCAGCTTGGTATTGTCGTCCCCAGACTTGATAAAGTGTGCTCCCTATGCCATGATCCAAATTATTTACCAAGATACTGACTAGAACTGATCCCTGCAGGACTCCATATGCCCTTCCAGCTTGTCTGTGAACCCCTGAGAACTACTCTCCGGGGATGGATTTCAAACCAGTTGTGCATCCACCTTATAGTAGCTCTATTGAGGCTAAACCATCCCAGACAGGTGGCTCCGGCCTCCTTTCGAAAACCGCCCGTGAAGGAGCTTCCAGGATCTCCCCAGACCCCTGTTCCCTGGTCCTCCTGTTCTTACCCTTAGGAAGATTTTCCTGAGATTTAGTGGCAATCTGCTGTGCTGGAATTTGAACCCATTGCCCCTTGTGCTGCCCTCTGTGGCAAGACAGAACAACTTTTCTCCATCTTTTCCTGGCAGGCTTTCAAGTATTTGAAGACTGTTATCATGTCCCCCTTAATCTCGTTTTTTCCAAGCCAAAATATCCAGTTCATTCAGGCTTTGCTCGGATGGCTCCATTCCCTCCCTTTGATCATCTTCGTCACTCGCTCTGGATCCTTTCCAGTTTCTCTATGCCCTTTCTATATGTTAGTGACCCAAACTGGACACCCTGTCCCAGCTGAGGCCTGAGCAGGGCCAATCACCTCCTCTGCTATACTGTCCGGAACAGATCTCTCTGGAGACCTCCCTCCAGTCTGAATCATTCCACTAATAGTCCCCCTTTGTTTGCAGTTGTTTGCACAATGTATCCACTTGAGCCTCTTGAGATCAGGAAGAGCAACAGACAAATATTCAGCTGCCAAACAGTAACGAGTCTGCACTGAGTGTGAGCAGACTGAGACTTTTTAGATGCTTGTAACTTGAGCAAATGTTGAGGGGCTGGCAAAAGGCGGATCCCTGAGATCGGGGAGACCGCCTAGCCGAAGCATGGAGGTGCTAGAACGTCACTTAGATGGATTAGGAGTGTTTTAACATCAGCCAAACAGCACTTTCTCCAACCGTGTTATCCGGAGTGGCTGAACTGCATTTGCTGAAACGTTTACTTATCAGGCAGGTCACCCGCATGGAGAATTCCAGCCCAAGCAGCGACCTTTTGGCTAAGTTCTGAACGCATCTGGGGACAGCAGCCCTGCAAGGGCTGTGAATAGTGTGTGTCTGTGTGTATAGGCACTGCCAGCTCTGCATATAGTGTGTGCACATGCGTGTGCATGCAGGGCGCTGCTCACTCTGTCTGGTGCAAGGGTCAGGTGTTAGTTCCGTGCCCTGCCCAGACTGCTCTGTGGCTTGGGCAACCAGCTCTCCACATCTGCAGGAGGAGCAGGTGGGGGCCTGGGGATGCAGAATTGTGGGGTGTTATGGGACTGCTGGGCCCCAAAATCCTGTGATTTGGGGGAGTTGGTGGTTGTAGCTGTAGGACCAGTTCCTGAGTCTCACTCCCCATGCATACAGCAAGACTGTAGCCCTGCCCTGCTGCCAGGGGCACGGGAAGGTAAATGCATTAGGTGTGGTGTGGCACTCAGGCTCCAGGTAAGTGTGTCAGGCAGTTGGAGGTGTGTGCATGGTACAGGCAGTGGTGCCCAGCTGGTGGTGGTGTGTCCTTGTCACAACGAGTGTGTTACTCACTAGTAAATCCAACAAATGATCGGCCCAGAACATTCAGGGAGCAGGCCGGGGGCTCAGGAGGGGCGCTGCCCCAGCGCAGCACTGGGGCAGGTGCCGCTGGCAGGGCCGATTAAGGCAGGGGCTTTAGGGGCTGCAGCCCAGGGCCTGGCTCAAGGGGGCCCCACAAAAATCAATCACACGCAGCGATCTCTGGGGCACTGAGGCTCTGTGCCACAGCCCCACACCACGGCCGGCTGCTGGCAGGTCTCTGCAGCCCCTGGCGGGCGGGGGGAGGGCCAGGGGGAGGGAGGGCTCTGCATGCTGCCCCCATCCCCAGCACCGTCCCTGCAGCACTTGTGGGCATGGACAGCACACAGAGACATGCTGTCCCCCTGCCCCCAGGGGTGCACAGAGACCTACGGGGCTAGGGCAGGCAGCCTGCCTGAGCCCTGCTGCACTACCGGCCGGGACCCGCCTGTGGTAAGCGCCCCCTGGCCAGAGCCTGCACCTCACGCACCCCCCTGCACTCAAATTCCCTCCCAGCCCCCTCCTGCACCCCAACTCCCTGCCCCAGGTCAGACTTCCCTCCTGCACCAAACTCCCACCCACTCCCTGCACCCCCTCCTGCATGCCAATCCCCTTCCTCAGCCCCCTCTTGCACCAAACTCCTTCCCAGGAAAAAAGACTTGTATACAGGGGCTCCACAAAGTATAGCCTAGTATACCCCTAGTAGCCCTGGGCCCACAGGAGAGTTGATTTGGCCCTGGCCGCTGGAAGTGCCGGTCTCCTGAGATGTAAAATCTGAGGGTTCTGGTCATTCATGGTTTCAAGCGATCCAGGGGCCTTTCCCCCACCTCGCCCCATGAACAAGTCAGGGTGTTACCGGGCCACATTGCAACACAAGGAATGGTGTGTGACAGACAGGTGCCAGCCACCGCCCTGGGTGAGCCGGGCTGGTGTGCAAGGCTGGGCACCAGAATCCATGGATGAATAGAAACGTAGTGGAGGCTGGGATGGTGGGTCTACATTTGGTTTCCCCTTCCCCTGGCTTTTTGCTATTGTCTCCCCTCTGGGGGGTGGTGTGGGGGCATAGGAAGAATGAGTTCTCCTCTGAGGGGTGGTATGGGATCATGGGGGAGGGGCGCGAACTCCCCTCTGGGGGGTTGTATTGGCTGGAGGGCGGGACAGGGCTCCCCTCTGAGTGGTTGTGTATGGGGGGGAGCAGGCTTCCCTCTGGGGGAGCAGGAGGGGGTGTAGATAAATCTCTGTATTTTGTGTAATTTTTATATTACTTTTGTGTTAACTTTTCCTAGAACCTTGTGTTAGAAACTCTGTTAAACTTTGGTGAGATGTTCTAGCCCCTAAGGTAAGATAATTAAGGTAGAAGAAAAATGTCTCTTTGTTAGGAGTAGAATAAGATCTTCCCCCCACTTTGTAATTAATTGCCCTGCTTAATGAACGAGGGGGGAATGAGCAAGGTGTGGAAGGCGGCACCTCCAGAGAGCTGCAAGGGTTGAAGAGGGGATGGGAGCCAGAGGCAGGGACGATCAAAGGTGTCAAGTGGGCCGACTAAGGAAGATCAGACAGATTGACGGCCGCGGGGGGGGCTAGCAGCCAGCACCTTCTTTTGGGACCCCCCTCTCTGCAGCATTGGGACACCCCCAGAGAAAAAGCAGTCTGAAGAACCAATGGACACAGAGACCCAGATTTTGAACCGGGGACAGATCTGCATGAGAGAGAAGCTGCTATAAAAGTGAGGTGCCTGGCAGAGGACCCGGGGTCTCATCTTGTCAACATCGGAGCATCGATCCGGATCGGCAGAAGCCCGGCTCCACCCCTCCCCCATCTAACTCACCTGGCCAGTGCAGTTAAGGGGAGCAACCAGTTGGTAACAACAGCAAGACGGAGTGTGTGTGTGTGTGTGTGTGTGTGAGTGCATGAGTGTGCTATACATCATATGCATATGATAGTATTGATTATTGAATGTATTGCTAATAAATGTGGCGTTTTGCCTTTTTCCCCCTGAAAAGATCCTGTGCAGGACTTTAAGTACAACAGGGACTCCCCTGTGGAGGGTTCTGCAGGGGGGAGGGAGCAGGCTCCCCTCTGGGGGGTTTTGTGGGGGGAGGGGGCTCCCCTCTGGGGAGTGGTGCAGGAGGAGAAGGCTCCCCTCTGGGGGGTGGTGCGGGGGGAGGGGGCTCCCCTCTGGGGGGTTGTGTGGGGAAGGGGAGCCGGCTCCCCTCTTGGGGGTTGTGCGGGCTCCCCTCTGGGGGGTTGTGTGGGGGGAGGGGAGCGGGCTCCCCTCTGGGGGGTTGTGTGCGGGGAGGGGGTTCCCCTCTGGGAGGTTGTGTGGGGGAAGGGGAGCCCCCCTCTGGGGGTGGTGTGGTGGAGGGAAGGTGCTGCTGCCCGCAAGGGGTGTGGGTCTAGCTGAGACTGGCACCTTGGCAGCTGCCTCGGGGCTGGGCCTGTGGCTACACGACCAGCCCTTCACTAGCAGGCCAGAGAGACGCACCGGCACATAGGTGGGGCCACCTGCCTGCCACCCGCTCACAGGCCCCAAGCTGGCAGCAGCTCTGCAGGGCCCCTGGGGGCTGCAGCTGCCCCAGCCACCAGCTGCAAGAGGGAGGGACCCGCCTGCCACACCCAGCCCAGGGAGCCTGGCCTGGGGGACAAGACACTCCTTAGACTGGAGGAGCCCCAGCTCCCATCCCGACAGTCGGTGCCGGGTCTCTGAGCAGCCACAGGCTGGTCCTGGCCCCCAGCACCCGAGCCGGGTCCATCCTGGGATCCTGTAACCTGTGCTAGGTAGGGCCAGGGCCAGGTCTTTGACACACAGCGCCACCTCGTGGCTGCCCAGTGTATTACAGTCCAGCACTCCAGGGGAATGGGGGGTGCTGGTTGGGGCTACATGGGAACTGCTGGAGCACTGCGGGGCAGGGGGCATGTCTGCACTGAGGGCTGCTGGGGCATCTCTGGGCTCCAGCAGACACCTGGCGGGAGCTGAGCCGACCATGAATTCACTGACCCGAGAAGTGTAGTTGATAAAGCTGCCCGCGTAGATCAGGGCCCGTCCAGTATTCGGCAGGAAAGGCCTGGGCGGGAGCAGCAGGAGGTAAATGGGTGGGTGTCTATGACTTTAATACCCTAAGGAGAGCTGCTGTTATTGGCTTGCACAAGCCCTTTGCACAGGCCCCTTGCAGAGCGATCTCCGGCCGAAAGGGAGAGCGCAGGAGGCAGCTGCCCAGGGGTGGGTGGTGTATGGTGGGAGCAGAGATCCCTCTCCACCCAGGAGGGAGTTGTGAGGATCAAGGGGAAGACGAATGGAGGCTGTGACCAGGCCACTGGCTGAGCCGGAGTGGGGGATCCAGCATTCCCCCTGCAGTGTCCGCAGGCAGCAGACACCAGGAGATCACTGGTGCCCGCAGAGGAGGAAACGCCTGCAGTGCTGGATGTGGGAGCCAGGACATGGCAAAGCAGGGTGCCCAGCAGTCAGTGTGGGCAGCGGAGTGGGCTTGGGGAAGAGACAGAACAAGGGCAGCGAGGAGGTGGAAGGTTCCCCCAGGTGTCTTAAGGGGGGAGCAGTGGGGCATGCCATGAGGGGCTGCTGCCTTCAGAACTGTGAACACATCAAGGGAAAAGGAGAGGAGCAAGGGGGCAGGTTGAGCGTCCCCCAAGGGGCACACAACATGTGGCCAGTAGTCAGAGCTGCAGGGTCCCCCTCGACCTCTGGCTTGGAGCTGTGGGGACCCCCCTGCCACCGCATGGGGGAGCTGTGGGGACCCCCCTGCCGCCACACGGAGGAGCTGTGGGGACCCCCTGTTGCCACACGGGGGATCTGTGAGGATCCCTCTGTCACCACATAGGGGAGCTGTGGGGACCCTCTGCAGCAGTGGTGGTGGTGAGCTGCAGGCATCAATGGCAGGGAACTGTGGGGATTTCCCCAGCTGTGGAGGCAGCTGGGGGCTGCAGAGTACCCCCACCTCCAATGCCCAGGGCAGCTTGGAGCTTGGGGGCCTCACTGCCTCAGGAGGCGGGGGTACCTCACAGCTCCCTGTCACTGCAGGAGGTGGCGGGACCCTGCAGCTCCCAGCCCCCCGAAGTCACGGACTCCGTGATCTCCATGACAAAATCGAAGCCTTAGTTATAATTCAAAGGCTTGAACTGTTTTGAAATAAGAGGTTCACAGGATGTTTAATGGGGTGTTTGCCCTGGGACAACGCAGGCTGAGGCATCTGTGTGGCAAACACTGAACTTGTTTAACGTTGGACAGGGATGGGGTCATATTAACACCGTTGATTGCTTGGGCCCCCGCAGTCCCTCTCAATGGATACAACAGACGGCAGGACGTGTTGTCAAGACTTGTCCTAAGGAGGTCCAGGGCCTTGCCAAAGAGAAGGTGTCAACAGGGAATGCTGCACCAATGGAGCGAGAATTCAAGGAGGGAACAGTTGTTTGCATGCTCCAGGAAGAATGTCGGCCCCTCACACAGGAGCCAGAAGCAGGGGGGTGGTGAAGGACACAGCAGCCTCTTCTGCTAGCGAGCGAGCGAGCACGCTGCTGTTGGGGCATGAGAAAAGGACACTAAGCCAAGGAGAATTGGCCTGAAGGGTGAACATGGCTATGGATTGGGGAGACAGGAAAGGGGCAAATCACAGTGTTGACAGGAGAGGATCTTAGTGTCCTGCTTGTCTTGAAGGAGAGGTACCATGGGGAACAAGCGCAGGCCCTACAAGAAAGAGATGAGCTAGCCAAAGACAAGCGGGGCTTGGAGCAGCAACTTGAAATGCTGGTGGATGAGAGTCTCTCCCAATAGGGGAGATGGAGGCTGCCAGATCAGTTGCTCCTTGGGTTTAACCAGACAGAGATGTTGTCACTGGAAAAACAGACCAACGGGTGAGGGAAGATCTAACGACTGTAGAACGTGCCCTTGCGCTGGGCGGGTCTAAGGGGGCGGTGGGTGTCCGGGTGACTTGCCCTTCACGGATGAGAAGTCTGGGGTCAGCCAACCCTGATTCCTGAGGAGGAATCGGCTGATCCCCTGGAAGAGCAGCAGGAAGAAGCCATGCTGTTGGTCCTGCCGTGGGAATGCTCCGGGAGAGCAGAGGCTGCTGGCAGTGAGTAGGCCAGCCAGGAACCCTGACACTTGGGGAGGGAGACTGTGGGCAGGAAGGCTGGGAGTGAGGGGAGGCAGAGGTAAAGGGCTGCCTTGAGAACTGCCCTGGGAATGAACCAAAATCCATGAGGGCTGTTGTTACTGGACTTGTAAAAGCCCTTTGTGAGTTACTGAGGAGGGGAAACTGAGGCAGGCCACTTGCACATGACTGCTGACTTCACGAGGGCACTTGGTGACTGGCCTGTTGACACCTAAGTCAAATGTCTACAGAAATGGGAGAGTAGCTGTCCCCCTCCGGATCAGGTGTGGGGGGACGTGAGCTCTGTGTAGAGCTGGAAGACTCGTCTCTCTCCGCAGCAGACGTTAGTCCAGTGAAATCTGTTGCCTCGCTCACCTCGTCTCTCTCCCAGAACTGTCACAGCTAGGCCGGCCGGCAGCGTCCTCAGCCGAATGGGAGCTGACTCAGCTTGAGTGACAAGGCTTAATTACCGTGCAGCTAGCTCTGCAGCCCCTAGCTAGGGGACCCTATGTCCCAGAAGGAAAAGCAGACACCAGACCGCTGGCCTGCGCCCCTCCCCCAATTCCTGCACGAGGCTGGGGTTGCTGGACCCTGCCTGTCCCCCACATGAGCTCTGCCTCTTCCCCCGCAAGGGGCTGGCATCAATACTGGCCCCCCTGCACTGCACCCCATTTTCCGGACAAAAGTGGGCACGTGTCTGTTTGCTCTTGTCAATTGACCAAGTCAGCAAAAGCAAATGGGACAAATGTCCCCATTTGGGGGAAGTTGGGACAGTCCCAGTGGGGTCCCCTCCCCTTGCTGCTCTCCCAGGACTCTCCCCAGCTCTGAAGTCAAGCGGTCACGCCCGGGGTTTCTTTTTGGAAAGGCCTCAGCACAACAGCAAGGACCGGGGAGCAGGAGCACCCCCAAAGCCCCCACCCCGGCCCCAGCGTCTGAAGCTGCTTCCTGGGGAAAATCAACCTTGTAAGAAGTAAGTTGAAGAACCTGGACCAAGAACCCCCAGTTCTGAGCCAGGGCGGGACCCTGGCTGGGGGCTCAGACCCCGGGGCCACGGGGAGCAGCAAACCCGGACCAGCGAGCAGAGCCTCCCCCCGCCCCGCCCCCCAGCTCCCCCGCCGGCCCCGCCCCCGCAGACCCCGCCGCCCCGCCCCGGGCCAGGCCCCGCCCCCTCGGGCGCAGACCCCGCCGCCCCGCCCCGGGCCAGGCCCCGCCCCCTCGGGCGCAGACCCCGCTGCCCCGCCCCGGGCCAGGCAGAGCAGCCGGAAGCCGCGGCCGGAGCGTGTCGGGCCCGGGCCGCCCGATGGACCCCGCGGCCAAGGAGGGGCGACTCTACGTGCAGCAGGGCCACAAGTTCGGGGCCAAGGTCGGCGGGAGCGGGTCGGTCCGGTCCGGTCCGGTCCAACGCCTGGGCGGGAGCCGGGTCCGGGGCGCCGCGGGGGGGTCGCTCCAGCCGGGCTGGGCGCGTCTGACCCCCGCCGCCCTCGCGAGGGGAGCCCCCCCCCAGCTGGCTGCGGAGCTGGGGAGTTTTTCCCCCTCCCCTCCGCGACGCTGCGAATAGAACCCAGGAGTCCGGGCTCTAACCCTTAGGCTACTCCCGCCTGGCAGCCCTGCCCCTTGTCTGCAGCTGCTGCTCCCCGAGCTGGCAGTGGAGGTCCGGGGGCCCCCTGCGGCTCTCACGCCTGGACCATGTGGGGTGGGGGGGGGCTCCACCCCCAGGAGCCCCCCCCCCAGGGGCCCCCCTGGCTCCAGTTCCTCTGTGGGTCTGAGCCCTGCCGGGCCCCTGTGGAGGGGCAGGGCCCTGGGTGCCAGGGTGGCTGTAGGGAGACCTGGGGATGGAGGGGAAAGGATGTTACTGCCCCTCCCCTGCCACACCTTAGGGTCACTGCAGGGCGGCCATGGCTCTGGGGCTGCCTCAGGGCACCCTTAGTACCTGCTGGGCCCCCGACACCTGCCTCTGTGACCCCCACTCTCACCTAGGGCCACATACCTGCCTCAGCACCCCCATGTGACTCCGGCCCCACCTCCTTTCCAGGGCTGCTGGCCTCCTGCTCCCCAGCCATCCCCCTCTGACCCAGAGAAAGGACAACAAGCCTGGGGCCCAAGGGGATCTATTAGACGTAGTGTACTTAGATTTTCAGAAACCCTTTGACAGCATCCCTCACCAGAGGCTCTTAAGCAGAGTGAGCTGCTAGGGGATAAGAGGGAAGGGCCTCTGTGGATTGGTAATTGATTAAAAGATAGGAGACAAAGGGTAGGAATACAGTATATGGTTAGTTTTCCGATTGGAGAGAGGTAAGTAGTGGTGTCCCCAGGGGTCTGTACTGGGACCAGGCCTAGTCAACATAAATTCATAAAAGGGGTGAAGAGTGATGTGGCAAAATTAGCAAATGATACAAAATTACTAAAGATAGTTAAGACCCAGACCGTGAAGAGCTACAAAAGCATCTCTCAAAACTGGGCAACAAAACGGTAAATGAAATTTAATGTTGACAAATACAAAGTAATGCACCTTGGAAAACATAATCCCAACTATACACATAAAATGATGAGATCTAAATTAGCTGTTACCACTCAAGAGAGATCTTGGATTCATTGTGGATAGTTTTCTGAAAACATCCACTCAATGTGCAGCAGCTGCCAAAAAAGTGAACAGAATGCTGGGAATAACTAAGAAAGGAATAGATAATAGGACAGAAAATAAGTTGCCTCTATATAAACCCTTGGTGCGCCTACACCTTGAGTACTGTGTGCAGATGTGGTTGTCCCATCTCAAAGAGATATATTGGAATTGGAAAAGGTTTGGAAAAGGGCAACAGAGTTTATTAATGTATGGAAGAGCTTCCATATGAGGAGAGATTAATAAGACTGGAACTTTTCAGCTTGGAAAAGAGACGGCTAAGGGGAGTTATGATTTAGGTCTATAAAATCATGGCTGGTGTAGAGAAAGTAAATAAGAAAATGTTGTTGACTACTTCTCATAACATAAGAACTTGGGGTCACCAAATGGAATTAATAGGCATCAGGTTTAAAACAAAAATAAAAGGAAGTATTTCTTCACACAAAGCATAGTTAACCTGTGGAACTCCTTGCCAGTGGATGTTGTGAAGGCCAAGATCATAAAGGGGTTCAAAAAAGATCTAAACGTTTGGTCTGAAGCAGTAGGGCCATTCTTATGTTGTCATTGCCCATCACCCAGTGACAGTCATAGCTTAGCCTGCAGGCACTGGCTGAACCGCTCATGTGCCCATTACGGTGCTGAGTGTCCTGCGATCGTTCTGTGACATCTGTCCCCGTCCCATCCCCCTACGCAGGGCAGGGCTATTCCCTTGTTGGGCTCTTGAGGTGTTAGGCAAGAGCCCGTGACCCCCACAAATGGGGTCTGCTTGGAGGATGGTCACCCTGGCTGGCCCAGTGGCTTGGCTGAGCTGGGGTGGCTCTGGTAGTAGTCCGGCTTTCAGCAGGTTGTATGATGCTGTGGCTGTGCTGAGCCTGTGTGCGATCCCGACCGCTCTGAGCTTGGCTTGCATGCTGGGAACCGGAGGAAAACCACTGCTGCCCTTCCCCACTCCCTTGTCTGGATGCAGTGAGGCAACGGGTACCTGTTCTGCCCCTCTGCTGTGTGTCAGTAACCCCGCCTTGCTGCAGTCCTTCGTCCAGGCCGCCAGCCAGAGCGTTGGCTCCTTTTCAGCCATGTGGGGGCTCTGGAACGCACGCTGGATGTGCTGACCCACCAGGCAAGGCAGGGCTACTTTGCAGTCTCTGCTGCTGTCCCCGTGTCCCTGACTTTAGTTGGACATTGCCTGGGCTGGTACTTTTCTGTGCCACTGAACTGCACAGCAATATCCTCTTGGGGAGGGGGTCGTGGGGGAGTCACCCAGGGGTTGGCAGGGCCTTGGCAAGTCTCAGTTTGAACAGGCGGCAGGTGCCAGTGGCGCTGTGGGAGGTGGGTGAAGTGCAGTCTTACACCGAATGTCCCGCGTCCTCGTGGGCTGTGATCAAAGGGAACCAAAGCAAAGAACTTGCGTTGGGCCAGCGTGGTTGGCAGCATGAGGCCTGGTGTAGCTCTGCCCCTGCTCATCACATTCTCCTGCTCTCTGCCTGTCAGGCCAGCTTAGTCCCTGTCCCCTCCTCCGCTGTCTCTGTGCTGCCCCATAGATGGAGTGGCTGGTTTGCTGCATCCTCTCCATATTGCTCCTGGCATTGTGAGCTGTCAGGAATGAAGGCAGCCCTGGCCCTGTCCTGTGCACAGCTCAGCAATTAGTGGTGGACTTCACATTCACTGTATGTATATTTTTTAAGTACACCAGAAGCAGGAAGCCTGTCCAGTCACTGGGGCACTGAACGGTGCTACAGGATCACTCAGTGGTTAGGAGTTTATTGCAGGAGTGGGTGGGGGAGATTCTGTGGCCTGCATTGTGTGGGAGGTCAGACTGGGTCAGGGTGGGCAAACTTTTTGGCCTGAGGGCCACATTGGGGTTAAAAATTATGAGGCGGGCCAGGTAGGGAAGGCGGTGCCTCCCCAAACAGCCTGACCCCACCCGCTATCCAGCTCCCACCCACTTCCCGCCCCCTGACTGTCTCCCTCAGAACTCTCGACCCATCCAACCCCCCACCCACTCCTTGTCCCCGATCACCCCCTCAGGAGACCCCCCACCCTAACCACCTCCTAGGACCCTACCCCCTAGCTAAGCCCCCTTGTTCTTTGTTCCCTGACTGTGCCTTTCCGAGACTCCACCACCCTAACCACCATTCCATGGAACCCCACCCCCGATCTAAGCCCCCCTGCTTTGTTCCCTGACTACCCCCTCCCAAGATCCCCCCACCCTAACCACCGCCCAACAGGACCCCACCACCTAGGCCCCCCACCCCCTTCTTATCATATTCAGTCGGGCGCTCCAGCCCCAGTGCGGGGTCCCACAGCTCACCACGCGCAGGGCCCAGCCCCTGGCCGGGGAGCACGGGCCCCCGCAGCACACCTCACTGGGCCAGGGCTGGGGGCGGGGCGCGACTCACTGCCCTCGGCCAGGCTGCCAGCCGGGGAGGGCGGGGCCCCACAGCATGCTGCACTTGGCCAGTCCCCAGGCCAGGAGGGTGGGGCCCCACAGCACAGTGCTCTTGTCTGGCCCCTGGGCCGGGAGCGGGGGACCAGTGGCCCCGCACCCCCACCTGAGCTCAGGGGCTGGATAAAAATGGCTGGCGGGCCACAAGTGGCCCGTAGGCTGTAGTTTGCCCACCCCTGGGCTTGATGATCATAATGGTCCCTTCTGACCTTAAAGTCTGAGTCTGTAGCGGAGACAAGGCCATTATGGAGAAGCTAAATGAATTCTTTGCTTGGGCTTTGCTGCAGAGGATGTGGGGAAGGTCCTCACACCTGAACTGTTCTTGTTTGGTGACAAATCTGAAGATCTGTCCAAGAATGAGGTGTCATTAGAGAAGGATTTTGGAACTAATTGGTGAAGTAGTAATAAGTCACCAGGACCAGATGATATTCACCTGAGAACTCAAGTGCGAAATTGCAGAACTGTGGTGTGTAACCTATTGCTTAAATCAGCTTCTGGAAGATAATTAATGTGATGCCAATTTTTAAAAAAGGATTCAGATCTGATCCCGGCAATTACAGGCCGGTAAGGTTCAGTACCAGGCAAATTGGTTGAAACTATAGTGAAGAACAGAATTATGGGACCCATAGATAATGACATTGTGTTGAGAAGGATTCAACATGGCTTTTGTGAAGGGCAATCATGTCTCATCAATCTTAGAATTCCTTGAGGGAGTCAAAAGCATGTTGAAGAGCTTGATCCAGTGGATGTAGTGTACTTGGGCTCTCAGACTCTGGCAAGGTCCCTCACCAAAGGCTTTTAACCAAAATAAAGAGTCCTGGGATAAGAGGAAAGGTCCTCTCATGGATCAGTAACTGGTTTAAAGACAGGAGACAAAGGGTAGGAATAAATGGTCAGTTTTGAATGGAGAGAGGTAAATAGTGGTGTCCCCAGGGGGCTGTCCTGGGACCAGCACTGTTCAACCTATTCATCAATGATCTGGAGAAAGGGTGGCAAAACTGCTCAAGATAGTTAAGTCCTAGGCAGACTGAGAAGAGCTGCAAAGGGATCTTACAAAACTGGGCGACTGGGCAACACAATGGCAGATGAAATTCAGTGTTGATACATGCGAAGTAATGCACCTTGGAAAACATCTCAATGACATGACAAGTGAGGGGGTTCAGATTAGCTGTTATTACTCAAGAAAGATCTTGGAGTTACTGTGGATAGTTCTCTGAAACCATCCGCTCATTGTGCAGCGACAGTCAAAAAAGCTGACATTGTTAGGAACATTAGGAAAGCGATAGCTACTAAAGCAGAAAAATACCATAATGCCACTATATAAAGCTGTGACCTGCCCACACCTTGAATGTTGTATGTAGTTCTGGTCGCCCCATCTGAAAAAGAATCTGTTGGAGCTGGAAAAAGTCGAGGGGGGGCAACAGAAATGATGAGGGGTCTGGAACAGTTTCCGTATGAGGAGAGATGAGACTGGGACTGTTCAGCTTGGAAAAGGGTCGGGGTGGGGGGGAATATGACAGGTCTATAAAATAGTCAGTAATGTGGGGAAAGTGAACAGGGAACACACAAAGCAGGAACTTAATAGGCAGTAGGATTAAGACAAAAGGAAGTGCTTTTTCACACAGCGCGCAGTGAAGCTGTGGAACTTGTTGGCAGCTGCTAGGGCATGTAGAAGGGCTCAAAGAGAATTAGAGAAGTTGCTGGCGGATGGGCCCATCAGTGGCTGTTAGTCAAGATGGTCAGGGACGCAGGCCCCTGATCTGGGTGTCCCTAAGCCTCTTCCTGCCAGAAGCTGGGCCTGGATGACAGGGGATGGATCACTTGACAGTTGCTCTGTTTTGTTCACTCCTCTGAAGTGTCTGGCACTGGCCGCTGTCCCAGACAAGATTTGGGGCTAGGGGACTGTTGGTCTGACCCCGTATGGCCGTTCTGATGGAGTGAGCCCTGACACGAACCCAGAGCCCTCCCCTCCTGCCCTGGGCTGCAGAGGAGCCTGGGTCAGTAGATCCTGTTGGTTTTGTGCCTGCCCTTGAAGGGCAATAAACTCTGGCCCCATAGGAGCAAAGAGGTGCAGGCTGGAGCAGTGGGGACCCCCCAAAGGACGTCCTGCCTGTCTCACACCCCCGCCTGTTGCAGAGGCTGTTGTAGGAGCTGTTGGCTCCAGCGCCTCAGTTGCTGGGGAGCAGCCCGTGGGGGGCAGGGCCTGTCTGAGGCAGCAGGAGCCAGCCACTGGGTGCAGCAGTGTGGGGCGACAGGAGACAGGTGGCCCCAGGTCTCTCCCCGGGCGCGGTGTCTGAAGCTGTGACTGTGCACGCATGGGGCTGATGGGGGGCTCTGGCGGCTCGTGTGGATTTCGTTCTCCCCTGCCCTTCCCCCAGCTCTTACGCCGGGTGCCTGATGATTTGGGGAAGTTTGCCAGGAAGCAAGTGAGGACACAGATACTTCCTCTTCCTGTCCTGGGTCCAACGCCAGGATAGGAAGGGGCTGTGGGGTAGGGGACAGCGACACACAGAGCTGGAGAACCCCTGAGATCCTGCCCCATCTGCCGGTGGGGGGTGGGGGCCATGCCTGGGGGATCCTGTGCAGGGAGGGCTGTAGGGTGGGGGTTGCCTGGGGTGTATTCCTCCTTGCCCCAGTGTGGGGCTGGGGGGGCTGGAGCCCCTTCCATGTGGGTCAGTTAGAGGTGAGGAAGGGTCTGGGTCAGGGTGGAGAGGGGAAGCGCTGACCCTCCGCAGAGGTCCTGAGCCTGGGGCCGGTGCAGGAGGCCTGGAGTGGGCAGGGAGCGGGACCTCCCGAGGGGAGCAGGCCGGGCAGGCCAGGGTGCTGCTGGGATTGGAGCCCGTCTGGATACGGGGCTGGGGGCAGGTCCAGCCGGCCAGGCTCCTGCTGAGTGTCCCCAGGCCGCACTCGGCTTGTGCCGGTTCCTGCCGGCCTGGACCTGGCCGACCCGGCGCGCAGTCCAGGCCCGGGCCTCAGCGCTGCTCCTTGCCGTGCGCGGAGAGAGATTCCCCCTTCGCTTGGCTCTGCTCAGACTGTTCCTCCCCCAATCGCCCTGCCTGCCTCTCTCCCAATCACCCCAGGCCAGCGCCCCGCCTACCCCTCCCCATTCCAGCTCTTGGGCCCTTATCTGGTCTCTCTGAAGAAGCCTCCCCAGAGCTGAGGGCTCCAGTGCCTGCCCCATGCAGATCTGTGGCTGGTGGGGCTGGGGAAATGCTGCTGCCTGCAGCTCCTGGCAGCCGGGGTGTGTGTGTGTGTGTGTGTGTGTCTCACCCCCGGCTCCCTGTCCATGCCGGGGATCCTGGGTTTGAGTCCTGCTGTGCCCCACATGGATCTTGGCTTCTGCTTCAGGCAGGAATCTCCCCCTCTGTGGCTTGAGTGCGAGCTGCTCTCCCAGCCAGACTGGCCTCAGGAGTAGGGGAGTCCTTACGCCGTACGGGGGGTGACAGACCTGTGGGTCTGGCCGTGGGGGGCAGAGGCCGTTGCTCTCACCCTGCTGTGCTGCCTTGGCAGAGATGGAAGAAGAACTGGTTTGTGCTGTACCCTGCCAGCCAACACGGGGTTGCCCGCCTGGAGTTCTTTGACTGCAAGGACCCCGGGGCCCCCGCCGAGAAGCTCAGCACCAAGCGGCTGGACAAGAAGATCATCCGCCTGGCGGACTGTGTCAGCGTGGCGCCCGTGCCGGAGAGCGGCCCGAAGGACAGCATGGCTGTCTTCCGCCTGGAGACCAGCGACAGAAGCTACCTGTTTGCTGCGGAGCGGGAGCAGAGCGTGGAGTGGGTGGCAAAGCTGTGCGAAATCGCCTTTTCGGTGAGTGCCGCCGGGCAGGGGGCTGGAACGTTCCCCTCCACTCCCATCCATGCACAAGTGTGTAGGGGGCGGTCCTGCCACTCAAACCTCTCTTCTGGGAGCACAGCCATTGTCAGGACTATACACCATGGTGGGGTCACCCGCAGCCCATCTCCCCTCCCAGGAGATGGGACCCCCCAAGTCCATGAGGACCAGGCCTGTGCTGCCTCTGGCCACAACCAGGTGAGCTGGTGGCACCGGTGCTGGGTGCCATCCAGGGAGCACCTGCTGGAGGAGTCCCAGGGCCCTTGGTGGGGTTTCCTCTCCGATCTCCCCACCCCCAGGGGCTGGTATTGGCAGAGACCTTGCTGTACTGGGGAGGGACCCTGCAGCATTTCGGGGTGTGGGTCACTGGGGAGTCCCGCATGCTGGGGAAGACAATCCTCCCTGCGTGGTAGGGATGTGTCAGCAAGACACCTGTTTCATGGAAGTTTGGGCCAAGCTGCCCATCCGGATGCCTCCCTGTACCCTCTGCAAGGCAGCTCTCCCAGAGCCTGGAGCCCCCTGCCCCTCCAGAGCCTGGAGCCCCCCGCCTCCCCAGCTCCATCGTCTGCTCCTCCTACGATCTCTTCTCAACCCAAGGCTGGAGCCGGAAATAATCTCTAGTGCCAAGCTGAGGCTGCAGCGTGGCATTTACAGCCGCCTCTGCGCCCAGCCTGTTCCTTGAAGAAATGGAAGCCAAGGCCCCAGACCAAAGTGACTCCTGAGTCCCGCCCCCGCCCTGTAGGCCAGCAAAACAAACATTTCCACTGCCCCCTGGAACCAGAGCTGTACCCTCAATGCTGGCAGCTGCTCCTCTCTCGGGGTGCGGCCTCAGATGTCAGGCCTTGGGCCATCGCATCTCCTGGGGCGAAATTCGACAGGTCTCCCGCTCTTTCGCAAGTCCTGCAGCCTAAGGCCTGGGCTGTTAATTCTGCTGACCCAGTAGGTCTAGCTGGGCGCAGCACCTGCGGCTCTGCCTTCGGGGACCTGTGACCTGCGGGAAATACCAAGACCTAACAACCTGCTTAGAACAGAGCAGTAGAGAAAAAGAGGGTTTTAAAACAACAATCTGTGTGTGTGTGTTACCTACATCCTGGCCATCCTGTAATGGTGGGCTAGATAGGCCTGGGGTCTCCAGACAGCCCATGGGGTCCCCATCTCCTTCTCATTCCCTCCAGTACCCCGAGAGGAAGACACCCTTTTTAAACCCAGCTGCAGCCCTGTTGTGTTTGTCTGGGTTCCCAGCTTTGGCCCTTCTGGACAAATGCAGCTTTGAGGTTGGGTGGGGCGAAGGCAAAACCTTCGAGGCCAATGGGTCAGGTATTGTCCCTTAACAGCCCTCAAGTGAGGGCTAGTTTATCCTGAGCCAGTTGTCTTCCTCCCTGCCAGCTGTGCTCACAGTGCCTCATTCAACTGGACACAGTCATATTCCAGTAGCCTGCTCATCACATTGTATTTGTTTATGATCCCAGAGCAGTGCTACTTCCTCCCCTTCCGCTGTTCACACAGGGATTTATGGTCCCTTCTGGGTAGGGGGACTGCCTCAGGGGTCAGCGTGAACAAGCACAGAACACAAGTTCCCAGTGTGCTGCTGTGGTCAGCCGGCTAATGGGATCTGTGGGTGTGAAAGGGAAGTTGGTTGAAAAATTGAGGAGGTTAGAGAGGAGCCACAGAAATTATCGGAGAAAAGGCCTCACCATGAGAGATTTCCGCTAAACAAACAGACTGAGCTTCTTAAGCCTCTTACTGCAAATCCAGACTGGAGAAAATCCTTTCTGGAGAATGATTTAGCCAAGCACAAGTTACCAGGCTCAGCAGAAGGCTGGGTAACTGGGTGACGTGTAATGGCCAGTGGTCCACAGGAGCTGAGCCGTCTGGCCTTTATCCCTGTCAATCCAGCCCTTGGAGTGATACTGATCTGCAGCCCCGTCCCCAGGAATATCGTATGCTCAGCAGCCTAATCCCACGTGCAGTCGTGTTTAGCACTGGCCTGAAGCCTGGCTCCTGCCTTGCCGCTAACAGTCGAACGAACCATCCCCCTTAGTGCAGTCCCGGTGCTCATTACCATGGTGCGCTGGGTTTCTCTAGAGCAGGGACCTCTGTGCTGTGTGGTGACACCCCTGGCTTTGCCCCTGTGCAAACCCCTGAGAAGAGACCCTGCTGCAAAGTGGAGCTCTCCCACTGCCAGTAGCATGTGAGCTGCACTTTCAGTTCTCCATACGTTCAATCTAGAAATGCTCACTTCCCCTCTGTTTGCAGTGGTGCTGGGAACGTCTCCCTGCGTGGGCAGGGCACGGGCAGCATCAGACTGGTTTGTGAGCCTGCCTGGGGTTTCCATTTCGCATTGTGTTGGGGTCCCTTGCGCTGAGTCTGCTTGCCCAAACTAGAGTCCTCAGGAAACGCGTGAACGCGGCGTTCCCGAGCCTGCGCTTGCGGGGGATGGCTATGAGGTGGCCCGTTGGGAGGGGGTGGGGGCAGGCCATCAGGCACTGGTGGTCTGGCTGTGAGGCGGCCTATGTGGGGCAGGGGGACCAGCCGCAAGGCGGCCTGTGGGGGGCGGTGGGGCTGGCTCTGAGGCGGCCTGTGGGGGGCGGTGGGGCCGGCTCTGAGGCGGCCTGTGGGGGGCGGTGGGGCCGGCTGGGAATATGGTTCCGGGTGCTGATGCCTCCTTGCTTTGCAGGGGAACTCTACCAATGGAGCCCGGCCTGGGCGCAGCAAGGAGTCCGAGGGAGGGGCGCCGGCCCTGGAGATGGCAGTGAACGCGATTTACTACTCACGGGAGGAAGGTAGGGCCTGCCCTGCACTCGCTCCTCTCCGGTATCGCCGGCTGCTCCCTGGGTTGTCCTGGGTTTGTTTCCGGCATGGTCCTGAGGGGGAACTTGCTGCCCTGGCCTCTGGCCTTCAGGCCGGTGCCGTGACCATCCCACTGGGCTGGGGCGCCACTCTCCTGCCCGCAGTGCTGCACTCCTCGTAGGGGGGGCCCGTGTGTGTGTCGCTGGCCTGCCCTCATCCCTGTCCCGGGGACTGGGTGTCGCTGCCTCCATTTCCCCCTCACCCTCCGCAATGTCCTCGCTGGCCTCTCCCACCCCGCCCTGTCCCAGGGGCTGGGTGTCGCTGGCCTCCCCCATTGGGGGCATTGCATGTTCTGGGTTTCCCACTCTCCCCTTGGTGCAGGGGAAAGTGAGGTAGGGCTTGGATTCCCCGTCTTCACCCCGTGCTGTCCGTGGTCTTGGGGGTTGGGGGTGCTGGCTTTCCTGCCCCGTCCCTGAGAGTGACTGGCTTTCTTGGCAGTGAACGCTTTCTGGGTGACGGTGCAGCGGACAGAGGCAGCGGAGCGGTGTGCGCTGCATGGGGCTTACCTGCTCAAAGCCGAGCAGGACAGCTTGATCCTCAAGGAGCCCCGGACGCAAGAAACTCTCTACACCTGGCCCTACAGGCTGCTCAGGAGATATGGCCGAGACAAGGTGGGTGGGGCAGGACCTGGGGCGAGTGCCAGGCTCCCTCTGGCTTAATACCGCTCCCTTAGCAAACGGGTGGTCTGTTCCCAGCCCAAAGCGGGTTGGCGGAACTGCTAAGGCCTGACCTGGTGTGCACCCCGTGTGCAGCCTGACAGGAAGGTGCAGGGGCCAGTAGCGGCCAAGGTGCCTGGCTGGCCTGTGCTGTGGGTTGGCCGTTCTGGGGCCCAGGCTGTGACTGTCCCTGCCCCTCACCCCATCCCTCCTGTGGTGTGTCTGGGTCCACCCTGCTGCTGTCCCCATGCTTCACGCAGCTCCTGGCTCTGTCCTCAGCCCTGCTCCCCCGGACGGGTGCAGAGGAAGTGGTTGCCTGAGAGAAGCTGCTTATAGAACTTGTGATGTCACCTGTATCTGCTCTGTGCTGCTGCTGTTTCCACCCGAAGCAAGCTGGAGACTGTGTGTGTCTGCTGGGCGGTGCTGCTGGGCGGAGCTTCTCTTCGAAGCTGGGAGACGCTGGGCATGAGCCATTGGGCCAGGCTGGGGGACAGCACTGCCACAGCAGGAGTGTGGTTGGGGGAAATGGCTGCAGAACTTCATTCAGCAGGCGCCCCTCTGCAGGGGATCAGCTCTCGGTGTGGTGCTGCTCCCATGGCATGCTGGCTTGCTAGGGATGCATTGAGCTGGCCCAGACCGGAGTGAGGGTGGATGATCTGTGATGGGTTCCCCATGTGGTGCCACCTGGGAACTCGGATACCACTGGGCCCCCTGACCCACCAGCCTGGGTCCCCTTTCCACTGTACCACTGTGACCAGCCTGCTAAGCCTTCTCCCAGGCTTCCACACACACACACAGATAGGGTAAACCCAGTGGCAGTATACACAGATGCTGTTATCGGCTCTTCCTGGGCAGGCTTCAGCTAAGAAACTACCCAGCTGCTCAAGTGCAGTCCCCTCTCTGGAGTGTAAACCCAAAGTGATACCGTCTTGTGCTGCGCAGAGATCTGTGTAGTGCAAGCTCCTGAAATCTGCCCCCTTCCTCAGTGTGGAGAAGGACGTGCAACAGGCTTCTGCCCCAGATTCTGACTCCCACACACTTGTTTTAGAAGACAGAGCAAAAATAAGTTTATTAACTACAAAAGATAGATTGTAAATGATTATAAGGGATAGCAACCAGATCAAAGCAGATTACCTCGCAAACAAACAAAATGCACAAACGAAGCTTAATATACTGAAGAGATTGCTTGAGTAGCAAATTCTCACTCTGAATGACCATTCAAACAGGCTACAGAGATTCTTAAGGGGCCAGTTGCACTTGCTTGCAGATTAAAAACCCCAAGTGTTCCTTTCACGGGCTAAAAATCCCTCTAGCCTGGGTCCAGTGCCCCTCCCCCCTTCAGTCTTTGTTCCTCAGGTGTTTCTAAGAGTCTCTTTGGGCGGAGATTCAGTGAAGAACCCTGATGATGTCACTCCCCTGCCTTAAAGAGCTTTTGCATATGGCGGGAACACTTTGTCCCAAAGCCTCGTTCCCACACCCAGTCAGTGGAAAAACACTGGTATTCCAAGATGGAGTCCAGCACCAGATGACCTGGTTATATGTCCCTGTAGGGCCACCACAGCCATGATGCAGAGGCCATTTGTAGTGGCCTCAGAAAGACACCACTCCTCACTCCTCCCCGGAAATAAACTCCTGCTAAGGACTATTGTTCTCCCAAATTGTTCATTAACTTGAATGGGCCCTTCCCGGCCAGCATTCTAGATTGACAGTCTGGCCTAGTGGGTGTTCCCCAGGTGTAAACACATATGTAACCTATACATAGACAATATTCCTAACTTCAGGTACAAAAATGATACATCCATACAAATAGGATCATCTTATTCAGTAAATCAAAACCTTTTCAATATCGCACCTGACCTATCTTGAATAAAATACATCAGAATTATGCCATAATCATCTCATCATATCCCTCTGAAGAACGTGGAGTGCAGTGTCATGGGATCCACTCAGGAGACCTCATGGCCCAGGCCCTATGTGAATCACGATTCCACAGACTGCAGGGAAGTTGTGAGATTAGCCAGTTTGGGAATTTTGCCAACAGCAGGGAGACGGAGCAGGGATGCCCCCTTCTGCCTCTGCCCTGTTGGAAAATTCACAGTATTGAGCTAATTTGGCTGCCCGGGGGGTTCGCTTCCTCACTGGCTGTTAGATGACTGGGGCAGGGTTGATAATGCAGAGCAGTTACGAGCCCCGGCCTGCCCAGACCTAGGGGAGACACTGCAGTGCTGGCTGGCAAGGGTGGCTCTGCTGCTTGGAGTACAAGCAGGTATGGGGGGCCCTGCCCCAGTGAGAGGTTTGGGGCAGGAGGCATAGATCTATTCTCACGCCAGTCCCTGCGGGGGCAGGGCTCTCTGGTCTACAGCATCTCCCTTGGGTGGGCTGGAGTCAGCTGCCTAATTATTGCACATTGTCAGCACAGCCCCCTTGTCCTGCCAGCTGGACAGACTGGAAGTAGCAGCGCCTGGGCCGGAGCTCAGTGTGGAGCCAGCCAGACCCTGCCCCCGGCTAGGCTGGGCAAACAGCTCCAGACAGACACAAGCCTTTTGCACCCCCCTGCCCTGGTTACTCCCCTGCCAGTCACCCCTCTCTGGGATGGGACGAGCTCACGAACCCCCCCCCACCAGCAGGGAGATGGAAGCTGGGGCACCTGCTTCTGCCTCCCTGTTGCTGGAAGAATTGCAGCAGTTCGGGGCCCATGAAGTTCAACCCCCTGGGAAGCTACCATGGGGGAAGAGAGAGAGAGTGATTTACACGGGCCTGACTGATGGGGCTTTCGTGCTGGGATGTGTCTCTGACGGGCACCAGGGAAGGTGGGTTTGAAGCGGGAGTGGCTTGGCAGCTGGGGGTGGAGCGTGCTCTCTCCTCTGCATGCTGACTGAGCCCCAGGAGAGTAAGCCCCAGTTCACCTGCCCCTAGAGCCTTGGCTGAGGTTCAGAAATGGGAGGGGAGCCCGGGGGGAGGATGCCAGAGCTGTTCTTGTGACCGCCAGAGATCTGCCCTGCTCTGGCCCTTCACCCAAGTGCCTGGGCTTAGGGCTGCTGGGAGGCTCTTGGGGGCTGGGTGGATGCTGACCCTCTTCCCTCTCCCTGGCAGGTGATGTTCTCTTTCGAAGCTGGCAGACGCTGTGAGTCTGGACCTGGGAACTTCACATTTGAGACCAAGCAGGGGAACGAGATCTTCCGGCTCGTGGAGGCCTCCATTCGGGAGCAGAAAGCCCAGGTAGAAGAGAACAGGCAGAGCTGCGACTCCCTGGATTTGGACTGCCCCAGCATGGTGCTGATCCGCAACGCCCTGGCTGACTCGCTGAGCCTTGAGCTGCCTGCCGAGGGGGATGGCCCCACAGTGCCCAAAGCTGGGCTGGCAGCGAAGCTCAGTGCTGCTCCGGAGGAGAGGGACACCATAGCCCTGCTGAAGGCTCGCACCCTCCCCGAGCCCCCGGTGCCACCCAAGCCTGCTCACCCCAGCACGCCCCCCCGCTCCCCGCTGCCCAAGGTACCCAGGGCCGTGCTCCCTTCCGAGGACCCAGCCAGTGTGTACTCGGAGCCCCTGGATGCAGTGAAGAGCATCCGGGCCAGGGTGGACCCACTGTATTCGGATCCCATCGACAGCAGGCCTGGAGGCGGGGCCATGGGTTCTGGCCCTGCCCTGGAGGAGGCGAAGCTCAGGAAACCTGGCTCTGTCTACCCAGGCCTGTACGACCGTGTCCAGCCGGCAGGGAACAGCCAAGCCGAGAGGCTGCTGAGATGCCGGGAGCACATCTATGATGAGCCCGAAGGGCGGGCCCCACACCCAGTGCCTGCCAATGCCTCCATCTACGATGAGGCGCGGCCAGCAGGCGAGGCCTGGCGCACGCAGGGCATCGAAGACAAGGGCGGGTATGAGTATCCCTACAATCCCAGAACTGACGACTACTCAGTGCCTGCCTTCCAGCACAAAAGCGGGCCCAAGGGCCCCAAGCCCATCCCTGCCCCCAAACCCCAAGCTGTGTTCATTCCCAAAGGCACCGAGAGGAGCTCAGAGCCCAGCAAATGGCGCGTGAACCCGGCTCCTGACAAAGCAGGTGTCAAATCTGGCTTCAACAACAACAACAACAACAATGAGGTGCTGTACAGCCAGGTGCTGAAGCCCCTGCGGGCGCCAGGGCAGGAACTGTCTGTGGATGACAATGCTCTAATGCCCATCTACGAAGACCTGGGAGAGATATAACCTCCTGTGCTGCAGCCCTTCCTCTGCCCCTTCCTCTGCGGGACCATGGGGCCCAGAGTCCGGCAGGAGCCGTGCAGGGTGCTGTCCTCTCTGGGCCCCTGCAGCATGGGCCCAGGGACTGTGCTGCACTGGGAGCTAGCTGGTGACTGCTCATCCTCCTGCCCTGAACAGGAGGGTGGGTGATTCCCAGGAGACTTTCCCTGGAGGACGCTATGGTTGGTGATGGGGAGAAACATTTGTGGTACCTATGTGCTGGGATTGGCTCCTTTACCACCTAACGCTTGGGCAGGGGGGGACAGGACTGTCATCTCTAGCGTACCCATCACCATGATATCTGGGCACCATGACTCTGGGATCATGCGATTCCTGGGCATGTGGCTCTCCACTGGGACCTTTTGCTGCTGAAATGCTCCTCAGCTCCCTCCAGAATGTCTCTGTGGTGGCAGCCGTGCACCCCGGCACCTATCCCAGAAATATTTTTCTAAAAATTTTATTTTGATATTAAAATCTTCAGTTTTAAAAGGGAAGACTCTGTATATGGCATGTTTGAGGTGGGGCGCTGTGACAGACCTGTTCTTAGAGGGGAGAGAGATGCTGTGTCGGGTTCCTAGGGCTGTTGTATCCCCGGGCGAAGGAGAGAGGCCAGCTTTGTGCTGGGACATTGTGAGTGGCACATGCCAGGCAGTCTCTCTAAAGTAACAGCTGCACTGGAGAGGAGAAAATATGGGCTCCATCTTCACGAAAGGTCCTGGGGGATCCTGGGAGTTAGAGCCATTGGACTTCCCGCAGAGGAAGGCGGTTGACATGATAATGAAATAGAATTATAAAATCGTAAGTTAGACTTTCAAAAGGCCCGTGGCAAAGCCTCTCCCAGGGGGCTGGTGAGGACCCAGTCGCTGTGGGGTGAGGGCGAAGCTCTGCCCTGGAGCAGACAGCTCAGAGCAGAGCAGGGATCGATGGTCCGTTTCCATTGGAGCAGGAGGGTCCGGCAGGGCCCCGGGGGCAGACGGGGGTTTCAGATTGTTAATAACAAGCTGGAAAGGGGACGTGTGGATGTGCAGGTGGCACAAAGGTATTGAGGGGAGCCGAGCCCAGAGGAGCCCATGAGAATTTGAGGGACTGACCCCGGGAGCGTGCGGCAGGCACAGCTGGGATTCGGGGGTGACTAATACGAAGTAACCCGGTGGAGGGTTTAATATGAGCCCGTCATGTCCGTCTCAGGACTTAGCTCAACAATATCCACTCAGCAAACAGAGCCAGCGTCGCTTGGGGGTCAGAGTGAGCCCCACACAATGTGCAGCTGATGCCAAGAAAGCTGATTGGCTGCATAAGGGATGGAGTGAATAGTATAAGTTGGTCCTGCTCTGGGCTCCTGTGGAGTATGTGCTTTGATGGTGCTGGGCAGTGTGGGCTGGTGAGAAAGGAGTAGGGGAAACCACTGGCCTCTGCTGAGTGGAAGAGACAGCTGGCCCTTTCACTCTGCTCTTTGTTACTGCAGGGACCTGTGGTACCTTAGCCAGGTCCCATCTTTGTTATGAGAGAATGATGCAAAGCTTGGGGGGGTGACAAATAATGGAGTGGATGGGTCACTGGGACAGAGCAAGCTGGCTCACTTGGTAAGCCGGGCACAAGCAAACACTGTATTTTAATATGGCTAAATGTAAATGTGTCCATCTGGGAACACAGAATGCAGGCCACACATACAGGATGGGGAATTCTATCCTGGGAACCAGTGACTCTGAAAAACATTTGGAGTCATGGTGGATAATCAGCTGACCATGGCCTCCCAGTGTGGCACTGTGGCCAGAAGAGCTCATGTGAGCCTGGAATGCATAAACGGGAGCGGAGAGGTTATTTTACCACTGTATTTGGCACTGATGGGACCACTGCTCCAATATTGCGTCCAGTTCTACTGTCCACAGCTTTCAAGAAGACCATTGATTAAGTTGGAGGGAGTTCAGAGAAGAGCCATGAAAATGACTACAGGATTAGAACACCTGCCTCATAAGGAAAAAACTCAAGGAGCTCAATCCGCTTAGCTTAATAAAGAGAAGGTTAAGAGGTGACTGGATCCCAGTCTATAAGTATCTACATGGGGAACAAATATTTAATGATGGACTCTTCTATCTAGCAGAGAAATGTATAATGCGATCCAATGGCTGGCAGTTGAAGTTAGACAAATTCATCCTGGCAATGCGGTATAATTTTACAGTGAGGGTATTTAACCCATGGAAACAATTTACCAAGGGTGGAGGTGGATTCTCCATCACTAACAATTTTTACAGTTTCCAAGTAGTACCAGTGTTAGTCTGTATCTGCAAAAAGAATGAGGAGAACTTGTGGCACCTGAGAAACTAACCAATTTATTTGGGCATAAGCTTTCGTGGGCCACAGCGCACTTCATCAGATGCACTGACAATGAGACTGGTTGTATTTCTAAAAGATCTGCTCTAGGCATTAGTTTGGATCAGGTCTCTGGCCTCTTCTCCAGAGGGTCAGACTAGATGATCGTAATGATCCCGTCTACCTTGGAGTCTATGACTCTAGAACAGTGGCAGGAGTGTCGCTCTGCAGATTTTTCCATGAGGTCTCAGTGCTCATTTAGAGGAGACATTGGTTTCTCTTCGTATGGTTGAAAGAGCCTTTTCTGTCTTTGCACTCAGGAGATCTCTGCTAAATTCTGAGCCTGGGAGCAGGGTCCGGGGCTACATTTATGTAGTCTGGTTTCCTGTCTTCTATTTAAAGCTACTTCAGCCCTAGTTAAAATTAAAATATGGTAGGAAGTGGCTTCTGCCTCCTCCCACTTCAACTAACTTCTGCTCAGTCTGTGGGAGAACTAACCTGTTCCAAAGATGCCAAAAAAGTTAGCAGCCTGTTTGAAATTTGCAGCCCACTGGTGCAGTTCTTCCCGGGGCCAGCAGCCATGATTGTCTCTGAACATGTGGTCTGGGGGCTTTCCAGAGAGAAAGGCAATGCTCTCCCTGCACCAGGGACCGTAGGGTCATGCTGAATGTGGCCAGCTGCTTTGCTTGAGGAACTTGCCTTGGAGTGGGAGGAGGAGGAGGAGGAGGAGGGCTAACACTGGGTTTTACAGAGTGAGATTTTCTGGTTTTATTTCTGCAGCAGCAATGACCTGGAACTGGCAGCTCCTTCACCCACTTTCCTCGTGTCACAGCATCATGTGAGTAGCCAGGTGCCAGATGCTTTCTCAGAAGCCCTCAACTGTGGGCAGCCTGGGTGCACTCAGCCCTTGTCCTAGCACGTCAGACTTTCCTTCTCTGTGTTATGGTGGCACCTGGCCTCCCCAAGGGGCTGCAGTTGTCTCCCCAGGGGCCCAGGGCCTCGCAGTAGCACTGCACCTGCTTCCCCTTGTGCTTAGGGCGACAGCGGGGTCTAGCCAAGCGAGTGAGAGCTAGACTGAGCTGCTGCGGATAGCACGATGGTTGCTAACTTTCTACTCCCCCACTCCCATGCCCTGCCCCTCCTTTGAGGCCCTGCCCTCCCTCACTCCATCCCCCTGCCTTCTGTCACTCGCTTTCCCCACGCTGGCTCATTTTCACTGGGCTGGCTCAGGGGGCTGGGTGCGGGAGGGGGGTGAGGGCTCCAGCTGGGAATGTGGGCTCTGGTGTGGGGCTGAAGCGTTTGGGGTGAAGGAGGGTGCTCCAGATTGGGACCGAGGGTGGGAGGGGGATCACCCAAGAGGGGCTGAGAGCTGCACAGAGCCAGAGAGGAGCTGGTCCCTGCCCCAAAGTGTGGTAGAGAAGTGAACTGAACGGGGAGGGTCACAGCAACACAGGATTGAAATGGGGGAGGGGGGAGCAGCCGTTGGAGAACCTGCCGTCCCTCACATTCAGCAGTAGGGTGGCTAGATGTGCCAATTTTATAGGGACAGTCCCGATTTTTGGGTCCTTTTCTTATATAGGTGCATTTAACCCCCATCCCCGTCCCAATTTACCGGAGCTGTATGGTCACCCTATGGGAAGGGAGCGACGCGATAAGATCCTTGCCATGGTGTTTGGTTGGGGGCCCAGCCAGTCACAGCCTGTGCCATGCAGCACCGAGGGAAGGGCCAGGCCTGACCTTGGCTGTCTTTAGCTTTAGGCTGTTAAAGGTCAAACCCTCGCCCCAGACACGCTCTCCTCTCCAGCGGAGCCTGAGCCAGGGTGGGACCGGCTGCTTGGTGCTTGCCGAGGGGCTGGACCAGCTGCTCCTGTGATAGGACAGCTTGGGCTAATGGCAAGTCCAGCTGTGTCTGCTTGTGTCAGAGGCGCACGGGCCTTGCAGCTCCTGCTCCTCCCAGCCTGGCTTGGGCAGGGAGGGAGACAGAAGGTGGGCAAGGTCCAGTACTGGGCTGGCACCTGGCTGCAGAGCTGTAAAGGCTCTGCAGCACCCCCTAGTGTTCTCAGCTCTCCCTGCTGCCTGAGGCCCACTGGGCCTGGCCTTGCACCGACCCTGCTGCCCTCATTTGGTGCTGTCTGAAAGGGAACTAGGACAAGGGCAGGAACACTCTCTAAGATGCAAAGTATCCACAACAGGCAATGTAGGTGTCATTATGCTAAATAATTTTATTGTTGAACCATAAAAGCGGGAGGAGGGGAGCGGGTTTCAGACTTGTTCTGGACTGTCGATGCACAGCGCTCTAACTGCTCCTGTGTGCGCAGAAGGCCTTGAAAAAGACACCAACTGGGAACCACCATGAAGTCCAATAAACACAAAGCTCCGGCCAGCTCCCTGCTCTCCCCAGCATCTGCTTTGGCAGGGACTGCTAACTAGCACCGGAGCTGAAATTCTGGTAGGCCTAGTCCCTAGTTGTGTACTGGGGAGAATCCATCCCTTTAGCCCCAGAGCCAGAATTCTGTGCAGGGAGGTGACTACCGGTAGGGAGTGGTTTCATCACTGTCCATCTGCAGCCTAGCTCCAGTGGATTCAGAGGGGCCCAGAGGGAAGGGTCTTTCACAGCTGGAGTGACCTGGGGGCAGAGGGTTATGGCCCAGGGCACCACCAGTCTCTGCTGCTGACTCTTGGGGACTGTGGTGTAAGACATGGGCCAGTGCTTCTGATCATGGTGGTGTGTTGGGTAACCTGCAATTGGCTGTGTGCCACTGTGGGGAGGTATGGGGCTGCCCTGGGACTCAGGGGACCTCAGATTAAACTTGTAACCTGTTTCACCACCGCTGTTCATTCAGGCAGCTCCAAGCGCCTGTGCGGGCAAGGCTACAGCTGCCCAGTATTGCTGCCTCTGGCTGGCTCCTCTGCATGCTTACAGGCCCGTGTGTGGAGCCCTGCGGTCACCACTCTCCCCACAATCTCTTCTCCACCTTAGAATGCAAATCCTGGTCCTTGGGGTTGGGGATTATGCCAGCATGTGCATGCTTGTTCCCAGAACCCCTCCTATGAGGCCATGTGGTGTGCTGCACTGACCTGAATGGGAGGCGCTGTGTGGGGTTAGCAATGGGTTTCATGGCCAGAGAGGGGCTCTTGGGGAGCAGGCCCCATGGAGACTGTCTCAGCAACTAACAAAACAGTAGAACAAGAAGAGAATGAACGGTGGGAAGTGCCTGTCACAGCAAGCCCAAACAAGCCAAGCACTTCCCTGCCTGTGCTGGTCCTGTGGTGCTTGGCAAGCACTGGGTCAGCAACAGGCTGAGATGTTACTGTGCACTCACAGGACTGTGTGAAGGGGCGTGCTGTGCGTGTGCACCGGGGTACAACAGCGTGTGTGGAGACTGGGGGTCTCACCACACTTGGACTTGTAGTAGAGAGAGTCCTTGTCATTACATGCCCCCCAGGAATTCTTTGTCCTCCTTGGAGAAGAGAGCGAGCTCACAGGTGTCCTTCCTTGCAGCAGATGATCGGAATGCTTTGAGTGGCGGGGGAGCCAGGGGAAGGGGAGCTACCATGGCCTTGGCTTTGTTCTGGTGCTGTAATGCAGGAACACACAGTGAGTACTGTCTCTGGAGGGTGAAGGGGGAGCTGCCGCACCCTTTAGTCACAAGCTATTGTGAGCTCATGTTGACTGCACCTGTGAGAGCTGACAAGGTCCAGTGGGTCACCCTAGGGCAGCAGGCAGGCAGGCAGGCCTACGACCGAGGACACATCCTCTGCCTATTGCCACCTCCCTCCCAACATCACACCTCAGTACCCAGCTACTTGGTCAGTGCTCAAGTAGAGTAGGGTTTCCCCAAGCCAACCCGCGGGCAAGACCTGTACCTGTCTGGTGTGATGCCGCTCTCCTGGGCGATGCTCCTTAGGCTGGGCCTGCTGCCGGTACTGGGGTCTGGGGAACCCGCTCACCAGGGATTTGTAGAGGTTGCTTTTCACATGGAGGGGGTTGTATCTAGGTTCCACTTCCAGACTGTTCAAGGCGCTCTGTTCAGAGAGAAGTGACAAGGCCCAGCTGGTACCACAGGAGGGCCCAGCAGCCAGCTTCCTGCTCTGATGTGGCAGGAAACGGATGTAAGGATTTGTACTTCTGTTCTGTACTTCCTTCCCCGCTTAAATGACGTGCACCCCTTCCAGTCACTCAGGGCAGAGAGGGAACCAATGGGTTCACTACAGGAGCTGATGGAAATGGTGCAGGGCCTGATCCTTATCTGGGCCGTCTTTTGCCCCACATGGATAGCGGCTTGTACTTAGCATGAGCCCGGTGTCACTTCCCCTGTGAGTGTGTCTCTGCCTTTGGGCCTGGTAACCCTGAACAAGCATGACACACAGGAGTTCAGACACAAGTGTCTCCATCTGTCTCCCCTCACCCACTGGTGCTCAGACACAAGCCTCTCCGTCTGTTTCCTCTCATACATGGGTGTTCAGACACAGGCCTCTCTGTCTGGCTTCCCTCACACACAGGTCTTCACAGTTTTCAGACAGGACTTCTCCATTGTCTGGAAAAGTTCTGCTGCTCAGGCCGGCTGCCTTTCTAAATGCTGCTGAGGGCCCTGGATGCTCCTAGCTGCAACTAACCCAAACGTTAGAGAACCATTTCCTCCTACGCTCGCCTGTCAGGCCCTGGGTTTCCTAGCTATTCCATGCACCGAAGCAGAGCAGGAGTCCAAGCAAAGCTCTGCTTCCGGACATGTACTGGGGAAATGCAAGAGTCCGAACCCATGAAGGGAGGAAGTGTATGGGGGAATGACTTATTTGTGCTAATCTTATTCATGTCAAGAGGCCTGCACCTGCCATGGAAGTGAGAGGGTGTGAGAACTTTGCACTCCAAGCTAATGCAGGGATAACCCCCCGCCTCTCCCAGCACGTCTTGCTCAGAGGTGACGTGTCTGGATCTACTATTCCTTGCTAGTGAGCTGGTACCCTCTACATGCAGAACCCTCACTGCCTCTTGGTATCTAAACATGCGTGCAGCCATTCATCACTTGCCTCTATGGTGCTGAGTGCTGTCTCTGGAAGGTCAGCAGGGAGGGCTGGGATGTTGCATGGCAGCAGGAGTTCTCTGACCGCAATGGCTTTGATGAGCAATGTGAAGGAGTCGGAGGGGATGATGGCATAGTAGGCATTCACTGGGATGCTCCAACTTGGACCCACAGTCTGTGGCTCACGTTTGGCCAGAAGCATCCAGTCCCTTTTCTAAAATCAGAAGCAATGCTCAATGAAACCAGGGCAGGGTTGGCAGCGTCCCTCAGGCCCAGCTCATTGCAGAGGCTGAGGGGTTCTGTAGCGGAGTGCGATAGATCTGTGTCACATTATGAACTCCAGTTTGTGTTAAGTGCTGAACTCAAGTCTAAAGATGCCAGAGTGCAACGTACTGCATTGCTTTTGAGACAGCACCCTGTCTGGAAAGGGGCTTGCCATTGCCTGGACAGACTCTCACAGAGAAGCCAACAAGGCTGCAATCTGGAACCACTGATGACCGTGTTGCTCGGCTGCAGCCCCACCCCTAAGAATCGATAGTCCGTTGATACAGCTGGCCCAAGTACTGGGGGAGAGGCTGGCGCATCCCTCCCAACTCCCACACCCCGAGCCGGCTGCATACTCTGCGGCCGGTTTCATTCCGAACCGCGCCGAGGGGCCAGCTGTACATCCTTGTGCTCCACAAGTTCCATCTCCTCACCCTCGTGTCCCGCCCTGACACCAAGTGGCGGGACTATCTCCCACCAAAAGAGAGTGAGGTGCGCCGGTGGGCCAGCCTTTATTCCACCTTAGTTCCACGGCCCGCCGGGGATATTAGTTGGCGGCTCCTTCACGGAGCCGTGAGCACAGGCGTGCACCTCGCGCGGTTCACCCCCATACCCGTGGATTATCCCTTCTGCGGCGTGAGGGAGACCCTGGCGCATGCCTACCTCGAGTGAGCCAAGCTGCAGCCCCTATTCCAGCTCCTCCAGAACCTCTTACTGAGGTCGTGGCTGCACTTCTCCCCGCACCTGTTTATCTTTGCACACCCCACCCGCGGCCCCACACAGTCGCGAGACCTCCTCGTCAACCTCCTCCTGGCGCTGGCCAAAGTCACCATCTACAACACCAGGAGCAGAATGCAAGATGAGAGGGTACGCTGCGACTGTGGGGTCTATTTCCAGTCCTTCCCGGTCTCACGCATCCGGGCAGAGTTCCACTGGGCAGCGTCCACTGGGTCCCGCGACAGCTTTGAGGAGCAGTGGGGGCTGTGCGGGGTTCTCTGCTCGGTGTCCCCGTCCAGTACCCTCGTTTTAAACCTCTGACCCCCACTTCTGTCCCTGTTTTTCATTAGTTGTCCCAAGAAATTAGTTGATCCCGGGTTCAGTGTCCCTCCCACTTAGCTGGGGAAGGGGCCTTAGAAGTGGGCGGGCTTGTGCCCGCCCACATCCTAGGAATTCAATTTAGGCTGGCGCATCCCCATGGCGCACGTGGCAATGGAACAGGCTACCTCAGAGCGGGCTCTGCTCTTGGCATAGGGGCTGGCCATCCCCACAGGTAAGAATAGGTGGAAGAAGAAAGAAGGGACTCTGTCCAGTGTGACTCCGATGAACTCCAGACCAAGAGGTGAGCTGAGAGCAGAAGGGGTGTCTCTAGACTTTTGTTTTGTTTCCAAAGCTCTATAACTCTTGAGGACTTTCAGAGTAAAGTTTCTGCGCTCAAAAAGTCCCTTTACTAAGCCCGAGTTCCTCGCTTTCCTGCCACCCTGTTTCTGCAGGAGTTAAAATAGAAGCCCAGTGTCATCACAGCCTGAGTGACACACCAGGGAAGTGCATGTAAGCAAGTGGGAGGACTTGTCTGGTTCCCGACACTGTTTTAATAGTCTAGGGTGAGTGGGCAATGGTGTCCCATGTCCCAAAGGAGAGTCTCATAAGAACATAAGAAAGGCCGTACTGGGTACAAAGGTCCATCTAACCCAGTATCCTGTCTACTGACAGTGGCCAATGCCAGGTGCCCCGGAGTGAGTGAACCTAACAGGTAAAGATCAAGTGATCTCTCTCCTGCCATCCATCACCTCCCTCTGACAAACAGAGGCTAGCGACACCATTCCTTACCCAGCCTGGCTAATAGGCATTAATGGACTTAACCTCCATGAATTTACCCAGTTCTCTTTTGAACCCTGTTATAGTCCTAGCCTTCACAGCCTCCTCAGGCAAGGAGTTCCACAGGTTGACTGTGCGCTGTGTGAAGAACTTCCTTTCATTTGTTTTAAACCTGCTGCCCACTAATTTCAATGGGTGGCCCCTAGTTCTTCTATTATGGGAACAAGTAAATAACTTTTCCTTATTCACTTTCTCCACACCACTCATAATTTTATATACCTCTATCATATCCCTCCTTACTCTCCTCTTTTCCAAGCTAAAAAGTCCTAGCCTCTTTAATCTCTCCTCATATGGGACCCTTTCCAATCCCCTAATCATTTTAGTTGCCCTTCTCTGAACCTTTTCTAATGCCAGTATATCCTTTTTGAGATGAGGAGACCACATTTGTACACAGTATTCAAGATGTGGGTGCACTATGGATTTGTATAAGGGCAATAAGATATTCTCAGTCTTATTCTCTATCCCTTTTCTAATGATTCCTAACATCCTGTTTGCTTTTTTGACTGCCGCTGCACACTGCATGGACATCTTCAGAGAACTATCCACGATGACTCCAAGGTCTTTTTCCTGATTAGTTGTAGCTAAATTAGCCCCCATCATATTGTATGTATAGTTAGGGTTATTTTTTCCAAAGTGCATTACTTTACATTTATCCACATTCAATTTCATTTGCCATTTTGTTGCCCAATCATTTAGTTTCGTGAGATCTTTTTGAAGTTCTTCACAGTCTGCTTGGGTCTTAACTATTTTGAGCAGTTTAGTATCATCTGCAAACTTTGCCACCTCACTGTTTACCCCTTCCTCCAAATCATTGATGAATAAGTTGAATAGGATTGGTCCTAGGACTGACCCTTGGGGAACACCACTAGTTACCCCTCTCCATTCTGAAAATTTACCATTTATTCCTACCCTTTGTTCCCTGTCTTTTAACCAGTTCTCAATCCATGAAAGGATCTTCCCTCTTATCCCATGGCAACTTAATTTACGTAAGAGCCTTTGGTGAGGGACCTTGTCAAAGGCTTTCTGGAAATCTAAGTACACTGTGTCCACTGGATCCCCCGTGTCCACATGTTTGTTGACCCCTTCAAAGAACTCTAATAGATTAGTAAGACATGATTTCCTGTTACAGAAACCATGTTGACTTTTGCCCAACAATTTATGTTCTTCTATGTGCCTGACAATTTGATTCTTTACTATTGTTTCAACTAATTTGCCCAGTACAGATGTTAGACTTACCAGTCTGTAGTTGCCGGGATCATCTCTAGAGCCCTTTTTAAATATTGGCGTTACATTAGCTATCTTCCAGTCATTGGGTACAGAAGCCGACTTAAAGGACAGGTTACAAACCCTAGTTAATAGTTCCGCAATTTCACATTTGAGTTCTTTCAGAACTCTTGGGTGAATGCCATCTGGTCCTGGTGACTTGTTACAGTTAAGTTTATCATTTAGTTCCAAAACCTCCTCTAGTGACACTTCAATCTGTGACAATTCCTCAGATTTGTCACCTACAAAAGACGGCTCAGGTTTGGGAATCTCCCTAACGTCCTCAGCCATGAAGACCGAAGCAAAGAATTCATTTAGTTTCTCCGCAATGACTTTATCATCTCTAAGTGCTCCTTTTGTAACTCTATCATCCAGGGGCCCCACTGGTTGTTTAGCAGGCTTCCTGCTTCTGACGTATTTAAAAAACATTTTATTATTACCTTTTGAGTTTCTGGCTAGCTGTTCTTCAAACTCCATTTTGGCTTTTCTTATTACATTTTTACACTTAATTTGGCAATATTTATGCTCCTCTCTAGTTACCTCAGTAGGATTTAACTTCCACTTTTTAAAAGATGCCTTTTTATCTCTCACTACTTCTTTTACATGGTCTCGGATAAGAGGTCTAAGCCCAGGAGTGTGCCATACAGTCCCAGAGCTAGAAACAGAGGTTAGATTCTTCCCTGACCCAAATGGCTTAGAAGCATGTGTGACCAAGTAATTACGTCCACCCACAGCCTGGTGACCATACAGAGTGGTACCGGGCCAAGTTGTAACAGGCTCCATCACCCTGACTGACTGTTGAAAATAGCCCTGCTGTTGAATTGTATAGCAACTGGATCCGAGAGACCCTGCGCCCCAGGCTGGGATCCGTAACTCTGTTCTTTACTGCTTCATTCATAGATTCCACACCAGAGAAGACAACTTTCATCTTCTAGTCTGGCCTCCTGCATAGCACACACCAAAGGACTTCCCTGAATTAATTCCTGTGTGACCTAAGCAATGAGTGACAGGAGATGGATCCCTGATGACCTATTCCGTTCATTCCCTCTGAAACACCTGGCGTTAGCCACTGTTGGGAGACAGGATACTGGGCTAGATGGACCTTGACTCTGACCCAGTATGGCCGTTCTTATGTTTCAGAGGTTAATTGAGAACATAGGAGTGAAAGGGACCCCCTGTGCCATTGAAACCAGGATCCCACATCATACAATCTGTTTTATAAACTTATCAAGATCCATCTTAAAACCAGTTTACTTTCTTGTCCCCGCTACTCCTACTGGGAGATGGTTCCAGAAGCTCCCTCTTCCGATGGTTAGAAATCTTCTTAATTTCCATCCTAAATTTACTCAGACCGGTCTATCCCCATTTGTTCTTTGCAAGCACTGTCCATTTACTTTAATAGCTGTTTTCCCTCTCTGCAGTTAACCCCTTGATGGATTTATAGAGAGAAGTCATATCCCTTCTTAGCCTTCATTTTGCTAGACTGTACAAGGCAAGCTGTTTGTCTTCTCTCACAAAATAGCCTTCCCTTCCCTGTACATCCTACGAGCTCTTCTCTGCAGGTGCTGCAGTTTGATTTCATCTTTTTGAACATGCATGACCAGAACTGTACACAGTATTCTGGATAAGGCTTTACCAGTGCTTTGTATAATGAGATTAATGCTTCCCTCTCTCTACCAGAAATACCTCACCTCATACATCCTAGGAGTTCACTCTGCCTTTTTTCATGGTTGCATCACGTAGGTGACTCATAGTCATCTTACGATCGACTAATGCACCCAAGTCTTTCTCCTCTGTTATTTCCAACTGAGCAGTCCCCATCTTAAAGCAGAAATTCCTACTAGTCCCTAAGTGCATCCTGACTTCACATTTTGTATTATTATATTTAATCCCATTTCTATTACTCCAGTACTCAAGATCATCCATTTCTTCCTAAATGATATTCCAGTCCTCCTCTGCGTTGACAATGCCTCCCAACTTTGTGTCGTCATCAAAGTTCACTAGACATAGTGGATGAGGGGAGGGGGAAGCCGTAGTTGCAATAGATCTTCATTTCAGTGAGGCTTTTGACAGTTCCACAGGACATTCTCATAAGCAAACTAGAGAAATGTTGTTTAGACAAATTACTATAAGATGCGTGCACAACTAATTGAAAGCTTTTACCCAAAGAGCAGTTCTCAGGGGGTTGCTGTCAAACAGGAAGGCTGTACCTAGTGGATGCCCACAGGGATCAGTCCTGGTACTATTCAATATGGGATGCATAAACAGGGGAAGCTTGAGTAGGAGTAGAGGTTATTTTACCTCTCTCTATGGTACTGATGGAATATCGTTTCCAGTTCTGGTGTCCACAATTGAAGAAAGATGTTGATAAATGAGAGAAGGTTCAGAGAAGAGCCACAACAATGATTGAAGGATTAGAAAACGTGCCTTGTAGTGATAGACAGGAAGTCAATCAAGGAGATCAATCTATTTAGCTTAACAAAGAGAAGGTTAAGAAGTGACTTGATCACAGGCTTCAAGTACAGACATGGGGAGCAAATATTTAATAATAGTCTTTTAAACTTAGAATACAAATGTATGACGTGATTCAATGGCTGAAAGTTGAAGCTAGACAAATTCAGAGTGGAAATAAGGTGTACATTTTTAATAGGGTGACTAACCCCTGGAACAATTTACCAAGGATTTTGGTGGATTCTCCATGTTTTCCAACAAGAGTAAATGTTTTTTTAAAAACATTTGCTCTAGGAATTATTTTGAGAAAGGTCTATGGCCTGAGTTATACAGGAGATCAGCCTAGATGATCACAATGCTACCTTCTGGCCTTAAAATGTATGAATCTATGAAAAGTGACATTAACAAACATAAAAGTATCACTTTTGACAGCAGACTTACCCAGCCCAGGAAAGCCTGGGGACAAATTAAGCCCTCAATTGGGGGTCGGGGGAGGCAGCGAGGGGCTGGAGCTTGAAGTCCTGTGGACCATAGGCGCTGACTTTACCCGGTGCTGATGGGTACTTGCCTCCCCAGCCCCACCCCTTCCCCATCCCCATTCCAACCCCTTCCCCAAATCCCCGTCATGCCTCCTCCCGTGGGCGCGCTGCATTTCCCCTCTTCCCCGCTCCCTCCCAGGTTTGCGCAACGGTGCGGGGTGCGGGGGGGCGGGCACGGAGAGTGCTGTAGGAAGTAACCCTGGTGGGGGGGGACCAGAGGAACCATTCCCCGCCCCAGCTCACCTCCGCTCCTCCCCTGAGCGTGAAACCGCTGGTCCGCTTCTCCCCACTCCCTCCCAGGCTTGCCGCATGAAAGCCTGGGAGAGAGGAAGCAGGGAGAAGTGGAGCGGCAGTGGTGCACTCAGGGGAGGAACAGAGGTGAGCTGGGGGGGGGTTCAGGGAGCTGCTGGTGGGTGCTCTACACCCACTAATTTCTTCCTGTGGGTGCTCCAGCCCTGAAGCACCCACGGGGTCGGCGCCTATGCCCACAACAACCAAATACATAACAAGAGCCTTCTGCCACCTGTGACAAAGCTCTGTCCTTATCTTCATGGATCCTGCGTTTCCTGGCAGATTTTTACTAGCCTCAGCGGCTCACTGTGACCCTCCACGGAGCCCTTCTCTCTCTGGAGACAAGGTCACAGTCTATTGAGCCATTTTCATCACAAACCAGTGAGGAGAAGCTATCCTTCCTGGCACAGTCTCTATTGTCTCCCAATCTCAGAGACTAATTAGGGGAGGCAGAAAGGGGGGAGCCCAGGCCCGCCCTCTACTCTGGGCTCCAGCCCAGGGACCCTAATAGTATCAGCTAAGATGGCTGACCTTTTATCCACAAAACACAATACAATTCCCTGGGCTACTTCCCCACAGCAGTCCCCGCTTCTTCAAACTCCACTTCACCCCTACCTCAGGGCCTCCTTCCTTCTGGATGATATGTTGTCCACCACTCAGTCTCACCAACAGCACAGCTCCTGACACCCACAGCCACTTGACTAACTGGGAGGTTTTTATCTGGATTCAGCCAGTCCCTGATTGGCTTTAGGTGTCCCAATTAGGCTAGCTGTTTCTACTCCTTTCTAGAAGGTTCTTAATTGGCCCCAGGTGTCTTGATTGGCCTGGAATAGCCTTTGTTTGGCTATCCAGGGAACAGGGACCTGCACACCCTGAGACTAATGTACCTGCCTTCTAGCACTCTCCTATATCCTTCTGGTCTGACTCCGTCACACACCCCAGAAGCCCAAAACCTGAGCCCCACCGCCCATGGGCAGGTGGGGAACTCACCTGCTGCCTGTTCCTCCAGTGTTGTGCCCCAGGTGTCTCCAGAGGGGGGCAGGGCCCAACCCATGCTGGCATCCCCAGCAACCAACACCAAGCTCATGTATCCAGGAGCAACAGGGATGGGGAGGTGCCACTACTTTGTCCCTCTACCCCCAAGTTACAGCGCAGGAGGCTGTGGTGGAAGAAAAGTCCCTAGTGGCTGCAGATGGCCACGGTGGCCGCATTTGAGACATGCTAGGCTAGGTTTACTTGGTCCTGTCTCTGCACAATGGGCTGGATTTGATTACTTCTGTAGGTCCCTCCCAGCCCTACATGTCTAGGGTTCATTAGTGCACTCCTGCTTTTTCTGCCAATCTCATTAATGAAAATCTTATATCAGCTTCGGTCCCAAGTCCAGTCCTTGAGGCACTCCACTAGTAATGTCCCTCCAGCCTGTAGTCATTTCCCTTTCCGACAGCTTCTTGCCCCGTTTACAATTCTTGTACTCATTACTGTCTTCTCTACCTTATAGACTCATAGACTTTAAGGTCAGAGGGGACCATTATGAGCATCTACTCTGACCTCCTGCACAATGCAGGACAAAGACTCTCACCCACCCACTCCTTCAATAAACCTCTCACCTATGTCTGAGCTACTGAAGTCCTCAAATCATGGTTTAAAATACTTCAAGGTGCAGAGAATCCTACAGCAAATGACCCGTGCCCCACGCTGCAGAGGAAGGTGAAAACCCCTCAGGGCCTCTGCCAATCTGCCCTGGAGGATAATTCCTTCCCGACCCCAAATATGGCAGCTAAACCCTGAGCATGTGGGCAAGACTCACCAGCTAGACATCCAGGAAAAAATTCTCTATAGTAACTCAGATCCCACCGCATATAACATCCCATCAGAGGCCACTGGGCATATTTACCACTAATAGTCAAAGATCACTTAATTGCCAAAATTAGGCTATTCCATCATATCATCCCCTCCATAAATTTATCAAGCTTAATCCTGAAGCCAGATAGGTCTTTTGCTCCCACTGCTTCCCTTGGAAGGCTGTTCCAGAACTTCACTCCTCTGATGGTTAGAAAACCTCTAATTTTCAAGTCTAAACTTCCTGATGGCAAGTTCATATCCATTTGTTCTTGTGTCCATACTGGTACTTGGTTTAAATAATTCCTCTCCCTTCCTGGTATTTAATCCCTCTGGTATATTTATAGAGAGTAATCATTCTCCCCTCAGCCCTCTTTTGGCTGGGCTAAATGAGCCAAGCTCTTTGAGTCTCCTTTTATAAGACAGGTTTCTCCATGCCTTGGATCATCCTAGTAGCCCTTTTCCTTACCTGTTCCAGTTTGAATTCATCCTCCTTAAACACGGGAGACCAGATCTGCACACAGTATTCCAGATGACGTCTCACCAGTGCCTTGTATAACAGTACTAACACCTCATCTCTACTGAAAATACCTCGCCTGATACATCCCAAGCCCACATTAGCTTTTTTCACAGACATATCACATTGGCAGCTCATAGTCATCCTGTGATAAACCAATACTCTGAGGTCCTTTTCCTCCCCTGCTATTCCAACTGATGTTGCCCCAGCTTATAACAAAAATTCTTGTTATTAAGCCCTAAATGCATGACCTTGCACTTTTCACTATTAAATTTCATCCTATTACTATTTTAGTTTACAAGGTCATCTAGAGCTTCCTGTATGATATCCTGGGCCTTCTCTGTATTTGCAATATCTCCCAGCTTTGTGTCATCCTCAAACTGTATTAGCACATTCCCACTTTTTGTGCCAAAGTCAGTCCTAAAGATTGGTCCCAAAACCGATCCTTGAGGAACTCCTCTAGTAACCTCCTTCCAGCCTGACAGTTCACCTTTCAGTATGACCTGTTATAGTCTCCCCTTTAAGCAGTTCCTTATCTACCTTTCAATTTTCATATCGATTCCCATCTTTTACAATTTAACTAATAATTCCCCATGTGGAACCATATCAAATGCCTTACTGAAATCAAGGTAAATTAGATCCACTGCATTTCCTTTGTCTAAAAAATCTGTTCTCTTCTCAAAGAAGGAGATCAGGTTGGGTTGATATGACATACCTTTTGTAAAACCATGTTGTATTTTGTCCCAGTTACCATTGACCTCAATGTCCTTAACTACCTTCTCCTTCAAAAATTTTCCAAGGCCTTGCATATTGCAGGTGTCAAACTAATAGGCCTGTAGTTACCCGGATCACTTTTTTATTTTTTAACATAGGAACTATGTTAGCAATTCTCCAGACATACGGTACAACCCCTGAGTTTACAGCTTCATTAAAAAGTCTTGCTAATGGGCTTGCAATTTCATGTGCCAGTTCCTTTAATATTCGTGGATGAAGATTATTTGGGCCCCCTCAGTTTAGTCCCATTAAGATGTTCGAGTTTGGCTTCTACCTCGGCTGTGGTAATATCTACCTCCATATCCTCATTCCCATTTATCATCCTGCCATTTTCTCTAAGCTCCTCATTAAAGACTGAGGCAAAGTATTTGTTTAGGTATTGGGCCAGACCTAGATTATCCTTAACCTCTACTCCATCCTAAGTGTTTAGCAGTCCCACTTCCTCTTTCTTTGTTTTCTTCTTATTTATATTTATATGGCTATAGAACCTTTTACTACGATTTTAGTTCCCTTTGTATGGTCCAACTCTACATGGCTTTTAACCTTTCTCACTTTATTCTTACATGTTCTGACCTCAATAAGGTAGCTTTCCTTGCTAATCCCTCCCATCTTCCACTCCTTGTAGGCTTTCTGCTTTTTCCTAATCACCTCTCTGAGATGCTTGCTCTTCCAGGTTGATCTACAACTCCTGCCTATGAATTTTTTCCCCTTTCTTGGGATACAGGCTGCTGATAGTTTCTGTACTCATTACTGTCTTCTCTACCTTAACTAATAATTTCTCACATGGCACTGTATAATGGGGTTACTTACCCAGTAACTGTTGTTCTTGGAGATGTGTTGCTCATATCCATTCCAAATAGGTGTGTGCTCGCGCAGCGTGCCCGGCTGCTGGAAGATTTTTACCCTAGCAACCCCTCGGCTATGGAGCCCCCTGGAGTGGCGCCTTCATGGCACTGGATATACACCGTGGCCGACCTGGTGCCCCCGCTCAGTTCCTTCTTGCCGGAGACTCCGACAGTGGGGAAGGAGGGTGGGTTTTGGAATGGATATGAGCAACACATCTCGAAGAACAACAGTTACTGGGTAAGTAACCCCGTTTTCTTCTTCGAGTGATTGCTCATATGCATTCCAAATAGGTGACTCCCAAGCCTTACCTAGGCGGTGGGGTCGGAATGATGGACCACTGACTGCAGTACCGCAGATCCAAAAACAGCATCCTCAGCAGACTGCTGTACCAATGCGTAGTGTGAGGCGAAAGTATGGACTGAAGACCATGTGGCAGCGCTACAGATTTCCTGGAGTGGGACTTGAGCCAGGAAAGCCACCGAGGACGCCTGCGCCCTGGTAGAATGAGCGGAAAATGGTTTAACCGGGGAACCAGCTAGGTCATAACATGCACGGATGCACGCCGTAATCCATGAAGAAACGCACTGGGTTGAAACCAGAAGGCCTTTCATACCGTCCGCTACTGCCACAAAGAGCTGGGATGATTTCCTGAACGGCTTTGTACGCTCAATGTAGAAGGCGAGCGCCCAACGGACATTCACAGTGTGCAGGTGCTGCTCTTGTCTTGAGGCATGAGGCTTAGGATAGAACACTGGAAGAAATATCTCCTGGTTCATGTGGAATGCCGAGACCACTTTTGACAGGAAAGCAGGATGAGGTCTCAGCTGCACCTTGTCCTTGTGGAAGATGGTGTAAGGGGGCTCTGAGGTCAGAGCCCTGATCTCCGATACCCTCCGCGCTGAAGTTATCGCGACCAGGAACACCGTCTTCCATGATAAATATAACGGAACAAGTGGCCATAGGCTCGAATGGGGGCCCCATAAGGTGGGATAGGACTAAGTTTAAGTCCCATGAGGGAATCGGCTGGCGTACCTGGGGGTATAACCAGTCTAGGCCTTTAAGGAATCTGGTGACCATTGGGTTTGAGAATACAGACTGATCACAGACCCCCGGGTGGAATGTGGAAATTGCCGCCAGGTGTACTCTAATGGTGGCCAGCGCTAAACCCTGTTGCTTAAGCTGAAGTTAATAGTCCAGGATGACATGGATAGGCGCAGAGCTAGGAGAGGTGCCTTTCTGTGTACACCAGTAGGAGAAGCGCTTCCACTTTGCTGAGTAAGTGAGCCTAGTGGAGGGCTTCCTACTTCCCAAAAGGATCTGCTGGACAGGACTCGAGCAGAGACGCTCTGTCTCTGTTAGCCACAGATGTTCCACGCTGTGAGGTGGAGCGACTGCAGATCCGGGTGATGGAGGTGGCCGTAGTCCTGAGATATCAAGTCTGGCCAGGTTGGTAGAGTTATTGGCATCTCCGTTGACATTTCCAGAAGCAGAGTGTACCAATGCTGCCTGGGCCACACAGGGGCGACCAGAATTAGGTGAGCACCTTCCCTCCGGGCCTTGAGCAAGACCTTGTGCACAAGGGAGAATGGGGGAAAGGCGTACAGCAGTTGACCCTCCCATGAAAGGAGGAAGGCGTCTGTCAGTGAGCCGGGAGAGCCCCCCCTGAGTGAGCAAAATTGTTGGCACTTCCGGTGGGTTATGGTGGCAAAAAGGTCGATCTGGGGAGTCCCCCACCTTAGGAAGATCGAACGAATAATGTCCGGGCGAATCGACCACTCGTGGGACCAAAAGGACCTGCTCAGGTGATCTACGAGTGTGTTCTGGAGTCCCGGAAGAAAGGACGCCACTGGGTAAATGGAGTGGGCTATGCAGAAGTTCTAGAGAGGAATCGCTTCGTTGCACAGGGCGGAGGAGCGAGCCCCTCCCTGCTTTTGATGTAAAACATGGCTGTTGTATTGTCTTTTAGGACTGACACACAGTGGCCCTGAATTCCTGAATGCCTGGCACGCTAGGTGGATAGTCCTTAGTTCCCGAACATTTATGTGCAATGCCAGGTCGGCTGACGACCATAGGCCCTGGGTCCTGGCGTCATCCAGATGGGCACCCCAACTGAGCGCTGAAGCGTCCGTTACTAGCAACTTGGAAGAGTGCGGGGCGTGGAAGGGAAGACTTTTGCAGACCAGAGACTGGTCCTGCCACCACTTCAGGGTGGACAGGACTGTTACTGGAATCGTGACCAGCATATTTAGACTGTCCCGACTTGGCCGATACACAGATGACAGTCATAACTGGAGAGGATGTAGACGCAGTCTGGCGTAACATGTGACATATGTGCACGAGGCCATGTGGCCGAGTAGACTCAGGCACGTACGCACCGTCGTAGTCAGGAACGTCTGAAGGTTTGATATAATTGCTGACATTGCATGGAATCGAGCCGGGGAAGAGATGCCCTCGCCACGGTAGAGTCCAGTACTGCACCTATGAACTCCAGCCTCTGCCTGGGTTCTAAGGATGATTTCTCGAAGTTGAGCAGAATGCCCAGCCTGCGGAATGTGGCCATGGCCAGCTGTACGTGGGACCAGACTTGTTTGGATCTGCCCCTGATGAGCCAATCGTCTAAGTACGGAAACACTGTCACTTTCCTTCTGCGGAGGAAAGCTGCAACCACGGCCATGCACTTGGTGAAGACCCACGGTGCCGTGGAGAGGCCAAACGGAAGTGCAGCGAACTGGTAATGACTCTGGCCTGCCATGAAGCGTAAAAAGCGTCTGTGAGGTGGGAAGATGGCTATGTGGAAGTACGCGTCCTTCATGTCAAGGGCGGCGTACCAGGTCCCCGGATCCAGAGAAGGGATGATAGACCCCAGGGAGACCATGCGGAACTTCAACATACCTGTTGAGTTCCCACAGGTCGAGGATGGGCCTTAGACCCCCTTTTGCATTGGGGATTAAAAAGTAGCTGGAGTAAAACCCTCGGCCCCTGAGTTCCACCGGAACCTCCTTTATCACCCCTAAAGACAAGAGGGAACGTACCTCCTGTAAGAGGAGCTGCTCGTGAGAAGGGTCCCTGAAGAGGGACAGGGAGGGTGGGTAGGAGGGAGGGAAAGAAGAAAACTGGAGAGAATAGCCCCTTTCCACTGTGCGCAGCACCCAACGATCTGAAGTTATTGAGGACCAAGCATGGTGGAAACGGGCCAGACGCTGATAAATGGGGTGGAAAGGATCCGGAGCGAGACCTGGTAAACTGTCCTCGACAAGACCTTCAAAATTTTTGCCTCTGGCCCGGAAGGGGCCTAGTGGGCCCTTGAGGTTGCCCCTGGTTCTGCCGAGGGGCTGACCGTCGCCTGCCCCCATGCCCCCAGCATCTAGAGAAGTCCAGTCTTGGCCTGGGGGGCAGGAAAGGACGCTGAGGCTGAGGCCTGAAAGGGTGTCTCTGGGTGACTGGGTATGCATCCCCAGAGATCTTATTAAAGCCCTGGAGTCCTTCAAGGACTGAAGCCTGGAGTCAGTCTTATCCAAAAATAACCCTGTACCCTCGAAAGGAAGGTCCTGCAGGGTTTGCTGTACCTCCGGCGGGAGGCCTGATCCCTGCAACCATGATATGCGCCTCATTGTGACCCCGGAAGCCAATGTACGTGCTGCCGAGTCCGCAGAGTCTAGGGAGGCCTGCAGCGATGTCCTGGCCACCTTTTTCCCTTCGTCTATGAAGGCAGCAAACTCATTCCTGAACTCTAATGGGACCAACTCTTTAAATTTCAACATTGAGTTCCAGGAGTTAAAGGCATAGCGGCTGAGCAGGGCTTGTTGGTTTGCCACCCTGAGTTGCAGAAAACCGGCCGAATAAACCTTTCGGCCAAATAAGTCCAGGTGCTTGGCATCCCGTGTCTTTGGTGTCGAGGCCTGCTGCCCATGCCGCTCCTTCTGGTTTACTGCCGAGACTACTAGGGAACAAGGAGGAGGATGTGTGTACAAAAACTCGTGGCCTTTGGCTGGGACAAAGTATTTCCTTTCAACCCCCTTCGCTGTCGGTGCGACAGATGCTGGGAATTGCCATAGCGTTTTAATATTATTCTGTATTGTACGAATAAGGGGCAAAGCCACTCTTGTTGGCGCAGCCGTGGATAAAATGTCAACCACGGGATCCTCTGGTTCCACGACTTCCTCTACTTGGAGGTTCATGCTCTTTGCAACGCGCCTGAGGAGGTCCTGGTGCGCAGCAAGGTCGATTGGAGCAGGACCTGAGATAGTGGTACCCGCGACAGCCTCATCAGGAGAAGATCCTGAGGAGTGGCCGGGAGCCAGGCCATCCAGCGTCTCCTCTACCTGGAGCAGTTCGGGAACTGGGGCCTCCGGTACTGGTGTTGGCTGTACGGGGAGTATCCCAGAAGGTGTGGGGACCGCTGGATCCAGGGGAGGGTGCCCCAGCGCAGCCTCGGGGACCCGTGGTTCCGATGAGAGCCTGGAGGCCCCAGAGGGAGCCCCTTGCGCCTGGTGATAGGCCCATGGGGTCCAAAATGGCCAATGGGACTGGTCCTGGCCCGAGTCCTGGCCTAAGTCCTGCCAACGACCATCCGCCTCTCCCTCTGCGTAGGGTAACTGCTCCAGTCTCGAGCCCTCATCGGAGCAAGACGACCAGGTGGAGCTGTGGGCCTCCTACCGGGGGATGGGGGGCGGACTGCTCTCAGCAACCGACGCTGAGGAGATTTGCGATGGGGCGACCTGCTGCGCCTGGAACCCGACCGTCGCCTGCTCCGGTACCGTGAGCCAGACCTGGATCTAGAAAGAGAATGGCGCTGGTACCGGAGAGGGCTGCATCTCGTGGAACGCTGTCTCAACCGGAGAATGGAAGGCAACTGGTGTCTGGATTCCTCCCGATGTCCGGAGGATGACTGGCGCCGCAGCGATGTCTGGTGCCGGGAGCCTGACCGGTGCTGTGGCGATGTCCAGTGCCGTGGAGATGTCTGGTGCCAGGAGCCTGACCTGAGCCGAGATGTCGATCGGTGCTGGGACGATGTCTGGGGTCGGTGCCCCGAGCGGCGCCGAGATGATGACCGGAACCGGGAGGCAGAACGGGGCTGAGAGTCCGACCGGCGCCGAGAGTATGACCAGTGCCGAGAGATGGAATGGCGCCAGGACTCGGATTGGCGTCGGGACTCAGATCAGTGCTGAGAGCCTGAACGGGCACTGGACTGCGAACAGCGCCGGGAATCCACGTATGTCGGGACCTGGGAAAAAGCAGGTTTCCCCCTCGATTCTATTGCTCTCACCGGCACCTGAGTTGCTGCTTGAATGAGCACCGGTTCTGTGAGAGCAATGAGGTCCCGTGCCACATTAAAAGTGTCCGTGGTCGAAGGCAGGCACTGCTCTACCAACACCCTAGGTGGGGAGCCCAGGAGGGCCGAACTCGACGGCACCTCTGACGGGGCCAGAGTCAACGGCGCTGCAGTCTGACTCAAAGGTCTCGGGTGGTCCACAGGAGGGCGCAGAACCGATGGAGCCTGCCCCACTTGGGGTGGCGGGACTGACTTCTCCAGCTTCTTCTTTTGCGGAGAATGGGATCTGCGCCGCACTGGCATGGGAGCCTTTGGTGCCGCAGTACCATGGTGCCCCTCCAGATGGCTCTGCTTCGGTGCCGTGGTGGCTGATGATGCCAGAGCGCTCTGGACTGAAGTGGTCGGGGTGGTTTCCGCACCGGAAGATGGCAATACCAGGCTGAGAGCTGCCTCCATTAGGAGCTGTCTCAGTCTAATGTCCCACTCCTTTTTCGTTCTCGGGCAGAAGCTCCGGCAGATCTTACACTTCTCTGCCTGGTGAGACTCCCCGAGACACTTTAGGCAGGAATCATGTGGGTCGCCGACTGGCAGGGGCTTCCCACAAGAAGCACAGGGCTTAAAACCCAGAGCCTTGGGCATGAGCCCACGACTCAAAGCGGGTTAGGGGAAAGCCCCCTATCCCTCTACTAACTATATACAGAACTATTTATTAACTAACTTAACTAAACTACTCGAACTACAACAATAATAAACAGGAAAGCTAGGGAGAGAGAAGAACCAAGGGTAGGTCCTCACAGTTCCAGCAACCGTCACGGGCGGTAAGAAGGAACTGAGGGGGGCGCCGGGTCGGCCACTGTATATATCCAGCGCCATGAAAGCACCACTCCAGGGGGCTCCATAGCCGACCCAGCAGGGGTTGCTAGGGTAAAAATCTTCCGGCAGCCGTGCATGCTGCACGAGCACACACCTATTTGGAATGCATATGAGCAATCACTTAAAGAAGAACAAATGGTTTTCTGAAGTTCAGATAGATTAGATCTACTGCATTTCTCTTGTCTAAGAAATCAATTATCTGATCAAATAAATATCAGGTTAGTCTGGCATGATCTATTTTGGGTAAACTCATGTTGCATTTCATCCTATTTTCCATTTACCTCCATGTCTTTAAATATTTTTTCTTCAAAATTTGTTCTAAAACCTTGCATACTATTGAGATCACAGTAACAGATGCCTGGATCACTTCCCCTGCTCTCTTAAATTACACCCCTGTTAAAAATGTGTGTCTTATTTCCAGACTGAATTTATCATTTTCAGCTTGTGATACCTGTGTCTGCTAGGCTGAAGAGCCCTTTATCTTTGGCCATCTGCTGTAGAATAGCTCCAGTGCATCTGCTGGAAGAACAGCATCAGCTGTGGACTAAACAGAAGCTGCAGGTCCTTGGGACAGCTCCCCCAGAGCAGGAAACAAATACTGAAACAACCTGAAACAAATACTCACCGGCAATCACACACCTCACAACAAAAACACTAACCCAGGTACCTATCCCTGTAAGAAAGCCCGATGCCAACTCTATGCTCATATCCATTCAACTGACACCATCATAGGACCTAATCACATCAGCCACACATCAGAGGCTCATTCACCTGCACCTCTTCCAATGTGATATATGCCATCATGTGCCAGCAATGCCCCTCTGCTATGTACATTGGCCAAACTGGACAGTCTCTATGCAAAAGAATAAATGGACACAAATCTGACATCAGGAATCATAACATTAAAAAACCAGTAGGAGAACACTTCAATCTTCCTGGCCATTCTATTAAAGACTTAAAGGTGTTAATTTTAAAACAGAAAAACTTCCAAAACAGACTCCAACGAGAAGCTGATGAATTGGAATTAATTTGCAAACTGGACATTGTCAACCAAGGATTAAACAGGGACTACGAGTGGCTTTGTTATTATACTACTTGATTGCATTTTCCTAGTTTAGTCTCTTTTACAGATTCTAATCAACTGTCAGACATAGATAAGAAACAGTGTAAATTTTCACTACAAAAGGTTTTTTTTCTCCTGCTGATAATGGCCCATCCACATTTAACAGACTGTTAGAACGGATATGGTAATTTACAACCTTTTTTTTTGCTTTCTGTGTGTATAAATGCATCTTAATTCTGTTTGTTCCATTCTATGCATCTGATGAAGTGGGCTACATCCCATGAAAGCTTATGCTGAAATAAACTGGTTAGTCTCTAAGGTGCTACAAGTATTCTTTGTAGATACAGACTAACACAGCTGCTATTCTTAAACAGAGCAGGATGGACTCTTTTCCCCTAGACTCATGCCTGACTTTGCCCCAGTCACAGATCCCATGCAGACCGCAGCTTGCATGTACTCACCAGCAAGCTGTGACACAGAGCATGGAAGTTGTGCTGGTTCATCTCCAGCTCATCCCAATCCAGCTGCCAACAACTCGTAGGTTTAATGATGAAGGGAGGCCCAAACAGTGCTGACTCACAAACCCCTTCAGCCTTCAGAGCCCTGCAAAAACAAAGGGCAACCTGGTGAAGACTGTCTGTGCTACCCGTAGCAAAAGAAACTGACTTAAACACTTCCTCCCGGGGTATGGTGGTGGTGCAGAGTCTGGGATCCAACCCACACATAGCGCCAGTGCCCTAAAGACACACTGGGGGGTGGGGGAGGGAAGGAGCCCACCCACACCCGGTGTCAATGGCCTAAACACTCACTGGAGATGCGGGGATCCAACCTACGCCCGGTGCCTGTGCCCTAAAACACTCACGCCCCAGGGGAGGAGATTCAGCCCACACCTGGTGCCAGTGACCTAAATGTGAATGTTCCTGGAGGAGATCCAACCCATACCAAGTGCCCTAAACACACACTACTGAGGGTGGGTGGGGGAGGAATCCAACCCCCAGTCCTTGGTGCCAGCAGCCATACCACTATCTGCCATGATCCTGCCAACCTGCTGGGTGTGCTCACTACTTTGCTGGGAGAGCTGAGAGTAAAGCTCATTTGCTGCAGAAAGGCAGGGTTTGCGCTTCTGTCTGGTCAGCACAGAATCAAATCCCCTCACTGTGTGACGGATGGGGACCTCTTCTGTAGGAGCTGTAACTACTAACCACTCATGTGTCCCCATCACATCCCAGCTCAGGCAATGACATTCTTTCCTAAATGGTTTCAGTTGGATCATGATTCTCCTTCACTTCCCAGCTTAAACCCTGATGTTGTCTGCTGTTAAACAGCTACTGTGTTGCACCCCAGAGATTACTGCTTTTAGTGGTGTCTGAAGGGTTCCCTCTGCAGCCTCCTTGGCGGATGTAAAGGGGTGTTTAGTCAATATGGGTAAGTGCTTTGAACATGTACACTTGTATACAGGGCTGGCTCCAGGCACCAGCCCACCAAACACGTGCTTCGGGGTGGCGCCTTCTAAGGGACGGAAATCTTGGGATGGCAGGGCGGCGCTCGGGGTTTTGCTCCGGTGGGGCGGTGCTTGGGGGTGTTTTTGCTGTGGGGGTGGCAAAAAAAGTTAGTCATCTCTGGTTGTATACATGTTCTAAGTATGTTTAACTAATCTTTGGTATAATCACAAATTTATACAAAGGTGACTAGGCGGGATTGTAAAATCATTGCATACAAAACTGGTCATTAATTAAATAAAATCCCTTCTATGCACAAGCCACAGGCTCTCTAGTTCTTTTCTGTCTCTATTATTATCATTAGTAATTATTATTACTGGAACACCTGCCTGATGGGAAGGAGAAACGTAAGTTTGACTTGCAGGCATGAGAAAAATAGCACTGCCTTATTCCAATATATGTAGCTTTCCTATCACCATGTCACACAGGCAGTGGACAGTACAGGACCAAACTGTCTGTGGGAACCAGCTACTAACTCATTCACAACGGGCTGGAGGCCATGAGTCCGACCAGGCAAACCTGACAAAGTATCTGTACTAATTTATAGCAGGAAGCTTTTCTTGCTATTGTACTTGGTGGTGGACTAACTGCCTCAAGTATTTGCAGGTCTGTTGTCCTTCTATACTAACTGCTATTTTTTTTCTCTGCAGAATGATGTCACAGCACTGTCATTTGCTATGCTCTGGTCACTAGGGGGAGCCCTGGCCCTCAATAAGCTTTTGGCTTCAGCCTGCGATCAGTCCCTAACTATGCAGGTAAATGAACAGCGTGAGCTGAACTCTGGGGAAGGAGGGAGAAGCCAGAGATGGGACATCTGGTGACAGGGCTTTGTACAAATAGCCAATCCTCCTACTGTTTCTTGCATCTCTTGCCTTCTGTGGGTTTTTTGTTTCCCTGCTTTTCTTCTGAAATTCAGTTTTCCCATGTGTGACAGAACAAGCTATTGCTGGGGAGTGAGGAAAAGGCCTCTGAAGAACAAATCAGAGATCAGTGCTAATCTAGACTCCTCCTCCCTATTTATGATATAGAACACCATGATTGCGGCTCAGAGCTCCCTTTTCCTCAGTACCCGAAAACTGGATGTCAGGGAAAGGGAGCAGATCTCAGGAAATATTACCTCTTATCTGAAGGCTAGATTCAGGGCATGGGGTACAGAAGGAGTTAGTCATGTGAGGCTCCTATCAGAATAGGGGAAGGGAGGGTCTGCTTGTCTCCCTTCATGGCAAAGCCTGCTAGGAAAGGGGAGGAGTCTGGGGACTTTAAAATACAAACCCGTCACTCAGGCCAGGATAGGGAAGACTGCAAGGAGAAGGAGGTGAGGCGGCTTGCCTGAGTGTGGCATTGGGACTGGGAGGCAGGATCTGTGGGGAGTGCAGATAGAGGCTTGGACAGCCTGGTCTCTGGGCTTTAACTACAGCTGGGACTGTGGCTGTACTTGAGAATGCTATTGTTCTGGAAGCTGGGCTATGTGCTACCTGGCATGTCTTCTGGTGCAATGAACACTTTGGTTTTTACCACACCACCACCCAATGACAATGCAGACGCATCCTGATACTACTGTGGATGGTGTCATGCTGTGCGGTTGGTTGCATCTCTGATTGTTCCATTCACTTAATCTGTGGGGTTTCTCACTAACAGTCCCTGTCAGCAGGGTTGCTGAAGGATGCACCATCACTGCTCTGTGACCTCACTTCAGCTCTGAGCAGATGTGATAGTCAGCTAGTAGGACAGTGTTCCCAGACAGATATGCAGAGATACAGTCTGGTAATGTCAGAATCAGTTTCTTGCCTTTAGAACTGTACTCCTCAGACCCCTGCTGAATGACACACTAATGGGGTTTCAGTGTAACATTAATTCCCCAATAGCTGACATCTTGTGGGGTGCATAAAGGTGAGAAACTAAACAAACTCTTGCATGGTGACAGGTTTCCGAGTGGTAGCTATGTTAGTCTGTATCAGCAAAAACAGGACTTCTTGTTGTTTAAACAAACTCTCTGCACCTCTCACAGAAAGATTTGTGCATTACCTACTTTATGACTCTGAGTTTAGACAGTGTTGTAGCTGGACAGGCTGCCATCTGGTATGGTGTGATGACATCATCTGTTCTCACTGTGACCTCAGCTGCCCCAGGAAGCAGAGCTGGGCTAAGCAGTCTCTCCTGAATATCACATTTCACGCATGCTACGAAGAGATTTGGCAAAGCTGACTGGAAATATAATAACATTTTGTACTTTACAGCCTCAAAACAGTGTACAAACACTTAAATATATGAATATTGTTTACTGATTGGTGTCATTGTTCCCTGTGTAGTTGCCTAAGTATGAGGCACAAGAACAACACTGTGTAGCTAATGAACGATCCCAGCTCCCTCACAAGGTAGGTAAAAATAATTACCCCCATTTTAAACAGAGAAGAAAGTAGCGCAGACTTAATTTTTAGGCATGTGCAGACGTGGTTTCCAGACTGCTGAGCCAGCTGATTAAAAGGCACACAGTGGGCCAGCTGCAGAGCTCATGTTAGAACTCAGGAGCACCTGGCTCCTCATCCCAGGAGCAGAGCACCAAGCAATGTCGCACCTCTAGTCGTAAGTCATCCACACAGAAGGAGGAAACAAAGAGCGAGACCTTGTCCTGCTTGGGATGTTACTAAAATGGTTGTTGGTGACAGGACAGGGGAAGCTCTAGTTAAAAAGAAAGGAAATCCTCTCAATAGCTGGAGGAAAGTGGAGCTGACGCAGTGTCCTAGCTCCATAATGGGGGTCTCAGCCCATTTTTTTCCCTTAGGGTCTTTTGTTTGTGGTTTCCCCCTTCGGCTCTGAAGAGTGATAGCTACTTAATGTCTGTGAAATCCCACCACATCTGCTCCCCATCCAAAGGGATCTTGTTATCTAATTGCAGTAGGTAGCTTTTTTCTCTTCTTGGGGTGGAGCTAACCTTACACTATGCAGAGGTGAGGAAACTCTTGGCTTTGGCTCCCTTTTTAGGGCTTGCTGACACTTGAAATGCTACAGTGGGACAGCTGTGCGGCCAAGAGGCAATAGCTAGAATTCTTCTGTCTATTTAGCACTGTCTACACTGGGTATTAGTTTGGTTCAACTAAACTGCTCAGTGGTGTGAATTTTTCACACTCCTGAGTGACTTAGGTCATCTTAGCTAACTTTCTAGTGTAAACCGGGCCTTAGCTCCAAGAAGGCAGTGTATTAAGTGTGAGATTCAAAATGAGCAAAGGAGCCAAATCCATTTTTCACAAACAAGAGAATAAGTGCCAGCTCCTGCCTGTAAATACAGCATCTGAGGACAGTGCCCTCCTAAGTGAAACGGTAAAATAAACTTCTGAAACATCCATTCTAAAGGATCCCTGCACCGGCTGTCGGTGCCAAGAGGAGGAAGTCGGAGATCAGTGTAGTAGATGAACAGTGCCGGCTTTCCCCATCTTAGACCGGTGCCAGGGAGCAGCCCCTATGTTCCTGTGCTGTATCATGGTGCCAGGTAATAGAGGATGATCATGACCGTTAGGGCCATCCCTAGACATTGTGGTGCCCTACGCAGTCCTCCTGCAGGGAAGTAAGGGGGGGATCTGGCCCCAGGCCTCCTCAGGAGGGGGTGGAGGGGAGGCGGCTGCACCCAAGGTCTGTGGAGGGCAGGAGCAGGATTGGGGGGATGGGGGAGCTGTGCCCCGGCACAAGCTGCTGGAGCAGGTTGGGGCTGGATCGCTCCACTTCCTGACACCTTGTGATTGCATGGGGTGGTGGGAAGTGGAGTAACCCGGCCCCAGCCCACTCTCCTCTGCTCCCCTGGGTCCCAGGCTTGGTACTTGGGGGGTAGGGGAAACTGCCCCTCAATACACACTGGTGAAGCAGAGCAAGCTCTGCGCACCTGACCCCTGCTGCAGTCCCCCAAGATGCCAAAATTTGGTGCCCCAAATTTCCTGGTAGCCTACGCAACTGCATAGTTTGGATATAGGTAAGGACGGCCCTGATGACTGGTGCCGACTCCCCGGTGCTGGAAATCCCAAGCACTGTGCTCCTTGCATCTTACTATCATGTAGTGGGACCGATGCTGGGGGTGAAGTAAATCGTGAACAGTGCCGGTCTCGAGAGGAAGATGGCCTCATTGTTGCTGGTTTGACTCAAGATGGCGCCGAGCTGGGCGGTGCTGGGAGCTTGTCTCTAACAATAGCGGGCTGAGGCACAGAACTTTCTGTGAAGTCCCTTGCCATCTTGAAAGTATCTGAGATGGAAGAGGCTTCCAACTCCTCCACCAAATCGAGCTCTGCTGGAGAATCACTGGGTGCCAGAGATCTTTGGTACTAAAGGTCTCTGGCACTAGAGTCCTTCCTCAGTACCAGTACGCGGACCAACCCCGGGGTGCTCCGCATCGAACTCGGGCCTGGGACTTGGCGGTCAGGTGCGCAGGACAGAGTGCAACTTCCATTAGTAGCTGTTTCAAATGGAAGTCGTGTTCCTTCCTAGTCCTAGGCTTGAAAGCCTTGCAGATTTTCCATGCTTGGACTGGTATGCCTCCCCTAGACACCTCAAGTATGGGCCATGAGGTCACTGTTGGGCATAGGTTTCATGCATAGACCACAAGATTTAAATCCTCGGGCATGCTTGAGGCATGCCATGGAGCTCAAGGCAGGGTGAGGGGAAAACAATCCATTCACCACCTATACTACTAGCAGTAAAAATTTTCTTAATTTTCTTGTTTTAGTTAAGGAACTAAGAATGGCTGAGGGAAGAGTTGAAGGCAAGCAAGCTAACGCAGTTCCAACGCTACCACAGATGGTAAGAAGGAACTAAAGGGGGGTCAGGATGGCAGGGTCATATATTGAGCACCATGAGGGCACTGCTCCAGGGGACTCCCTGGCCAATCTGATGGGAGCTGCTAAGGGGAAAAGTTTCCAATCACCATGCACGTGGCGTGTGCACACCTAATTGGAATTGATGTGAACAATCACTCGAAGAAGAACCTCTTGAGGGTGGGTGGTGGATATTAAGGGGAGAGCTTCCCATGGTGGCACGGAGGGCATTGAGAGACTGAAGTGAAACCCAGTAAGGAAAGTAGCGTTTTCCTTACTGATTTTACTTTGTTCTCCCACTAATATGTAACTTCTGGTAGCTCCACATTTCAACCATCTGACAATTACTTCAGTACTGTATGAACAGATTGAACCATTTTTGTAAAGGACCCCATCTACGTGCTACTCTGTCCCCCACTAAACATAATATATGAGCACAGGAAGTGCTATTTCTATCACTGTCAAACATAAATCGTCTCTAAAATCATGAAAGGTGTGGAAAATGTGAAGGGTGAAGGGTTATTTACCCTTCCCCACAATACAAAAACTAAGGGTCACCTGATAAAATTAACAGGCAGCAGGTTTAACACAAACAAAAGGAAGTACTTCTTCCCACAATGCTTAGTCAACCTGCGGAACTCATTGCCATGGGATGGTCTAGATAATCCCTAGTCCTGCCATGAGTGTAGGGGACTGGACTAGACCTCTCAAGGTCCCTTCCAGTCCTATGATTCTATGATGTTGTGAAGGCCAAATGTACAGCTGGGTTCAAAAAAAGAACTAGATAAATTCATGGAGGATGGTTTATCAGTGGCTACTAGCCAAGATGGTCAGAGATGCAGTGCCATGCTCAGGGCGACCCTAAACCTTTGGCTGCCGGAAACCAGGAAGGGGAGATGGGTGCATCCATCCAAGTGCTCTGTTCTGTACACTCTCCTTGAACATCTGGTCCTGTCCACTGTCAAAGGCAGTCCTGGGCTAGATGGACCATTGATCTGACCTGAACTGGCCTTTCCTATGTTCTTAAAAACCAGCTGAACCAACTTGGATCACGTTTTCTAAAGCATTTCCTCATGACGGATGTCTGATTCTCTGCCACACTAAGGCTCCTTTACACTGTTATAAGGTACATTTTGGGCTGCCAAGGTGGTGTAAATGCACATCCACGTCAGGGCACCTCTATGGTGCCAGAATGTAAAGGAGTCTGGGGTAACTGAGACACAGATCTGACACACTTCAGTCCCAACGGAGATGTCTGATAAGCACCTGAAAACGGGGCATTCTAAATCAATTGCCTTTTTCAGCCTCAACTATGGTATTGGCTGCAGCCAACAATAGAATGCTGGACTCTGTCACTCTGCTGAATGGTGACTGTGCCCCAGGCTGGTGAAATCACCACACAGGCCTGTGCGATCTGTGGGCCAGTGAGAATCAGTGGGCCACAGCTGAGAGGGAGAGAAGATGAAATACTTAGACTTGTCCTGGGGGCAGTGAAGTGATGGAAGTCTCCTGAGGGAAGGAAGACATGGAGCTGCTCTCTGTCTGTGCCATGATCATGAAGCCAGGTTTTAAAGAACATCTCCAAGCTGACAACATCATTCTCTATGGCCTGAAGGTCAATGTCCATCCCCAGGATCGCACTGTCTGTGGAAGAAGAGAATCATAGAAATGTAGGGCAGGGAGGGATCATGCCCCTGCGCTGAGGCAGGACCCAGTATCCCTACACTGGCCTGAGAGATGTTTGCGAAATTATAGTTGGACAGTCCCCAAGACTCTCCCAGTTGGGAAGAGGCCTCAGAACCCAGAACCACACGAACCAACTGGCTGCAGCCACTCTGAGCAGGTGTGTTGGTGTCTCAATGGCTCATGTACTTTCCTTACTCCCAGTTTGTTTGTACATACGTGGCACCTTCCATCAAAGGTTCTCAATGCACTTCACAGCCATCTGTTGGTTTAGTCTCCTGGGGAGGGGACATTTGCCCCATTAGACAGAGGGGCTTGCTGAGGAACGGGAGCTACAGGGTGTAACTGAGGAGCGAATGTAGCCCACTTACTTTAGTTTACTGTTTGGCTGTACACCAAGCGATGTAGCTTTAAGCCAGGATATCTTAGCACATCTTGGCCATTTTAGCATCCCCACTAAGGAGCTTCAGAAGACAGCAGCCTTGCGTTCCTAGAGCAGGGCTCCACTCACCCTCTTTTTCCCCACTAATGAGCAGTGGCTCCTGCTCAGCAGGGTTACCCCGCAGCACCTCTTCACACACCCCACTTGCACTCAACCCACTCCTCTTCGCTTGCCACAGTGGCTTCAGTACCCACTTCTCTTTCTTGCAGGGAAGCCCACCGGCTGCAGCAAGAGGAGTCCAGGCCTGAACACAGGGCAGTGCTCCCCTAGGCCTGGCTGCATATGCACCTGCCTGCCCGCACGCTGCTGGTTACAAGGGCCTTCACCACACCAGTCGGGGATATTGTACAATGTTCAGAGCAAAGGTAAAACACATGCAGATGGTGAGTTCATGGGATAGAAGGGGGAGTTTTAAAGTAGACTGTATCTATTTAAAGAAAATGTAGGTGAAACAGAAGTAGTACCTAACATGGTCCAAACCCGGGTCAGCCTCGCAACTCCTAAGGAGAGTAGTTATCATTGCCCAGTTTTACAGATGGGGAAACTGAGAAAGTTGCAAAGGATCTTATAGAGTCAATGACAGAACTGAAATTAGAACTTAGGTCTTCCTGCCTAATGCTGGGTGTAGTCCTCCTATACTGCCCATCAATGGTAGTTTCGAGCCAGGCGGTATTTGTCCTATAACTGCTTGATTGAAATCACTGTTAGCCAATTAGCATGCTGTCTCAATCCTGCCTATTTTATAAGATAGGAAGCAGTGCGGGCCAGGCCACCACTTTCTACAGCTTCCATTGGCCAGGAATGGCGAACTGCGGCCAGTGGGAGCTGCGAGCGGCTGAACCTACGGCCACTTGGGTAAACAAAACATCTTGCGGCCAGCCAGGGGCTTACCCTGGCCAAGCCACGGAACAAGCTTGGGAACCCCTGGACTAGAAGATTGTTGGGGGCAGAACAGATTTGGACAAGGAGGAGAAATCTGGAGATAAATGTGAGATTGGCAAGACAGGCAGTAGAAACAAAAGTAACATTGTCTGAGCAGCATATTCCAGAAGTCTTGAGGTCTTTCTGAGTGTAGCCTTCACTGATTTGAGATCTACCACACCATTCTCTCACTAGAAGGGAAAACCTATAATGGCAGCAGGCTGTAAAAGAGACCCAATTTTCATTAAGTTCTTCTACCTATGGGTAAGACAGGCATGTGTGCAAAATGCAAACAGCGCAACAAAGAAATGCAAGGCCAGGTTGCACAAATGAAACATCATCATGAGAAGTGTTCCTTCTCAGGAGGAAGCTGCGTTGAAGATGATAAACGGAACATGTCTGAACATGCAGGATCTTCAGGTTGGTAACCTTTTTAATTTTATACTTCTTTCTTAAGGATTGCCTTCTGGACTATTCTTGAATTCTCATGTTTAAGCAAAAAATATAGTTGTTACTCTATTGTACTATCTTTTTAGATGCAGTTGTGATAAAAAATAAATAGCTGAAATAGGTAGATTTTCCTTTTACAATTTCACCTTTAAAGTAGTACTGAGTGAATGCAAAAGCATTCACTGAGTAGTACTCAGTGAATGCTTTTGCAGCCAGCAGGACCATTCAATAATCTAGTCTGGGAATGGGCAAACTTTTTGGCCCGAGGGCCACATCGGGGTTCAAAATTGTGTGGAGGGTCGGGTAGGGAAGGCTGTGCCTCCTCAAACAGCCTGGCCCTGTTCCCTACCTGATCCCCTCCCACTTTCCACCCCTTGACTGCCCCCCTCAGAACCCTCGACCCATCCAATCCCCCCCCTTCCTTGTCCCCTGACTGCCCCTTCCAGAGATCTCCCCTGCCCCCTAATCACTCCCCAGGATCCCACTCCCTACCCAACCCCCCTGCTCCCTGTCCCCTGAGTGCCCCAACTCCTAGCCACACCCCCACCCCCTGACAGGCCCCCAAGACTCCCACGCCCTATCCAACGCCCCTGTTCCCTGTCCCCTGACCACCCCTCTCCCGCCGAGAACCTCTGCCCCTTATTCAACCCCCTGGCCCAGCACTGGCCCCCTTACCACACCACTAGACATGCTGCCATGCTGATCTGCCGGAGTATGCAGCCCCACCCTCCAGAACACTGCTTGCATGGCGCGCTGAGGCTGCAGGGAAGGGGGACAGTGGAGAATAGGGTGTGGGACAGTGTGGGAGGGGAGAAGAGCTATCTCCCCAGCTGGGAGCTATGGGGATGGTTAGGAGGAGATCGTAGGCCAGATGTGGCCCACGGGCCATAGTTTGCCCACCCCAATCTAGTCTGACCTCCTGTAGAGCATAGGCCAGAAAATTCCACCCGTTGTTCCTGCATTAAGCTCATAACCTCAGTTCAGATGCAACAGCTCTTTTAGAAAAGCAACTCATCTTGATTTAAAGGTGATGGTGAATCCAACATGTCCTTAGGTAAATTGTTCCAATGGTTAATTATTTTCACTTTAAAATTAGGCCTTGTTTCTATTCTGACTTTATCACTTCAACTTCCAGCCACTGGATTTTGTTTGCCTGTCCTAGATTAAAAAGCCCACTTCTATCAGAAATCTCTGTCCCATGTAGGTACTTGTAAACCACAACCAGCCTCTTTGTTAAAATAAAGAGATTAAGCTTCTTTAGTATCTTACTGTAAGGCAGGTTTTCCAGAGATGGACCCATTCTTGTAGCTCTTTTTGGAGCCTTTAGCAATTAGTAAACATCCTTTTAGAGCCTTGGACATCAGCCCTAGACACAATAGCCAGTAATGGTCTCACTAATGCTGGATATGGAGGTAGTACCATTGCCTCATTTCTGCTTGCTAGTTTTCTGCTCATACATTGCTGTCGCAACCATTGATAGTAAATGATTTAAATTTGAGCTCTCAAAGTAGTTGATGGGAGTTGGATGCTTAGCTCCAACAGAATGGGAATTTGGGTGCCCAAATCCCTAAGACTCCTTTGAAAACCCCAATCTTACAAATTAAACCATGTTCCTAGTTTCTGACCCAGTAGGAACCAACGCCTCACAGCAAACTTTCATTTTGATAGACCACAGTCCCAGCTAAGGAGCAAAGCAATTCCCTTCTTGATCATTATTATTTGATAGTGCCCACAAGTCTGCAGGTGATGCATAGTGGGCAGGTCTCTGAAGAGCTCACAATTAACGGATGGAATTGAAGGATAAGTGAGCAGTGTCACAAGCATGCCTAACAGGCCAGCTCCTCCTTTTGGAAGTCTGGATATCAGGTGTCCCTAGCCTCTGGTTTCCAGAAGCTGGGAGTGAGCGACAGGGGATGGATCACTTGATGGTTACCTGTTCCGTTCATTTCCCCTGGGGCACCTGGCATTGGCCACTGTTGGGAGACAGGATACTGGGCTAGATGGACCTTTGGTCTGACCCAGTAGGGCCATTCTTATGTTCTTATGTTAAGGGGTGGAGAGCTGATGACACTCCTCTCACAGCCCTGCCTGAGATGCTGGGAAATACATCGTCCCCTCCATGAAGAGACTCCAGGCACCTGTCCCCAGCGTAAACCTCCATTTTACCTTGGAGGGATACTGAGCATGTAATCCCAGTGAATGCACATGAGCTGTGCCTTGAGGAGTAAAGCACTGTTGACTGTGAGTTCCTTTCTGAGGAGTACCCTGCCATGGTGCTGCAGGAATGACAGCTCCTCCCCAAGAAGCATGACATTGCTGAATATTGCAGCTTCTCTCCAAGGAATGCTGAGCACACAGGTTAATGGCAAGCACGTGAACTCCTCCTTGATGAAAATGAGTGCCAGAGAGTGTGTGAGCTCTTCCTGAGGCAAGTCCAGGAAGAAAGGGCCGGTGAAGTATTTGGGCTCCTCTCCGATCAGCACCTACTGCCCACTGTGCATCAGCTGTTCAGTGGTGGGCAGGAAGTGCTGGAGACGGGGGTGGAGCAAGGGCAGAAAGAGGTGGTCTGCGGCAGAGTGGGGGTGGAAAGAGGTGTCTGCTGGGCATGCTTTATTGAAACTAACCTGAAAGTGAGGCTTTACTGGGGAGGAAGAGTCCTCAATCATTTAAAGTGACAGGATGTCACACCAAGATCTTTGTATTCCAAACCCCAAACCTTGTTCAATAGCGTTTAATGTTGGAGAGTGACAGGGTCATAGTAACACCTTTGACTCTTTGGGGCCTTTATTCCAGCTACATTAATACAACAGGGCTCAGGCATACACTTTTATCAAGAAATGTATTCCACTCCTCTGTCCAGCAGTCCTGGTTTCTCCTATCAAGAGTCACTTGCTAACATTGCTCCCTCTCTGACTGAACACTGTATTCTTCAGCCACCCAGAAGCTTCCCCTCTGCACAGGCAGTAGACACTTTCAGTGAAGACACCAGTTTTGGAACTGCATGGATCAAGCCCTTCCAAACTTCATTTATTTCAACTCACGGTTTATGGTTCTTCCAACTCCTGGCTATATTAAAAATGATACCCCAAACTGTGGGACTTTTATCCTCTTCCTTATTCTTCATTCCTAGCTCTACTGGTAATGGTTGTGCGGGGCGGGAAGGGAGCGGGAGTTGGAGTGCCTTTTATCTGATCAGGGCGTATTACCATCATAAAGATGAGCATTCTCCCTAAGGCCTCCTTTTTCAAACAGGACAGAACCCTGAGTAGCTTCCCTTCCATTGAAAGGGAAGATCACTTTAGGACAGTCGACTTTTGAAGACCCTGGGAGAAGAGAGGATGGTAGAACAGTGAGCTTGGCTTTCTAAATGCTTGATTGTATAATTTAGCAGCTCTGGGATGAGCAGTACATGATTTGGTCAACACTGGTATAGTGAGGTGGAGTTGACTGAGTGCAGTCAGGGGCACAGATTGTTGCCTCAGGCAAAATGTATTCAGCATGTGCTATGCTGCAGCCCAGGTTTGTGAGAGCAGCCAGAGTACAAACCTTTGCTATTGACAGATGCTGCTCACATAACCAGTAATTTCCTCAGGCCTGGGGAAGGCGAATTTAACTAAAACATCAACTACTAATCGGAGATATGAAGGAGTTTGTCAGAGCAAATACCTAAATGAGAGAGTGCAATTAATTTGGCCTTCCATTTCATAAGCTTCTGATACCAAACTGAGCAGAGGTGCAGGATTTCTCTTGCTGAATATAACTCTTTGAATTGCTTGTTTAGAGAGTTGCCTGTACCCATTCACTATGAAAGCAGGAAGCTACAAACAGGAATGAATAGGGATTTCTGGTTCTGCAATTTCGTATTGTTCTTGCTTTAATTTCCATTGCTAAGAATGCCCCTAGAGATTAGGAGGAAGCATGCTTTAGCAGAACTGCCAGCCAGCCAAAATAACATTTAGTCCCTGGGGCTCTAGGCTCTCCTTGGGTTCCACACAGTAGGTTGTGTTATGTGCCTCTGTTGGCAGAAAATCTGGGACTAGTGCAAGTCACACACAAACCCTCTTTGCCAAGAGAGCAGGAGCCAGTCTCCCAGAAAATGAGAGGGCAGCTGGAGAGGTAGTATGGATGAGGTGAGGGAACCCAGGAAATGCACCGATTCAGCACATCCTCTGATCAAGCTTTGAAGATGAGTCTCCAAGAAGACCCAGGCCCTGAATTAAGGCTGCCCACCCTCTGTGGTGCTCCCTGCAGACTGCAGTGGTACGAAACTTGTCTGCCCTTCCTTGAATGCCTCTGTAACATCCCACCTGTGAAATTTGTTACATGCCACTGACGTGCAGCCACTCTCACATTGAAAGGACATTTGGTGATTGTATTGCACTCCAGATGGATAACCACACTGTGCTCCCTCTCTGCACTTACCATCATTGCTGACCTCTTCCTCAGCACGTACGCGCCACTCCACATCCGCCGACTCCAACAAGTCTCCTTGTGAGATCTCTATGATCTGCAGTTTCCGCAGACTCACCAGGTCTATCTCTCTTAACCCTGTTTCCAGTTGTTTCACCATGTCTTTGCCTGGCTGACTAGTCAACACTGTAATCTGAAAAAGAAGACACAGATCTAATGCAGTAGCTACCTCCAGCTGCCAGGACTGCTAAGATATCACGCCCAGCTGCTGCTTAGCAGAATACAGTAGCTAGGGAAGCCCCTCTAGCGGGGCTTCTAGAACACGCCCCCGCCCACCCACATGCAAGAGCAGATGCAGAGCCATTTGGGAAGATTTGGGAATTGTAATTTTATTATTATTGCCACCATGCAGTGCAGGGAGCCCAAACTGGCCCCTGTGACACCATTACAAAGTGTGGTGCAGGGATCACTATCATTAAGTGCTGGTGTAACCTGGTTTTGCAAAATGGCACTGTTGCCAATTCTTGTGATTTGATTGATAGTTGGTGTACTTCCTAAACATCAGCTCCTCAAGTCAGGTCATCTCTGCTTTCACTTAAAACAATCCAGTCCTCATGGCTGTGGAGAAAAGCTTGAAAATGTTATGGGAGTATACCCTGAAGGATCAAAAATACAGAAAGAGTTCAATATTTATTACTTTAAAAGGATTTTTAAGGCAATCTCGGTTTTTGTGGCACCTGAGTAGTGATTTCGGAATGGCTGGAGTTGTCAATACTGAAATGGTTTCTAAATTAAGTTACTGTCCCTTTGTGATGGGGTATGCAAACCCCAATCTGGGCCAGACAAGGGTGATGGACAGTGCTGGGACCAGGGAGCCCTGCCAAGCATTCTTCAGCTGGAGACAGGGTTGAAAAAGGAGCAGCCCAGCTCAGAGGGAGGCTGGGAAGAGGACAAACCTGTCCTGAAGGCTCCTGACAAAGGGTTGGGAGAAGCCTCTCGGAGGGAACAGGACTCTATGCTGAGCTGGGTTGGGGCTGATGGTTTGGTTTCTTTTGTTTCATCTGGGACCAGAAGCTGAGGGAGGGAAGGAAGCAGTGGTAAGAAGTGATCCAGCGAGGGTAACTCAAAGGGCCCCCTCAGAGCCCACAAAGAGTCCTGTGGCACCTTAAAGACTAACAAAAGTATTGAAGCATAAGCGTTCATGGGCTAGTACCCACTTCGTCGGATGCATGCAGTGGAAATATGCAGAGGCAGGTATAAATAAGAAGGCAAGAACCAGGTTAGAGATAACGAGGTTAGTTCAATCAGGCTGAACCAGCTTGTTATCTCTAATCAGGGAGGATGAGGTCCTCTTCTATCAGCTGATCTGGAGGTGTGAACACTGAGAGAGAAGAAACTGCTTTTGTAGTTAGCTAGCCACTCATAGTCCCTGTTCAGTCCTAAATTGATGGTGTCAAATTTGCAAATGAATTGCAGCCCTGCAGTTTCTCTTTGAAGTCTGGTCTTGAAGTTTTTTTGCTGCAGGATGGTGACCTTTAACTCTGTAATTGTGTGTCCAGGGAGATTGAAGTGTTCTCCTACAGGTTTTTGTATATTGCCATTCCTAATATCTGATTTGTGTCCATTTATCCTTTTTCATAGGGACTGTCCAGTTTGGCTGATGTACATAGCAGAGGGACATTGCTGGCACATGATGGCATATATTACGTTGGTAGATGTGCAGGTGAATGAACCGGTGATGGTGTGGCTGATCTGGTTAGGTCCTATGATGGTGTCGCTGCTGTAGATATGTGGGCAGAGTTGGCACTGAGGTTTGTTGCATGGATTGGTTCCTGAGTTAGAGTTATTATGAAGTCCACTTCCTAGACACCACGGTGCAAATAAGTGACGGCCACATTAACACCACCCTATACCAAAAACACCACTCTATACCGACAGCAATTCCTACCTTCATGCCTCCTGCTTCCATCCCGGACACACCACACAATCCATTGTCTACAGCAGGGGTCTCAAACATGCGGCCCGCCAAGCCCTTCCCTGCAGCCCGCAATGCTCCCCCTGCTCCCCCCGCCAAGCTCCCCCTCCATTCCCCTGCCAAGCTCCTGCGGCCCCCTGCCCCTCCCCCAAGCTCCCTGAGCCCCCCCACCAAGCTCCCCACGCCCCCCCCAACTCTCCCACGTGCTTCTCTCCCGCTGCTCCGCTTACCACCAGGCAATTCTCTGGTGGCTTGGCGGTTTCTGGGAGGGAGGGGCCAGGACCAGGAAGCCTCGAGCACAGGGGAGGAGGGGGAGAAAGGTGTGGGGCTTTGGGGAAGGGGTTGGATTGGGGTGGGGAGGGGGCAGAGTTGGGGTGGGAACTTTGTGGAAGGGGTTTAACTAGGGGAGGAAAGGGGGAGGAGTTGGGGGTGGGAACTTTGTGGAAGGTGTTTGAAAGGGACAGGGATGGGATTTGAAGGGGACAGGGAAGGGGTTGGAAGAGGCGGAGCAAGAGTGGAGTGTGAGTGAGCCCAGTCCAGGAGGGTGCTGTAATAGAAGTAAATCTAAGTTCCTGTTTGGTCCTTTGAGTGAGGTGCATTATTAAGTGAATATATTTTATTAAAACTGCTTGGAAATGACTTCATCAAAAAAAAGAACATTCATGGAAGAAAAGAGAGTTTTCCAAGACAAATGGGAGAATTTATATTTTTTCACAGAGGTAAAAGCTAAAATTCAATGCCTTATTTGTCAGCAAACGATTGTTGTTCCCAAGGAGTATAACATGCATCGGCACTACAACTCGATGCACCGTGGAAAATATTTTTTACTATACTTTTGTAGCATTGTATACAATGTAACACTGTATCTGTACTATACTTTCGTATCATTGTATACATGTAACACTGAGGCTATGAGGTCAGATTTGTTGGGTGATGGAGTAGTTCACCTAAGGCAGGGGTCTCAAACACGTGACCCATGGGGTTATTTTCTGTGGCCAGCCAAGCTCCCCATGCCCCTTCTCTCCCCGTCACTTAATTTCCTGCAGCTGCCAAGCTCCCCGTGCCCTCGCCTCCTCCTGCCTACCTCCAGGCGCTTAGCACTTTCCAGGAGGGAAGGGGGAGGAGCGGGGAGCTACACGCTCAGGGGAGGAGGCGGGGCAGGGGTGGGACCTCATGGAAGGGGTGGGGTGGGGACGGGGACGGGGGCAACGAGGGGGGTGTGTCAGTGATGCAGCCCTTGGGCCAATGAACTAGTCCTCATGTGGCCCTCATGGTCATTTGAGTTTGAGACCCCTTGTCTACAGCCAAGCACTGAGGTACAATCGTATTTGCTCCAACCCTTCAGACAGAGACCAGCACCTACAAGATCTTCACCAAGCACCCTCAAAACTACAATACCCACACAAGGAAGTAAGGAAACAGATCAACAGAGCCAGACGTGTACCCAGAAGCCTCCTGCTGCAAGACAAGCCCAAGAAAGAAAACAACAGAACACTGCTGTCCATCACCTACAGTCCTCAGTTAAAACCTCTTCAACACATCATCAGTGATCTACAACCCATCCTGGACAACAATCCCTCACTTTCACAGGCCTTGGGAGGCAGGCCAGTCCTCGCCCACAGACAACTCGCCAATCTCAAGCATATTCTCACCAGCAACAGCACACAACACTGAGCTGAACTCACAGCCCTGGATTCAGCAGGCCAATTAGGGGAAGCTCACTTGTGTGAGAACAGGCAGAGCTTCTATAAAACCAAGGAGCTGATAGCAGAAAAGGGGCTGCAGGGAAGGAGTGTGCTGTTACTTCCTGGGAGAAGGGAGGTGTGTTTGGGGGCTACAGAGAGAAGTAGCCTGTGGTTGCTCCCTGGGAGGAGGGAGGAGAGAGGCTGAAAAACCCTAGAAAGGGGTTAGTGCCAGGGTAGGAAGCAGCACAGCAGCTAGGTTGGAGACTGAACAGATCTTGTCTGCATGTTGTAGGGTCAAACCATCCCGATGTGCAGAAAGAATAGTAAACATGGCAGACAACCAGCTTGGCTTAACAGAGAAATCTTCAGTGAGCTTAAACACAAAAAGGAAGCTTACAAGAAGTGGAAACTTGGACAGATGACTTGGGGGAATATAAAAATATTGCTAGAGCATGCAGGGGTATAATCAGAAAGGCCAAAGCACAATTGGAGTTGCAGCTAGCAAGGCATATGAAGGGTAACAAGAAGGGTTTCTACAGGTATGTTAGCAACAAGAAGGAGGTCAGGGAAAGTGCAAGACCCTTATTGAACGGGGGAGGTCTTGCACTTTCCCTGACCTCCTTCTTGTTGCTAACATGCCTGTAGAAACCCTTCAATTGTGCTTTGGCCTTTCTGATTATACCCCTGCATGCTCTAGCAATATTTTTATATTCCCCCTAGTCATCTGTCCAAGTTTCCACTTCTTGTAAGCTTCCTTTAGTGGCCCAGGGCAGCACAGTATGGGGAGGAGGTGAGCAGCCCTCAGTGGTGAAAGAACAGGTTAAGGGCTATTTAGAAAAGCTGAAAATGTGCAAGTATTGGGTCAGATCTAATGCATCCGAGGATGCTGAGGAAGTTGGCTGATGTGACCGAAGAGCCATTTGGCCATTATCTTTGAAAACCTGTGGACATCGGAGGAGGTCCTGGACATTTGGAAAAAGGCAAATATAGTGGCCATCTTTTAAAAAGAGAAGAAGGAGAATCTGGGGAACTACCGACTGGTCAGCCTCACCTCAGTCCCTGGAAAAATCATGGAGCAGATCCTCAAGGAATCCATTTTGAAGCACTTGGAGGAGAGGAAGGTGATCAGGAACAGTCAACATGGATTCATCCAGGGCAAGTCATGCCTGACCAACCTGATTACCTTCTATGAAGCGATAATTGACTCTGTGGATATGGGGAAAGCAGTGGATGTGATATATCTTGACTTTAGCAGAGCTTTTGAAACAGTATCCCACAGTATTCTTGCAGCAAGTTATAAAAGTATGGATTGGATGAATGGACTATAAGGTGGATAGAAAACTGGCTAGATCTTCAGGCTCAATGGGTAGTTATCAATGGCTCCATGTCTAGTTGACAGCCAGTACCAACTGGAGTGCCCCAAGGGTCGGTCCTGGAGCCGATTTTGTTCAACATCTTCATTAATGATCTGGATGAGGGGATAGATTGCACCCTCAGCAAGTTAGCAAATGGCACTAAGCTGGGGGGAGAGATAGATATGCTGGAGAGTAGGGATAGGGTGCAGAGTGACCTAGAAAAATTAGAGGATTGGGCCAAAAGAGATCTGATGAGGGTCAACAAGGACAAGTGCAGAGTCCTGCACTTAGGACGGAAGAATCCCATGCACCGCTACAGGCTGGGGACCGACTGGCTAAGCGGCAGTTCTGCAGAAAAGGACCTGGGGATTACAGTGAATGAGAGGCTGGATATGAGTCAACAGTGTGCCCTTGTTGCCAAGAAGGCTAATGGCATATTGGGCTGCATTAGTAGGAGCATTGCCAGCAGATCGAGGGATGTGATTATTCCCCTCTATTCGGCACTGGTGAGGGCACATCTGCAGTATTGTGTCCAGGTTTGGGCCTCCCACTACAGATGGGAAATGAAGAAATTGGAGAAAGCCCAGCGGAGAGCAACAAAAATGGTCAGGGGGCTGGGGCACATGATTTACGAGGAGAGGCTGAGGGAACTGATAGCAGCCTTCAACTACCTGAAAGGGGGTTCCAAAGGGGATGGAGCTCGGCTGTTCTCAGTTGTACCAGATGATAGAACAAGGTGTAATTGTCTCAAGTTGTAGAGAGGGAGGTCTAGGTTGGATATTAGGAAAACTATTTCACTGGGAGGGTGGTGAAGCACTGGAGGTGGTAGAATCTCCAACCTTGGAGATTTTTAAGGCCCATATTGACAAAGCCGTGGCTGGGATGATTTAGTTGAGGTTGATCCTGCTTTGAGCAGGGGATTGGACTAGATAACTTCTTAAGGTCTCTTCCAACCCTAATCTTCTGTGATTCTCTGAACCCGCAATAGAGGGTGGGCCTGGGTTCCCTCCTCTTCCCAGCCACTGAAGGAGTGGTACCTGAGGCAGTGAATGGGAAGACTTCTGAAGGAAAGACTTTGATATACCCTGGAAGGGGGGAACACTGAATGACCTGGCCAGAAGGCTGAGTCATGAAGAGGATGCCGCGGGTCCTGGGATAAGAGAAGAGATGCAGACCTGAGAGAGAGAAGGTATAATGGCATGTGACCATGGGAAGGGGTATTGGCCTTGAGAGCTAATTCCTATAGTGAGCAGGAGGAGGGGCCAACCAAGTGGTGAGTGGTGTACCCCATCACAAGTCCTCTTTGCTTCTCAAGTGGGCAGGCCTCTCCTGGCAAATAGTGATTCTCCTCTCCCACACCAAGGATTATGGATATATTTGGATGGACTTTTGAGGATGGAAAGTCTATCCCTCTGGCCCCCAGTCCTAACTCACTATATGAGATCCATGCTCCAACCTGTAGTAAGGTGAGGCCCTAAAACATGAACCCTGGTATCAGAAGCCTAAGCTAAAGGCCTAAGCTAAGTATAAGGCTTGAGCTAAAGTAATGGTCAAGACTTTGCTAACATAAAGCAAAGTTAAGGTGTGAGGCAGAGGGCAGGCCCTGCCCACAGAATTTGGTAAGGAAAGGGCTGATATTGCAAAAGTACATAAACCTCAGAGGTACCAGAACACTTGTACATTCCATACAGATAACCAGGAACAGGCTGACCCATCCTAAAGACAGGGGCAAAAGGGTAATATGATGGATAAAGTTGTTTTGCTCAAACCAACACGTACAAGGTGAGAGGCGGCACTTTACTATGTAGAGGGGATGTATCTTACTACATAGAGGGGTTGCACCTCAGTACGTCAGGAATGATGTGTAACTTGTTTGTACCTGTGTATAAGAATACAGCCCTTTGTCAGGCTTACGGGGGTGGTGGAGAGTCCCACCACTGACTGAGCTGGTCCATTGTCAGGGGGCACAAATTCGTAGTATGTCTTTTAGAGTCTACGGGAAACTATTCCTGTGCTTCGTTTGACAATAAACCTGGCCCGGGTGCCTTCGTACCTTATTAGAGTCTGTGGTCATTGGGGGTTCTCTTGGGGTCTGCTGTATCAGCTATCTGCGCAGAGCTGGGGCAGCACACAGAGGGAACACGCACATAGCCTACTGTTATCATCATTGAACAAGAGCAGAGCACCACACCGGTAGCTACTTACAGCACAACCCATGGAGATGCTAGAGCTGTTCCAGTGGAAAATGTTGTTGCCATTGGCAAAACTACCTGTTTTTCACTAGCCTTGTTCTTGGAAACAGATTGATTTTACTCTAATGTTAAAGAGGCAGAGCTGAAACCTAGTCTATTTCACACCAGTTAGTTTGCCAAACTGAGAAAAAATTAAAAGTTAGGTTATAATGGAAGGTATATATGCAACTATAACCCACACACCTCCTGAGTATGGAGTTCTGTGGCACTGAAACCACTTAGAAATGAAACCACTTACAGCTTTAGCTAAGAGCCATCAGCTGACTTTTAGTTCATGCAGTAGAGGCTCCTGCATTTAGCTCCAGAGATCTGAGGTTTAAATCCACCCACTGACAGCCAGTGTTTGTTGGTATTACCTATATGAAAGTTGTGTATCACTTCTATTGAGCTCTAAAAATACCAGCTTAACTTTTCATGTGAATAGTGATTTTTGGGTGTTAACTTGAGATACCTTAAAAACAGAGGGCTCTTTAGTCTAGCAAAAAAAGGCAGTACAAAATCAAATCCCTGGAAGCTGAAGCTAGGAAAATTCAGAATAGAAATAAAGTTACATTGAACGGTGAGGGGAATTAACTATTAGAACCAACTCTGGATATCTTTCTAAATGTGGGTTTGAAGCAGGAATCATTTGATGAAATCATCGATGGTCTGTTATGCAGAAAGTCAGACAAGAGATCCCTTCTGGTTTATAATCTCTGAATTTATGAAAAAGTGATTGGGCAACAAAATGGCAAATGAAATTTAATGTGGATAAATATAAAGTAATTCACATTGGAAAAAATAGCCCTAACTATACATACAATATGATGGGGGCTAATTTAGCTGCGTCTACTCAGGAAAAAGATCTTGGAATCATCGTGGATAGTTCTCTGAAGATGTCCATACAGTGTGCAGCGGCAGTCAAAAAAGCAAACAGGATGTTAGGAATCATTAAAAAAGGGATAGAGAATAAGAAAGAGAATATCTTATTGCTCTTATGTAAATCCATGGTGCGCCCTCATCTTGAATACTGTGTACAGATGTGGTCTCCTCATCTCAAAAAAGATATACTGGCATTATAAAAGGTTCAGAGAAGGGCAACTAAAATGATTAGGGGTTTGAACAGGTCCCATATGACGAGAGATTAAAGAGGCTAGGACTTTTCAGCTTGGAAAAGAGGAGACTAAGGGGGGATATGATAGAGGTATATAAAATTATGAGTGGTGTGGAGAAAGTGAATAAGGAAAAGTTATTTACTTGTTCTCATAATAGAAGAACCAAGGGCCACCCAATGAAATTAATGGACAGCAGATTTTAAACAAATAAAAGGAAGTTCTTCACACAGCGCACAGTCAACGTGTGGAACTCCTTGCCTGAGGAGGCTGTGAAGGCTAGGACTATAACAGGGTTTAAAAGAGAACTAGATAAATTCATGGAGATTAAGTCCATTAATGGCTATTAGCCAGGATGGGTAAGGAATGGTGTCCCTAGCCTCTGTTTGTCAGAGGGGGGCAATGGATGGCAGGAGAGAGATCACTTGATCATTACCTGTTAGTTTCAGAAGTGACAAAGAGTCCTGTGGCACCTTAAAGACTAACTAATGTTACTACTTTAGTTAGTCTTTAAGGTGCCACAGGACTCTTTGTCATTGCTGCAATTCCAGACTAACACGGCTACCTCTCTGATTCTGTTAGTTTCGCTCACTCTGGGGCACCTGGCATTGTCCACTGCCGGTAGACAGGATACTGGGCTGGATGGACCTTTGGTCTGACCCGGTATGGCCATTCTTATATTCTTCTTATGTTCTACTCTGATTTTCAGAAGTACTGAGCACCTGCCTTCTGAAAATTAAGCTTTTTTCGGATGTCTCAAGTTGGGCATTCAGAAACTGAGACGCAGTCAATAATTACTTTTGAAAACTTAGGCCAGAGTCCTTTTACAGTCTTATACACATGGATAACTTTTTGTACTTTGGTTCATACCAGAAATCCTCTGTGAAAATTGTACAGTAATGTATGCGTGCACAACACGCTGTGGACTTATTTTAACAAACCAGAGGAACAGGGAAACTCTAGTGGAATATATGCCACCTACCTCTGTAGATCATTTAATATTGTAGTTAACGGTCCCATTCCCTCATCTGCAGCAATGGAAGATGTGCTGTGCATGTATTTGCAGCTAAATTATTTAGAGAAGGTAATTGTGTCATCCCCTGAATTACATCTACTCTATATTGCCCTCCAACACTGAAATAAACACCCTGAATCAGAATCACAATGATGAGAAATTAAAACCCATCACTCATCTCCCCCTTCAAATCCCCCTACCCCAGGGGTCTCCAAACTACGGCCTAGGGGCCGGATCCAGCCTGCGGCTTCGATTTGTCTGGCCCTCCAGCTGAGCAGGCACACCAAGCAGACACATGGCGAAGCCGCCACTGCCCCCCGCTCCTCGCAAGCTGCTGCTGGCAGACCCATGTACGGAGGGGTGAGTGCAGCAGCGGCTGGAGTAAAGGGGGGAAGGGGTGTGGCAGTGGCCGGAGGAGCAAGGGGGGATTTTGCATATATTTGCATATATTGAATTTTTTAACAGTCTCTTCGGCCCACGAAGCCCCTTCAAAAATCTAATATAGCCCTCGTCTCATAAAGTTTGGAGACCCCTGTCCTACCCTCTCATCACCAAATGGAGGAGGGAGGCAAAGTCAGAGCGGGAAGAAAGCAAAATTATGTAAGAATGAAAAACAACCTACACATCTGCATCCAAGGATAGAAAGAATGTATATTGTATGACATTATTAAAGAAATATTTACAATGCCTTCATATAAATCAATGGGGTACCTCTCCTTGGCTCATGTTTTCAGTTCTGGTGACTGCATCTCAAAAAGAATATAACAGAAATAGAAGGAATTCAGAGATGGGAGATTACATTTAGATGCTTCAACAATCTTCCATATAGTGTGAGAGAGAACAGACTGGGGCTGTTTACTTTAGAGGACAATGAATAAGATGGGACACAATAGAGGCAAAATGGTAGAGAATCTGTTTGGGTGCATGGGACAAGGAGTCTTATGGAAGTCTCAGACTGCTGCTGAGAGAATGAAATGCTGACTATAAAGTTTCTCTGTTTTCCAAATACTGCTTCTATTTGCTTTTTGTACTGAAAATTGATTTAAAGATTGTGCTAAGATAATGATTTTTATAGGCTTTTCCTGTTCTTTGCTTCTGTGCCAACTAATCCCACAATAAAATGCTTTTCCATTTGAATTGATGTTTTAATGAATGTGGACATACTTTAAGCCATAACTAGGATCTTTGCACAAATGTCTCATTGATGCTAGTGGAAATTCCATCCAGGGAATAGAGGCAGAACATGACCCTAGAATGTAAGTGTGGGCCGGCAATGAAATCATATCAAAAAGTATCTTGTATGCAGCGTGATAGACCCAGGCCAGCTGGATACAGCAGGGTAGCAGAAGGCAGATATTCTGGCCACTGGATCAACAGTTTTCTGTTCCCTAACTGACCAGAGCAGGGGCTGCTTCAGGCTAATGAGAACACCTGACTCCAATTAACCTGCAACCAGTCAGTTGAGACCATTGAGCTAATTGATCACCTGAATCTAATTAAGGCCTTTCTGGTACTATAAAAAGGGCTCACGCGGCTGAAGCAGAGGAGAGGATGTGTGGTTGAAGGGCTGGATACAGAAGACATCCTCAAGCCACTGGTAAGGGAGAAGTGGGAGAGTTGTGGGGAAGTGGCCCAGGGAAAAGTAGCAACTCTGGCAGTGAAAGGTTGGCTGCCAACAGCTGCTACCATTAAGGTCCCTGGGCTGGAATGCAGAGTAGAGGGTGAGTGTGGGTTCCTGCCATTACTGAAACACTTCCTGGAAGGGGAAGGCAGGCCCCTAGAAGGACAGGAGGCTATACTGTCCTAAAATAAGCCTGTAGGGATAGCAGAGACTTTAGGAGTTCTCCCACCAACTGCTTTGCTGGCTGATGATGAAAAGTGCTCAGTAGACTGTAACCCTGGCCTAGAGAGACAGAAGGGCTATGTAGAGGGTCACAGTGAGCCTCTGAGGCTAGCATAAACTGCTTAGAAGCAAAGGACCCATGGGGACAAGGTCAGAGCTTTGCCACAGCAGATACAGTGTGTTTCACTGTGATCTCATAAGAAATTAAAATCAACTTTAAATAATATCCAGTCTTGGATCCCTTGGAGATTAATAGTGTTCAAAATGGGAAGTTAAAATCAGCTAATGCTTCTCATCAAGTTGTCTTCCCTCTCACAGCTAGGGCCACATTCCTTGAGTAACTTGAATCTGTATTAGTGACAGTCCTGTGGCACAGGACTCTGTTGGTTTTGTGGATTCAGACTAACATGGCTCCTGCTCAGATGCTTGAATCTGTATGTGGCATGAGATCTTGGGCATCCTGCAGTGCAAGCTATGGGATTCCTCTTTTCTGGAATTGTCTTATGCTACTTACTTCCTCCTGTGATTGACACCTGAAAAATACTGACAGACTGCACTTGATGATCATTACTATCTCCCCAGCACTCTAGTTACCTCAACAGAACTGTTCACTGAACCTCCTGCTAGCATATGTCTGCTGTACTGTTTAAACTGCTGGAGCCCATCCTGCACAGCCTGCATCACCCTGTCTCCCTTCTGTTGGAAAGTGCCTTCTCTTGGTAAGGAGCGAAGTTCTGAAATGCAGGTCTGAAGCCGAGGAAAGCTCCCTTTTACTTGCTGCAAAACAGTATTCAATGAAATTAAAGAGGACACTTAATATGCAATAACAATTATTTTTCACATAATGCAGTTTGGTGATAGAACACATTGCCCCAAGATTACAGGGGTTAATAAAAGACTGGACACTGAGAGCTCATAAGACTATCCAAAGTTGTTGTTTTTAAAGATTTTTTTTTTAAGAGGTCTAGCCTGGGATAGGTAGAGTTTTGGTAGGACTATAAACCCTCTTGCTTCAGGACATGAGTCACTTTAGAGACTGGGAGGAAGTTGGTTTTGGTTTGGTTTTGTTCCCCCTGTGGGCAAGTTATTCCATGGCTGGCTGACTGCTGCAGAATTTCCTGAACCTTCCTTGGAGGCAGCTGGTAGTAGCTACTGTTGTAAACAGGCTAGTGCACTAGATAGACAACTTGTCTAAATCAGTCTGTCGATCCATATAGCTCCAGAGGCACAATCACTAGTGCAGCTGCATCCCACCACAACTGCTTGAGCTGTCTCGTATATGGATGTGTAGTAGGGCAGTTACCCTGCTCCATGAAAAAAGGTAGGGGGATTGGGGAAAGCAGCCACAGCTGGGGTCATACCCAAACAGGCCACAGCTGGCCCTATAAAAAGGCTGTGAGCCTGCAAGGGAGAAGGACCTAGCTGCCTGAAAGGGGTACCTGCAGCAGAGCAGAGTGGAGCTGTGCTAGGGAGCTCCAGCCTGGCAACTCCCCACGCTGAAGTCTTTGGTAAGGCAAAAGCAGGTATTGGGGCTACAGAGGTGTAGCCTGAGGATAGGTAGAGGTAGCTGGTCCAACCCCCTTGCCAATGAGTAGCCATTACAGACTGCAGTTTGCCCTAGTGAGAGGGGGCTAGATGACTGGTAGTAGCTACTGAGGCAAGGTGGGCTATAGGGTAAGGGGTTCCCCTGAGGGGAGACTGAGTGTGGGAGTACACTGCTGTGGCAGGACCCTGAGGTAAAGGGCACCAGTGTCTAGGAGGGTCACAGGGGGACAGGCCTGAGGCAGGTGAGACATCAGCCAGCAGAGGGCACTCTGAGGTTGGAAAAGAGCTAATTGTCAGATGACCAGCAGGAGGTACTGAGTGGGTGAGTGTGTACTCTTGCTATAGGGTGATGTATAAAGGATATGATGCTTAGTTACTAAGATGATAGACATTTTGTATGTTGTGTTTATCCATTCAGGGCACTGGTAAACCCTGGGTTTGTGAGGCTAGCTCCCAGCCTGGCTCTCTTCTTCCCCCAAAGCCCAGAGCTGTGTACCCCCTGGCAGACCCAGGTTGCCCAAGTGTCCCAGCCACAGAGCGCCTGGTGGATGTGGAAGAGGGGGAGCCTGTCTGGGCTGGGGCCAACTAGCTGCAGGAGGGGGCCTTGAGGCAGGACCATGCAAGGCTCTTTGGTGGGGGCACAGCCTTTCCCAGCCTATTAACCTTGAACATAGGCAGCATGTATATCTAACACATGAACCTAATCGTAGGGTGACCAGATTGCAAGAGCGAAAGATCAGGACACATTGGGGGAGGGAGAAGGATATTGCGCCCTAGGCAAAAATTTTACCTTGCACCCCACATCCCTTTTTCCCAGATCATTGCTTATTATAAATGTAGCATGGGGCAGAGGGTTGGAGTGCAGGGGTGGTCCCTGGCTGGGACTGGGGATAAGGTGTTTGGAGTGTTGGAGGGGCTCAGGTCTAGGGCAGAGGGTTGGGATGTGGGGGGAGGGATCTGGCTGGAGATGAAGGGTTTGGGGTGCTGGGGGGCTCAGGGCTTGGGTAGAGGGTTGGGGTGCAGTGGGGGGTAAACACTGGCTGAGGGTGTGGGCTCTGGGATGGGGCAGGACTGGGGATGAGTTTGGGATGGGTGTAGGCAGGCTGCTCTGGGACTGGGGCCAGAGAGGACTCCCCTCAGCCCTCTCCCTGCCAGCAGCAGCAAGCTCTGGGGCAGGGTCCCTGCTTTCCTGCCACCCCAGCAGCACACTCACTTGCCCCCATCACTCCCAGCAGAAGTGGGGGGCACTAGGACTCTGCGGCGACAGTTGCTGCAGGGTAGAGAAGGGACGGTTCTGTCTGCCCTGCTCTGCTCCAGGGCCATGGAAGGCTAAGGGGGCAGCAAGGGGAGGCTGGGGGACCCTTGGGGGAGGTGTGTGTGGGGGCAGTCAGAGCCAGGTGGCAAGCGGGGGGCTCTCTGGCCCTGCCTCCCTCTGCTGGACCTGCAGCATGCGCTGGGCAGCAGAGAGCTCTCCTGCTGTGGTCGTGGGGCGCAGCTGGCCTTCCCCAACAGTCTCTGTGGGGGGAGGGAGGGAGCGGGAATGGGCTTTCTGCCTCCCCGCTCCACTCCTTCTGCCAGCCGACACTGGCTGTAAGCTGGCAGCAGCAGCTCTCCTCCCCGTGCCCCTACAGCATGTGCTGCGGGCCTGCAGCGCCACGGCAGAGAGCTGGCCGCCCAGTCTCTGCCTGGCCCTAGGGCAGTGGGGTGTGCCGCATGCTCCTGCCAGCACAGGGATCCTTTGAAGGTCTCAAAATCGGGACAAAAGGGCGTCCTGACCCAAGTATGGTCAGGACAACTGGCCAAAAATCAGGACTGTCCCGATAAAACTGGGACCTCTGGTCACTCTACCTAATTGTGACATTTCCCTAATGTAGACAGAGGTTAACAACTTTTGCCTCGATATAGCTAGTTGAGGTCAATCCTAGTAGAGGGTCCTAGAGTTTGTGGAATGTTTAGAATTAGCATTTACAAATATGTCAAACTACAGTAGGAACAAAGTCTCTACTGTAGACATATCCAGTGAATGAATTGTAGTAAAATCCCCTGCCCTAGCGAAGACCAGCCTTAAATAAAGGAAGCAGCACTAATGCAAAGCATTTGTGTATTCCCCTAACTGTAGGGGAGGAAAGCTGAAATGAGGCAGAGGCAATAAAAAGAATCTGGAAGCTAACTGATAGCAAGTTAGATGGGAAGTTAAACATAAGAATGGTCTGAAGCAGTACAGCCAATGTTCCACCTGTCTTGTCTCTGACCGTGGCCAATAGCAGATGCTTCAGAGGGAATGAGAAAACAAGGCAATTTTGGGTGATCCATCTCCTGCTGTCCAGTCCCAGCTTCTGGCAGCTGGAGATTTAAGGATTGTATCCCTGTCCATCCTGGCTAATACCCATTAATGGATCTATCTTCCATGAACTTATCTAATTTTTTGAACCTAGTTATACTTCTGGCATTCACAACATCCTCTGATAATGAGGTCCACAGAGTATGTGTTGTGTGGCTCCAGGCACCAGCAGAGGAAGCATGTGCTTGGGGCGGCACATTCCAGCCACCCCCTTTTTTTTGAGTGGGGGGGGGAAAAAAGCTAGAGCCAGTCCTGCCTATTGTATGATCCACTCAGTGCACCTGATGAAGTGGGTTGAGGCCCACAAAAGCTTATGCCCAAATAAATTGGTTAGTCTCTAAGGTGCCACAAGTACTCCTTGTTCGTTTTTCAGTGAAGTCAGCGTGTGTGGCTACTGAGCTGTATTTGAGTACAGGAATATTGTAATGGTGTAGGCAGAAAACAGATGGACTTGGCTGCCTTTTGCTGAAGTTCTGAGTAACATCACTGGAGAGAGCCCCCAACAATATCAAAACAGTCCAGAGGAGACTGAACATAAACGCTATTGCTGCAGTGTCTAGAGGCCCCAGTCAAGATGAAGGCGGCATGGTGCTCTGCAGACCCAGAGGAGGTATTGGTCCCTGCCCTGATGAGCTTATTACTGCAGTTAATAAAAACAGTGAAGTGCTCATCCAGTGCTCTGGGTATGTTTTACTAACTATTTGAAGAGCAGATGTAAAACGACAATGACAACTGAGGGAAGGTGGAAGGAAGACCAGAGTAACTAATAAACTAATAGGTGCAGTTTCATATGCTAACAGAATCATAGAATATTAGGGTTGGAAGAGACCTCAGGAGGTCATCTAGTTCAATCCCCTGCTCAAAGCAGAACCAATGTCAACTAAATCATCCCAGCCAGGGCTTTGTCAAGCTGAACCTTAAAAGCTTTTAAGGATGGAGACTCCACCACCTCCCTAGGAAACCCATTCCAGTGCTTCACCACCTTCCTTGTAGAAAAGTTTTTCCCAGTCTTCCCACACTGAAACTTGAGACCATTACTCCTTGTTCTATCATGCACAGGTGGCTTTGCTGAAGCACGCTGGCTCTTTTCATAGTGATAAATAATCATATGACTGGAAGGGATCTTGAGGTCAGCTAGTCCAGTTCCCTGTGCTCATGGCAGGACTAAGTATTATCTAGACCATCCCTGACAGGTGTTTGTTCAACCTGCTCTTCAAAATCTCCAATGAGGGAGATTCCAAAACCTTCCAAGGCAATTTATTCCAGTGCTTAACTGCCCTCGTAGTTAGAAAGTATTTCCTAATATCCAACCTAAACTTCCCTTGCTGAAATTTAAGACCATTCTTTCTTGTCCTACCTTTAGAGGCAAAGGAGAACTTTTTTTTTTCTCCCTCCTTGTAACAATCTTTTGAAAACTCTCTTGTCCCTTCTCAGTCTTCTCCAGACTAAACAAAACAATTTTTTTCAATTTTCCCTCAAGGTTATGACCTTTAATAATTTTTGTTGCTTTTCTCTAGACTTTCTCCAAACTGTTCACATCTTTCCTGCAATGTGGCACCCAGAACTGGACATCATATTCTAATTGAGGCCTAATCAGCACAGAGTAGAGTGGAAGAATTACTTCTCGTGTCTTGCTTGCAACACTCATGCTAATACATCCCAGAACAACGTTCGGTGCATGGGGTTGGGTTTTTGGGTTTTTTTTGCAACAGTGTTACTCTGAATCTTATTTAGTTTGTTATGCCTATCACCCCCAGATCGCTTTCAGCAATCCTCCTTCCTAGGCAGTCCTTTCCCACTGAGTATGTGTACAACTGATTGTGGCTAAACTGAGGGGCAGTGAGTGACAATTAGTATAGAATCATAGAATATCAGGGTTGGAAGGGACCTCAGGAGGTATCTAGTCCAACCCCCTGCTCAAAGCAGGACTAACCCCAACTAAATCATCCCAGTCAGGGCTTTGTCAAGCCTGACCCTAAAAACCTCTAAGGAAGGAGATTCCACCACTTCCCTAGGGAACCCATTCCAGTGCTTCACCACCCTCCTAGTGAAAAAGCTTTTCCTAATATCCAACCTAAACCTCCCCCACTGCAACTTGAGACCACTACTCCTTGTTCTGTCATCTGCCACCACTGAGAACAGTCTAAATCCATCCTCTTTGGAACTACCTTTCAGGTAGTTGAAAGCAGCTATCAAATCTCCCCTCATTCTTCTCTTCTGCAGACTAACCAACCCCAGTTCCCTCAGCTTCTCCTCGTAAGTCATGTGCTCCAGTCCCCTAATTGTTGCCCTCTGCGGGACACTCCAATTTTTCCACATCCTTCTTGTAGTGTGGGCCCCAAAACTGGGCACAGTACTCCAGATGAGGCCTCACCAATGCTGAATAGAGGGGAATGATCACATCCTTTTATCTGCAGGCAATACCCCTACTTATACAACCCAAAATGCTATTTGTTGCCTTGGCAGCAAGGGCACACTGACTCATCCAGCTTCTCATCCACTGTAACCCCTAGGTCCTTTTCTGCAGAACTACTGCTGAGCCATTCAGTCCCTAGTGTGTAGTGATGCATGGGATTCTTCCATCCTAAGTGCAGGACTCTCTGCACTTGTCCTATACACCTTACAGTCCGTTCATCCAAACCATACTACTTTAACTTGCTGGCAAGAATACTGTGAGAGACCATATTACGAGCTCTGCTAAATACCATTTCCACTGCTTTCCCCTCATCCACAGAACCAGTTATCTCATCATAGGCAATTAGGTTAGTTAGGCATAACTTGCCTTTGGTGAATCCATGCTGACTGTTCCTGATCACTTTCCTCTCCAAGTGCTTCAGAATTGATTCCTTGATGACCTACTCCATGATTTTTTTTTTTTTTTTTTTCCAGGGACTAAGGTGAGGCTGACTGGCCTGTAGTTCCCCCAGATCCTCCTCCTTCCCTTTTTTTTTTTTTTAAAGATGGGCACTACATTAGCCTTTTTCCAGTCATCCGGGACCTCCCCAATCACCATGAGTTTTCACAGATAATGGCCACTGGCTCTGCAATCACATCAACCCACTCTTTATCATCCTTGGATGTAGTGCATCTGGCCCCATGGACTTGTGCTCGTCCAGCTTTATTATCTGTATTACAGTAGCACCCAGAGTCCCCTGTCAGGATTTTAGGAGTAGTAATGTATATTATGGTAGCACCAAAGGTTGCAGTTGAGACTGGGGTCCCAATGTGCTGTGTGCTGCACAGAAACATCAGAGCACACAGTCTCTGCCCTGAGGAGTACGCAGTCTAACTAAACCAGACAGATAAGCAAAATGTCAAAGGGCCGTGTCTGGTTTGATTTTACTTTAATTTCACTTCTGATTTTCCTCAAACTATCTCACCCAACCTCAAGCCCTGTCCCAGAATCTCAGCCCACCTGCCACTGTCATTTCAATGTGCTCCTTTTCCATTTTGGCCACCCCGAATAGCTTGTATTTTGTTTACGGTCCCTTTTATATATTGGTATTGTGTTCTCTCTTCCCTGCATCTTCTTCATGTCACTGCCCCCAGTATCTCTCTCCTCTGTGCTGTGACAGTGCTGCTGATGGCAGACTCTCTGAAGGTGTCCCTGATCCACTGCTCCTGCCTCTAAAAGGGAGCAGAAGTCCTATGGGCTAACCCCAGAATGGAAGCTGGTAGGCTCCAGCCCATATGATCGGAGGGCTGGTGCCCCAAAGTCCAAGCTGCAGCATAGCAGAAGGGGGATATAAACAGGAGGAGAGAGTAGTGGTCTCATGGATGAGTTCAGGAAGTGTCTTCCACTTGTAAGAGATGTGTGGGAGAAGGAGCAAAATGGACAGTCAAAGCTATTTCATAGGCCAAACAGAGAAATGAAAGGGCATAGGCAAGGGAGAGGAACCCTGAAATTTCTTGATGAGATTTAATTCAAAATAGTGTTCATGAGCAAAGAGACGAAGACTTTTCCAGATGGCAGAAGTTGCAGAAAAGAAAGTTCTTGGGTCAACAGTGGTAAAGTTGGGTGGAGGGAGAGACAGAGGGCTAAGAAAAGGTGAGTAAAGGAAGAATAGACCTGGAACACAGCCAGGCTTAAATAAGGAGGGCACTTTTTAACAGTATTCTGAAATGGATACAGAGATCCGGTGGAGGTCTTTGGGAGTGTAATGGGAAAGACTGACAATGATATTCAGAAGTTGCTGTGATCTGGGGAGCTGCTCATCAAAAAGGCTAATGCAATTCACAGGGGAGTGGTAAGTAGGAAGGTAATTTTTTGTTTTTCTTTTGTATACAGCACTGGTGAGACCAATCCTGGAACATGGTATCCAGTTCTGGTGTAAACATTTTAAAGAGCTTGTTGAAAAATTGGAGAGAATGTAGAGAAGGGCTAAAGAAAATGCTTTCGAGGGAAATAAACAGATTGTTATCTTATCAGAAGGACAACTGAGAGGTGACTTGATTAGTGTAAAATGCATGAGGTGAAGTCCTCTACAGAGCAAATGGAAAAAGCAAATTCCCTGGCCCAATGAGCTTGCCATCAAACTTCAGATGTGATGCACAGAGTAGGATTACCCAGCTGTCAGCAGGAGATGGGGAGAAGGATAAAGATTATAGCAGTAAAATTACATGAGGACTCAGTTATGGCATATGCACATCTCAGGGGTTCCAAGCCACTTGCCACCTTCTGTAAAATCCCTCAAGATTCACATCTTCCATGAAACCCATGAAAAGTGATTTGGATTATGATTCATTTTTTTTACATATAATAACTTTGTAGGCAGGGTCTTGAATGAGCTCTCCTTTGACATCTAATATTGAGCTGGGGGGGAAAGACTTAACCAGCCCATATTTGCACTAACTCACCTACTGTACCTAGGCATTCAGCAGACAGAGCTGCATTGCCAAAGTGACGGATTTTGGCTGGTAGTGGATTACAAATCACACTAGTATTGAATGGATGGGTAATTAAATGTTAACCTTTTTGTACTAGTAAAGGGCAGCAGAACTGGGCTAAGCCTGTCCTGATAGTAAGTGAGGGTGAGCCCTCTAAGCAGGGAAGGGAAGTCAGGCCAAATCCAAGTGGAAAAAGGAGAGAAGCAGGGACAGGTGTGTTATATCTGGTTGTGTGTGCTCTGCCTAAGAGTCCTAGGCTTTGGTTACACTTCAGCTTTATAGTGGTTTTGGTTATACCCGCTTCAGATACAGATCCAGGGATAGCGCTCCAGTGTGTCCACACTCACAGCCACAACCACGCTGGCATGGCCACATTTGCAGTGGCACAGGAGTGGTGCATTATGGACAGCTATCCCAGCATTCAGCTGGGTATAACATGCTTTTCAAACGAGGGTGGGTGAGGGTGATCATGTTGTGTGTACGCAGAGGGAGAGAGTGAGTGAATTTCTGGTGTGCTGAGTGTGTGTCAGCAAACCGTCTTTTTGAAATGCAAAGCCTGCTACTCTTCTGCTTCTTGCTGGCTTACAAGGTAAACATTTGCACTGTTGATTTGCCAGGTTATAGATAAGCTCTGAAAACATACTTTCGCATTCCTCCAGCCGAGTTCAAAACAAAGGGAAGAGAGGCTTAATTGGCTTAAGTAGCTTAGGGGAGGTTCCAGAGATCACTCAAAGCACTGTATTGTTACTACTCATTTACCCTAGAGCTAAAGCATAGCACCTAATACGCTACAGCTGTCCTTCCTCTGAGAAGGAGGATTACCAGGACCTCTATAACCACGGACTTATAGCGCTGTACGTGCCTTGCCACTCTGGACGGGTAGTGAGTTATAGCATTCCTGGCGGCTTTATAGCGCTATAAAGTACCAGTGTAACCAAGGCTCTAGACACTATTTAACTCTTCTGCTCTCCACTGTTTAAAGGCAGAGCTGATGAGAATCAATTGAGTGATTTGTTTTCTCAGGTCATCCTAGAGCTGAAATGACAGATAACCAGGTCTAAGTGCTAAGCCTAGGGTGGGGTAGTGTTTCAGTGGAAATTCACTGCAGTCTCTTTCACCAACTGCTGAAATCACTGAGAGCTGGTTTGAGGGATGGGACCTAAAGAGGTGTCAGTAAAGAAGCAGGAGGTGGCAGAGAAAGTGATGGTACTGTGACCAATGGCCATAGAGTGAACAATGGTGCAGCAGCAGCAATGCAGAGTGAAAGGCTGCAACTGTGGCATTGCTCAACACCGTCCCCCCCCCCCCACCCAGTCCCTCCAGGATGGGTGATGAACTCCCATGAACACGCCTCTGAATTCTGGGTCTTCGCTGACTAAGGCAGCAACGGGAGTGGGGTGCAGTAGAGGGAGAGGGCAGTGGCATGTTAAGGGAACGCTTGTTTGTAAGGCTCGTGCTGCAAGGTGAGAAACCAAGGCACAGGCCGCTGCCCAATGTACTTTGATTTGGGTGTTTGCCTTCTGACTGCATGTTTCTGAATGTGGCTGTGATGGTTTCCCAAACTAATGCTTGGCTTCCTTTCCCTTTTATTAAAATTTCTTTTGTTATACAGACTCCATTCTTGCAAGAGGGGAAGCATTGCCTCTTAGAAGCACCAGGGGTGGTGTGAACTTTTCCCAGATGACTGGGCCAGCAAAGTGTAGTAGTGTTAAGAGAAGCCCTAGATATTGAACCCAGCCCTTGCTGCAACCATCTTCACCTGGCCACTAAGCCAGATGTGGGCAAACTATGGCCTGTGGGCCACATCCAGCCCCCAGGACTGTCCTGCCTGGCCCTTAAGCTCCCACTCAAAGGCTACCTGTGCCCCCCACACCACGCTGTCCCCCCTTCTCCACAGCCTCAACTCGCTGCATGCTCCTGCAGGGCAGTGTGGCAGTGTGTCTGGCTCCAGTCGGGTCATGCAGCTGCCAGACATGCTGCTTTGAGCAGCATGGTAAGGAGGCGAGGAGTGGGGGAATTGGAGAAGGGAGTCCTGGGAGGCAGTCAGAGACAGGGAGCAGCAGGGATGGCCCTGCGGACTGGATGTGGCCTGCAGGCTATAATGGTCTCAAGTTGCAGTGGGGGAGGTTTAGGTTGGATATTAGGAAAAACTTTTTCACTAAGAGTGGTGAAGCACTGGAATGGGTTATCTAGGGGGGTGGTGGAATCTCCTTCCTTAGAGGTTTTTAAGGTCAGGCTTGACAAAGCCCTGCTGGGATGATTTAGTTGGGGTTGGTCCTGCTTTGAGCAGGGGGTTGGACTAGATACCCCCTGAGGTCCCTTCTAACCCTGATATTCTATGATAGGCGTGGGACACCTGTGGGGCCTGTCTGGGGTGTAGCTAGGGGCCGGAGCAGTCAGAGAGCAGGGGGAGTTGGATACGGAGTGGAGTCCTGGTGGGGCAGTTATGGTTGGGGTGTGTGTCTCAGGATGGGGTGGTCAGGGGACAAGGAGTGGGTGGGGGGTTGGATGAGTCAGGGATTCTAAGGGGGGGAGGAAGGTGGATAGGGGGCAGGGGCCAGGCAGTCTGTAGAGGCACAACCTTCCCTACCCAGCCCTCCATACAATTCTGCAACCCTGATGTGCCTCAGGCCAAAAAATTTGCTCACCCCTGCACAAGGCCCTGACCTTTCAAATTCCTTCTTTAAGATTCACTTCTTCCATGAAACCCATAAAAAGGAATTCAGAGGATGACTAACTTCTTTACATATAATACCTTCCAATTAATCATAATTGTGTAAGCTAAATTGCTCTGTTACAGCCTTTAAAATCCTAAGTCTATGGATCCCTTGTTTCATACTCACCACAAAGGGAAGGAGGCATTCGTGTTGGTTCTGCACCATATATAGGCTCAGCAATGGGATGCGACAGGGACCTGCCAAACTGCATGCTAGACAGAAGAAGTTTTCCAAGGCTTCACAAAGTTTAGAACATGTGTTGGCCCAAAAGGGTGGCTTGACATCTACAATGAGGATCTGTGGGAGCTGCCGTGAGTGTGCAGTGGCATAAGCTTTACCAGCAGTGTACCTTCTTCTTGGTTCTGAAAGTGTGTTTTTGGAATTCATGGCATCCAAACAGGAAACAGCACACCAGCTGTCCAATCACCCATCTGCCCCTGCAAAGGACAAAACAGAAAACAGGAGTGAGTGAGACTGTTATCCTGAGATATGGTGCTAAATCCAGATGGAACTCAGCCTAGGGTATAGCAAGGCAATAATATCAGTGCATCTAGAGAGGCATGAAAATCAAATGATTTAGCCTCAAAAATGCAGCTAATCCTTCTGGGGAACTACAGCCTGTCCCCTAGCTCCTTAGTGGGAGGGAGTAGCCTGGGGAGTAAGAAGTAGCAGCAAGTGAGACCTGAGTTTCAAATATGATACAGTGACAAGAAGACACTGCAAGTTGGGACTGCATATGTCTAAACCTTCCACTGTGGACAGTGAGGAAAGAGTCTGGTACTTCAGAGTTTGAGCCAACCCTTTGAAATCAAGATGAGACCCAATAGTTATGTGAAGGGCAGCTTATTACACATCAGCCTACAGCAGAGTTTTCAGGCCATTTCTGAAGCATCTGACAGTTAACAGGACCAGGATACAGGACAAGATGGACTGCTGAGCTGATCCAGTTGAGGTTGCACCAGGGCTGTATAGAGGGGCCCAGAGGAACATAGGAATTGCCATACTGGAATACCATATTCAGTTCTGGGCACCACATTACTAGATATTGACCAACTGAATCAACTCAGTTGTCCTTTTGTAAAATGAGGATAATGTTATTACCTCCTTTGTAGAGCACGTTGAGATCTATGGATGTAAAAAGCTAAGTATTACAGTATTAAGAAATTTGTAACATTGCTAAGTGGTAACTAAGGATGGGGGAGTAGGAGACCAGTGTACAGGAACTGAGTGGAAAATAATCAAAGAAATGCCCCTTTAGAGTCATTCAAGGGGATACAACAGAAGTAAAGGGTTGAATTGAAGAAAAAAACATTTTAGTCTCAGTCAGTTTCTATACTGAGAGGGGGGAACAGCTTTGGTAACATGAGGAATTGTCTCCCAGAAAAAGAGGTGGTGGCCTCATTGCATGAGGCATTTAAAAATAGATTGGACAAAGTCCTGAAAAGCGTATAGTAGAAAACAGTATCAGAGGTGTAGCTGTGTTTACTCCGGATCTGCAAAAGCAACAGCGTCCTGTGGCATCTTATAGACTAACAGATCTGTTAGTCTATAAAAGATGCCACGGGACTCTGTTGCTTTTGCAGATCCAGACTAAAGAGTCCTGTGGCATCTTGGCCTGCACAACATACGGCCCGGGGGCCACATGCGGCTCGCATGGCTCACTGTGCGGTCCGCAGGGAGTAAGTAGGGGTGGGGCAAGCCAAGCATTGAGGTGGGGGGGAGCTGATGGGGGTGGGGCTTTTCGGCCCACAGCTGAGTTTTTTGCAGTAATATGGTCCTCACTGCTTTCTGAGTTGTGCAGGCCTAACAGATCTGTTAGTCTAAAGGTGCCACAAGACTCTTTGTCGTTAGTAGGAAACAGTTCTGCTCTGGCCTGTGGAAGATGGAATACATAACCCAAAAGGCTTCCATCTCTAATGCCTACATTCCTAGACTCCAGTTTTCATAAGTATCTTCCAGAGTACTTATGAAATCCTTTAACTTGCATGGTGTTTCAAGTTAGAGACAATAGGCTTTTTGCATGAGAGCTTGAATAATAGACACTTGAAGGAGGAAAAATGGGAATATAAATCCACATAAATGTGTTGCTCACAAAAATTATGTTAATTTATAACATCCCTAAGTGTAGTAGCTGATGCCCCTATTATGGGTCTTGTATTCAACAGGCCAAATCTTGAAAACCTCACTCTTGCAAGACCCCTAATGACATGAGTAGGTATCTTTGCCTCTGTAAAGGTCAGTTTGTACCTTCACAGGGAGACTTTTGTGTACATGGGGAGACCCACGCTCCAAAGCAGGGCTCATCCACTTCTGTGCCCTTTTTCCCAGGAACCCTGCAAAGGTATCTCTGAGGACCTAGGGGTCAGTGAGAGTTGGGAGTAGGGAAATGGCAGGAGAAGTAAGAAGGAGGAGAGGGCTGGGGGCATGACGTGTATCATTCCCCTACCAGAGGAAAGTTAACACAGCTACAGGCCCAGAGTAAACATTCCAGGGCTTCGCTTAAATGAATTTTCTGCTTTTAGGATCCTGCACGGTTCTCAAATTGTTCCTCCCCAGTTCCTCCCCTGCCCCCACTTCCTCTCCACACACAAATCTTAGGCATAAGGGCTAGCACCTTCCTGCTAAAAACAAAAAACTTTTCCTTCCTTCATCAAGAACAAAGGTGCTGCCTAAATTCTCCTTTTACCTCACTAAATATTTTTGCTCAAACCAAGCAATGCAACTTCCAGGAGATTAGAAGTTTGCCTAAAATTAAGTTATTTTGCTAACAGCAACAATAGAAAAGCATTCAGATGTCCTTGTGCTCAGACATGTACAGTTAAATGGTATATGATACAATCACTTATCTATTCTCTGAGCCAGAATCTGATCCGTTCCAGCTGTGTAAATGCACTTTAGTTCCAGTGAAATAACTAAATTATGCTGGATTTACTAAAAGAATGAAGAGTACTTGTGGCACCTTAGAGACTAAGGGCTTGGCTACACTTACATTTTATAGCGCCCTAACTTGCTGGCTCAGGGGGGTGAAAAATCAAGCTGGAGTGCTTTACAGCACTAGTGTGGACAGGCTCCCAGTGCTGGGAGTCAATCCCCTTGTGGAGGTGGATTACCAGGAGAGCTCCCCTCCCAGGGCCTGCGCATGACCACACTCACCCTTCAAAGCGCTGCTGCAGGAGCATTCCTGCGACAGTGCTTTGAAGTTTCCAGTGTAGCCATGCCCTAACAAATTTATTTAGGCTTAAGCTTTCTTGGGCTAAAACCCACTTCATCAGATGCATACAGTGGAATATACAGTAGGAATATATATATTTCAGAGAACATGAAAAGCTGGGGGTGGCCATACCAACTCTAAGAGGCTAATTAATTAAGGGAAGCTATTATCAGCAGGAGGAAAAACCCTTTTTGTAGTGATAATCAGGATGGCCCATGTCAAACAGTTTATGGAGGTGTGAGTGTTGGCCAGAGTCTGTCCCTGTTTGCATTCTGTCATAGTTCTTAGTTTTCTGACGAGTTCTGCTAAGTCATGTACTTTTTAAACCTTCTTTAAGGAGAAATGCTAGTGCTTTTCTTACAGGCACCAATGAAACTAACCAGACTTTCCCTTATGCCTATGCTCCAGAGACAGGATCTCCACAGCTCTTACTGGGGAAGAGGCACTCTTGTCTGTCTCAAGTACAGTTGAACCTCAGAGTTATGAATTGACCAGTCAACCATACAGCTCATTTGGAACCAAGCAGCAGCTGAAACCCACCTCCCCCACCCAAAAAAAAGCAAATACAGTGCTGTATTAAACAAACTACAAAAAAAATAAAGGGAAAGCAGCATTTTTCTTCTGCATAGTAAAGTTTCAAAGCTGTATTAAGTTAATATTCAGTTGTAAACTTTTGAAAGAACAACTGTAACATTTTTTTCAGTTACAATCCTTTCTGTGTTGCAAACAACCTCCATTCCCAAGATGTTTGTTTGTAACTCTGAGGTTCTACTGTAATGTCAACAAAACTGCTATATTCAGATTCTGGGACCTTTGTCAGTGTTAACAAGGCAGAAAGAACAGCTTGACTTTCAGTTGCCAGACAGGTTGGCAGGTACAAATATCTTGCTTTGACTTACAACCTGATTGTATTCTCTATGAAAACCCAGAATACCCAGGTTGCTCTCCTGAAGGCTTTCCTAGATCTTTGACTGAAATGACTTCCCCATCTAGTCTGAGGACAATCTTTAGTTGTCAGTTGTTTTGGGAAGAGGCTCCACTACACCCTCTCCTTTACCAGGAAGCAAAATGTAGTTGATGCTATCAAAAATCCAAAAAAGGAATTTTATCTTGTGCTGGTTTGAGAGAGAAACTGAGGTGAACGAAGTGTTGAAAGGTCCATAGATTTCATGAATTTGAATGAGACTGTTTCTTGATGCTTTCTGTAATTATGCTTATTTTAAGTGGCTTCAAGAAAATAGATCACTCACTAGCTGTGTTATCTTGTATCAGATGCAGGGATTAAACTTGTTTGTTAATCCTGGTGTAATCTTAAACAACCTGCACTTCATATTATCCATATGTCTCAAACACTTTGTATTATTTAATGCACAAAGCCAGATACTTCCCCCTTTCATATGTTTTATCTTAATTACCATTAGCTGTGGAAATATTAGTATTACTAGATAATACTATATACACTAATTATCTAACACAATATAATTAGATCCTGAGCTAAGCAGCAGGTGATCTGTTAGAACCTGACATAAGTGATTACAGTAGAGCTCAATATTTCTGAGATTCAACTGTCAGTTCAAATAGCCAATGTGATGTATATTACTCAACATATTGGGATAGTTAACTGTCAAACTAGTTGGTAGTATGGATTTTTCTCAGAATAACTAGAGCACATATTATCAGAGCTAGGAATAGCATCTTAATAGAAGTAAACTGAAACAAAAATTACCAGAGCAGCTGGGCAGCGATTTCTGGTCACGTTCCACACAACTGCATATTATAAATGCCAATGCAGTGGACATAATAGTAAAATATTAAACTCTGGCCTGGAGCCACAAAAGTACCTTGGCACCTACATCCCAGACCTAGGGGATTTGTAGAGATGTTTCCCCACCTCTCTTCCCCATCCGGTAGATGGAGAGGAATGGAACCTGAGACTCCAAAATCCCAGGCAAGTGCTCCAACAATTAGTCTGGATTATAAAGTGGGTACCGCTATCTCCAGCTACTTATTTGTACTGTGGTGTCCAGAAAGTGGACCTCTTATGTAGACTGGTCCAGACTGAGGTTGATGGTAAAGTCAGCCATAAAGATGTTGGCATATTGTGGGGCCATGCAGGTGCCCATAGCGGTGCCACTGGTCTGGAGGTATATATTGTCACCAAATTTGAAATAATTGTGCATGAGGATAAAGTCACAAAGCTCAGCAACCAGTTTTGCTGTGGCAACTGGTTGCTGAGTTCTGTGACTTGCACAATTATTTCAAATTTGGTGACAATATATACCTCCAGACCAGTGGCTGACCTGGAACAACGCTTCCTCAGGTCTCGCCCACTCACGCTCCTTTTCTACCTATGCTACATTGATGACATCTTCATCATCTGGACCCATGGGAAAGAAACTCTGGAAGAATTCCATCACGATTTCAACAGCTTCCACCCTACCATCAACCTCAGCCTAGACCAGTCTACCCGAGAGGTCCACTTCCTGGACACCACAGTACAAATAAGTAATGGTCACATAAACACCACCCTATACCAAAAACCTACCGACCGCTTTGCCTACCTTCATGCCTCCAGCTTCCATCCCGGAGACACTACATGCTCCATTGTCTACAGCCAAGCACTGAGGTACAACCGTATTTGCTTCAACCCCTCAGACAGAGACCAACACGTACAAGATCTTCACCAAGCATTTTTAAAACTGCAATACCCGCATGAGGAAGTAAGGAAACAGATAAACAGAGCCAGACGTGTACCCAGAAGCCTTCTGCTGTAAGACAACCCCAAGAAAGAAACCAACAGACCACCACTGGCCATCACCTACAGTCCTCAGTTAAAACCTCTCCAACACATCCTGGACAACGATCCCTCACTTTCACAGGCCTTGGGTGGGAGGCAGGCCAGTCCTCGCCCACAGACAACCTGCCAACCTGAAGCGGATTCTCACCAGCAACCACACACTGCACCATAGCAACTCTAACTCAGGAACCAATCCATGAAACAAATATCGATGCCAACTCTGCCCAAATATCTATACCAGTAACACCATCACAGGACCTAACCAGATCAGCCACACCATCACTGGTTCATTAACCTGCACTTCTACCAATATAATATACGCCATCATGTGCCAACAATGCCCCTCTGCTATATACATTGGCCAAACTGGACAATCCCTACGTAAAAGGATAAATGGACACAAATCAGATATTAGGAATGGCAATATACAAAAGCCTGCAGGAGAACACTTCAACCTCTCTGGACATACAATAGCAGACCTCAAAACAGCCATCCTTCAGCAAAAAAACTTCAAGACCAGACTTCAAAGAGAAATTGCAGAGCTCCAGTTCATCTGCAAATTCGACACCATCAGGTCTGGACTCAATATTAACTGTGGATGGCGCACCAATTACAAAAGCAGTTTCTCCTCTCTGGGTGTTCACACCTCCAGATCACCTGCTGGAAGTGGGCTTCACACACCCCCCCCCCCCCCGG
>ML677465.1:167746-185715 GCA_007922305.1 Dermatemys mawii | reverse complement strand
TCACTTTTGCAGATCCAGACTAACATGGCTATCCCTCTGATACTAAGTACCCTTGTTGATCTGGGCATCTGATGCTGAAAGCTGTAACTGGGCTGGGAATACTTAACAGCTTGGTTGAGCAGCAGTTGGGTATAGTTCCTTTTTAGCTTTTATATTTTTAATGTATTAAATTAGTAAAACTTGTGCCTAACATCATCCTAACACTCCCTGTAAGCCATATTAAATAGATTAAAAACTTAACTGAGAGATCGCAGACAGTAATTGTAATTATGAAATTGTTACCAGTGAGAAGAACAAGGAGTACTTGTGGCACCTTTAAAGATTAACCAATTTATTTGAGCATAAGCTTTCATGGGCTACAGCCCACTTCATCAGATGCATAGAATGGAACATACAGTAGGAATATATATAATACACACAGAACATGAAAAGGTGGAAGTTGTCATACTAACTCTGAGGCTAATTTAATTAAGATGAGCTATTATCAGCAGAAGAAAAAAAACTTTTTTGTAGTGATAATCAAGATGGCCATTTCAGACAGTTGACAAGAAGGAGTGAGGATACTTAACATGGGGAAATAGATTCAATTTGTGTAAATGACCCAGCCACTCTGTCTCTATTCAAGCCCAAGTTAATGGTATCCACTTTGCAAATTAATTCCAGTTCAGCAGTTTCTCATTAGTCTGTCTTTGAAGGTTTTCTGTTGCAAAATTGCCGCCTTTGTCTGTTACTGAGTGACCAGAGAGGTTGAAGGTGGCAATTCTGCAACAGAAAACCTTCAAAAACACACTCTGTTGAGGCTTAGGCAGGAGATAGGTGTATGGACACGTAGCTCTGGTCTACACTGGGGGGGCGGGGCGGATGTCAACCTAATATGCAACTTCAGCTACGAGAATAGCATAGCTGAAGTTGACATGTCTTAGGTCAACTTACCTGCCGTCCTCACGGTGTGGGGTCATTCCCCTGTCGACTCCGCTTCCGCCTCTGTCGAAGGCAGAGCAATCAGAGATAGATCGATCTCTACCCGCCAGATCGGTGAGTAGTGAAGACCTACCCTTAGAGTGAAGTATTGTATGTATGGCCAGAGGCAGAAACCTAGGTTCATAGGGAACTTTTACAGCAAACTTAGGTGCTGAGTGAGTTTTGGTGCTTATAAGGTTACGTAGCAGCTAAGTGGGGGTTTTAGGTGCCAGTGCAATTCACAAATCTCAGATTTAGTTGCCCAAGTTCCCTGTGGATCTAGAGGAGCTCTCTCAGTTTAGTTTAACAAAGAGCAGGATAAGGGGTGATTTGATCACTGTCCATCAGTACCTATTTGGGGAACAGAAATGTGATAATAGAGGGTTCTCCAGTGTAGCAGATGAAGGTATATCACAAGCCAATGGCTGGAGGTGAAGCTACCAAGTTCAGACTAGAAATAAGGCATACATTTTTAAGTCAGGATAATTAACCATTAAAAAACTTTCCAAGAGTAGTTGTGGATTCTCCATCACTGGAAACTTTTAAAATTAAGACTGGATGATGTACTAAAATGTGTTCTGCTTCAGACAAGAATTAATCCAGGGAAATCCTGATTCTATGATTCTCTGTGGCCAAAGGAAGCAAACACGGGGGGCTATAGAGGGGTAGATCAAGCAACCCCTGACTCAGAGTCCTGAAATAATGGGGGAATTGGGTGGGAAGAGCCCTCCAATATAGCTAGGGAGAGAGAGTTGTTAGGGAAGTATCATGGCCAGCTGGAGAAACTGGTTTGTTCCAGTGATAGGGAGGAAAGATGGGCGTGAGGTTAACTAAACTGGATTCTGCCACAGAATCAGTGAAAAGCCTTGGGGAAGTCAGCTAGTTTCTCTGTACCTCAGTTTCACTGTCTGTAAAATGGGTGTAATAATGCCAGCCTACCTCCAGGGATGGATCAGATAGCAGGATATGGGCCTGGGTAAGATTTGGCTCTGAATAATTAAATGCAACCTGAAGATTGGAAAAATAAATACAAAAAGACAGATTTTCCCTTTCCTCAGATACCAGTCATGAGGATGGTAAGAAAATCTATAGAATAGAATCTGCAGAAAGAAGCAGGGTTGATCCCAGTTTCCTGCAAATTTTGCTCTGTGTAGAACAAGGTAAGAGGCTTGCAGAGGAGAGAGTGGATGGAGCTTCCTAATACCACAAATCTGGATCTTCAGAGAAGGGATCTCCCAGGTCTGTGATGCAACTTTGCCTGTTGTGGTGGCTCTAGCCTCCCTTCTTCTGTCAGTCCCCTAGAGGTATACAATAGCAATTGAATAGAGGTTCCAGCAGCAGTTAATGCTGCTTCAAAGAACAAACCTCATGATCAGATTTACAAAGAAAAACTACAAGCCTGGCCAAGAACCACCAGTCCCCTGCTTCAATTCCCCCTCCCCCACAGTGTGTTTTTTTTTTTTTTTTTGCAAAGCATGAACAAAATACAGAGGAGCTTCTGTGGGCTCCCAGGGTAGGGGAAAGTCTCCTCCCCACCCTGCCCCCAGGAGAAGTGCTTAATGCTCCTCTGAAAGGTACAGTAATCATGTACTACAGTGATACCAATTCTCAGTTTTATTACAAGTAACACAATTTTTGGCTCCAGCTGCAGGGAGTCTCATGATAATGGGAAAAGCTGTGGCTGTCATACAGTTTTGAGGAGGCAGAGAGACTCCTCTCTCTCCCCATGCTCTGTAGCCTAAGGGAGGGTGCACTTAACTGCAAGCCCAGATACCATGAGTTCTCCAAAGATGGCCCCCTCTCTTAAGTCTTACCATTTACACGGATTGGTGACTTGGTTGAGAGCTGTGCTGTAGATCTGACAATTGTGGGCTTAAGGCCTGCTGATGACCCAGAGGGAAGGAAGGGGGGTTAAAATACACATATACATTTATCTGACTGGTGTGGGGGACATCTGAAACTTTGGGGTAAATGAAAGTTGTATTTAGAGCGCATAGGGCTACACAGGGGATGATGTGGATTCAGATAAAGGGAATTTGGATAATTGGAATTATAAAAATTAGTGTAAGGACCCTGGAATATATAAACACTTTCCACCTTCACTTCTATTGTTGCATTGTAATGGTAATAAGAGCTATCCCTTTAAGAACAGGAGGTGGCAGACAGAGTGGTGTGTGAGAGAGGGGAAGACCCTGCCTATGTGAGCTCCAGAAGAGTCAGAACTTGATTTAATAAACCAAGCTATCCAGAAAGCTGTTTGTTTGCTGTAGCATTAGTGCTTTTATGGGCTGCTTGAAATGGGCCCTCCTGATTATCACTACAAAAGTTGTATTCTGTGGATAATAGCTTACCTTAATTGATTAAGCTGCTTAAAGTTGGTATGGCAACCTCCACCTTTTCATGTTCTGTGTGTGTGTGTATGCGATATAGATTTTATAATAAATATATATATATGTGTGTATATATATAGATTTTATAATAAATATATATATATGTATATCATCATCAATCTTCCTACTGTGTGTTCCACTCTATGCATCTGAGGAAGTGGGTCTTAGCCCACAAAATCTTAAGCCCAAATAAACTGCTTAGTCTCTAAGGTGCCACAAGTACTCCTCATTCCTTTTGCAGATACAGACTAACACTGCTACTACTCTGAAACTTGTCACTTAGCTGGTTGGTCCCCAGCCTATAGCAGTGCATGGAATTCTTCTATTCTATGCACAGAACTCTACACTTGTTGAACCTCATCAGATTTCTTTTGGCCTAATCCTCCAATTTGTCTAGATCACTCCGGACCCTATCCCTACCTTTCAGCATATCTACCTCTCCCCACAGCTGAGTGTCATCCATTAACTTGCTGAGGGTACAATCCATCCCATTGTCCAGATCATAATGATCATTGCAGGGCTCTAATTAAAAGCTGTTTCCATCCAATGGATGTTTATCCCCTACAGCAGATGAGTTTGGTGGGTTTCAAGTCTAGCTTCCAGAGCACAAGCCACCATGTGATACACTGTGTTGCATCCTCCTGCAGCAGAGGGCAAAATCAATTTATTCGCTGTAAATTTGCAAATGTTGACAAGACAGTAATGGTTACACCCACATTGGGAGCAGGCAGGGAAACACAACTCAGCAGACAGACCAAAAATTATGGTTTAATAATTTTTGTAAAAACAAAACAAAACTAATGTGTTTTTTGGGGGTTGACCTCAAAAAAAAAAAAAAAAAAAAAAAAAAAAAAAATCCCACCCCCCCCCCCCCAAAAAAAACGTTGGAGATTGGCAATACTGTTAGTTTTATAAAAATCTGAATTGACTAGGAATTTACTGGATCAAAATCCCCTCTGCTCACAGAAATGGAGAGAACACTCATATATACAGAGCAAGTTGTTAACTACAATATTAATTGACCTGTACTGCACATAAAGGCTTAAATACACCTCAGAGTACTGAGCATCTGCAGTGGCCTGAGAACCTTAATGTCCTGATTGCCTTACGCCTGGTGTTTCAATTTGCAGCCTTAATATCACATTAACACATGGGTTTGTATTTACTGTTCTGTTTTTTAAAAAAGGAGAAAAGCTTCAGAAAGCAGCACAGCACTGGTGGGGACTGTCTGGGTGTTAAACTCAGAGCAGAAAACTACAGCACATCATACAAGCCTGCAGCAGACACAGCCCTAGCACAGGAGTGACACGGTTTTGTGCTGCACAGTTAAACACATTTTTAAAGTGTCTACACTACTGTGATAATAGACACCCTCTCCTGATTGAGAACAGCCTTCCAGGGCCTCAATCCTCACAGGGTGTTTTCTAATTAATGCTCAGCTGCTTTGACCTTCGCTGGAGAAAATTTGCTGATGTTTCACAAACACTCTGTTTCTCTTCGTCCACGAAACTGGGAACTAGCAGAAGGGAGCGTTCCCCTCAATTTTCTTCTCCTGACAGGGAGCGATTTTGAGGTTGGGTCTGAAGCAGTGAAAAGGGCAGCCATGATGAGAGCCTGCAGGGTAACCCAGCCTGCAGCAGTACCCTGGATCCCCCTCCCCTGGTAACCTAACCCATGGCCACACCCTGTGTCTGCAGGACTGACCGAGCCCGTAGCAGCTGTGACAGGACCCTGCGGGGTTACCTTGGTCTCAAAATGGTGCCGTGACCCTGTGAGGCAAACTTGCCAGTGGCAGACATGATTGGAGCCCGTGGGGGAACCCAGCCCCCAGTGCTTCCCCAAGCCTGCTGGGCTGATGCAGCCCCTGGGGCAGGCGTGACCAGGGCCCCCTGGGGCAGGCGTGACCAGGGCTCACATGGACTGACCCCCTGCCTGCTGGCGGCGCCGGGCGCTCTGGCTCCAGGCAAGGCCCAGCGATTCCCTCAGCATGACAGGAGCCAGGCCGAGGCCTAGCCGTGCACCTCGGGCGGCTGTGGGTCTCCCAGCGTTTACCTCAGGCTCTGGCGGCGTATGGCCTGGTCACCCACCTGCCTCGGCCTCCCCGGGACAGCAGCGGGCACAATCCCCGCCTCACGCACGGCGGGGTCCACGGAACATTCCGGCAGCCTCCTCCCCAGGCCGTGCGCGGCCTGAGGTGGCCCTGCCCCAGGCCGAGTGATAAATGGGGTGGGGGGGAGATATCCTTCCTCGATGCACCTCCCTTCCCCCCACACTGACACCCTGTGGGGGTGGCCACCACACAGCCCTGGCGGGAAGGAGGAGCCCTGGGAGCAAGTGCTAATTAGCCATGAAGTGCAGTGGCCTGGCTACAGCCCAGCAGGGGACTGGGGGAGAGGCGGCCAGGTAGGAAGCAGCCCAGGGATGCAGTGGTAAGGTTCAGGGCTGTGCAGACCGTGGCTGATGCTTGTAAGGTCCGTGGGCTGGGTTCCCTAGTAGCCATTAAGAGACAGTGAAAGGGAAGTCTGACTGGGACACGGGGTCTGGAGAGACTTTAATACACATGACCCTTGGGAAGGAGACAACTACAGTGACCTGGCCGGAGGGGGCTGTCTCGTACCAAGAAAGCAAGACTGAGAAAGATGGAGTGAGCTATCGCAGGAATGGGCATCAGACTGGCTGAGCTAATCCCCAGACATGGCCAGGAGGAGGTGCTCCACAGTGAGTACAGTACCTTGTGGTCCCCACCCCCCTACTCCTCCTCACTCCAAGGCTGTGCTCATCACAGTCAGGGTGGGTAAATGGTGGGGGTTATATAACAACCCTAAACAGTCCTGCCCCTGCCCTGCAACAAACATACTGACAAGATCCTTTTGTAGCTCTTCGCAGTCTGCCTGGGATTTAACTATTTTCAGTAGTTTTGTATCATCTGCAAATTTTGCAACATCGCTGTTCACCCTTTTTTCAGATCATTTATGAATATATTGAACAGTGCTGGTCCCAGTACAGACTCCTGGGGACACCACTATTTACCTCTCTCCATTCAAAACTGACCATTTATTCCTACCCTTTGTTTCCTATCTTTTAACCAATTACCAATCCATAAAAGGACCATTCCTCTTATTCCATGACAGTTTACTTTGCTTAAGAGTCTTTTGTGAGGGACCTTGTCAAAGGCTTTCCAAAAATCTAAGTACACTATATCCACTGGATCCCCCTTGTCCACATGCTTGTTGACCCTCTCAGACAAGTCTAGTGGATTGGTGAGGCATGATTTTCCTTTACAAACACCATGTTGACTCTTCCTCAACAAGTTATGTTCATCTATGTGTCTGACAATTTTGTTCTTTACTATAGTTTCAACCAGTTTGCCCGGTACTGAAGTCAAGCTTACTAGCCTGTCATTGTTGGGATCACTTCTGGAGCCCTTTTTAAAAACTGGCATCACATTAGCTATCCTCCATTCATTAGCTACAGAAGCTGAATTAAATGATAGGTTACAGACTACAGTTAGTAGTTCTGAAATTTCACATTAGAGTTCTTTCAGAACTCTTGGATGAATACCATCTGATCCTGGTGACTTATTACTGTTTAGTGTATCAATTTGATCAAAATATGATGATGTATTTGTATCTTATGATGAAAATTATATTCTTTCTATTCTAACATCTAGGTAGGATGTAAAACAGCAATTTCTAAAGTTTAAATTTGCAGGACCAAATAATTTGCATCCAGAATATTAAGAGTTGGCCAAGTAGCTGTCTGAGTCATTGGTGGTTTTTTTGTGTTTGTTTTGTAAACAAACCTTGTAATACTGGGGAAGTTCTAGAAGACTAGAAAAAAAATTGTGCCAATATTTTAAAAGGGTAAATAGAATGATCCCGATCACTATATGCTGGTTAGCTTGACATTGATCCTGGGCAAAATCATGGAGAAACACCATGCAAACAGTAAGGAATTGAAGGACAGCAGCATAAATAATACCCAACATGGATTTCTGGAAAAAAGTTCTTACAAAAAAGTGCGCTCTTTCTGATAAGATTGCAGGTTTCACTGATAATTATTTTGACATAATATGCTTACACTTCTGTATGACATTTGACTCAGGGCTTATTCTTTATGTACATCGCTGGCTTGCTGTAGCTCTTTAGTGATGACACTCCTATGCTAAAAGGAGAGCTTCTCCCTTTGGCTTAGGTACTCCACCTCCCTGAGAGGCTGAAGCTATGTAAGCAAGAGATGCTCTCCCATTGACAGCGTTGTATATGGGGGAGGGGGAGAGAGGGTAGGTCAGTATAACTACATTGCTATGGGGTGTGGATTTCACAACCCTGTGTGATATAGTTATTATACTAATATAAGTCTGTAGTGTAAACCTGGCCAGGGTACCACCCAAGATTCTGATTCATAGAATATCAGGGTTGGAAGGGACCTCAGGAGGTATCAGGACCAATCCCCACCTAAGTCATCCAACAGATTTTTGCTTAGGATCCCTAAATGGCCCCCTCAAAGATCAAACTCACAACCCTTGGCTTAGCAGGCCAATGCTCAAACCACTGAGCTATCCCTCCCCTCTTACAGATTACATAAAAAATGATGGCTTAGTAAATTATGTTGGGTTATACAGTGTGCTCTGGATCACTACGTGAATGGGGCTCGTTGAAATGCATGTTGTTCAATACAGCCAAATACATAATCATAAATCTAGGAACAAAGAATGCAGGTGGCAGTTGCTGGATGGGGAGGCAGGGGTTGTATTTTGGAAAGCAGTTACTGAGAAAAGGACTTAAGGTCATGGTGGAAACTAACTGAAGATGAGCTCTCTGGGGGATGGAGTGACTAAGAGAGCTAACTTGATCTTTGGATGTAATGGTAATACTAATGAGGTTATTATTGGATGGTGTGTCCATTTGTGGTGTCGACAATCTTAAAAGGATGTTGACAAATTGACAATGGTTCAGTAAAGAGCTACAATCCTCAAGGTCTGGAAAACATGCCTCGTAGTGAGAGACGAAAGAAGCTCTATCAACTTAGTTTATTCACGAGAAAGTTAACGTCACTTAATCATGGTCTGTAAGTACCTAGAAGGGGAGAATATTTCTGATAGATAGCTCTTTCATCTAACGCAGGCCTGCGCAACATGCGGCCCGGGGGCCACGTGCGGCCCGCACTAGCTCACTGTGCGGCCCACGGGGGGTGAGTAGGGGTGGGGCAAGCTAAGCGGTGGGGTGGGGGAAGCGGATGGGGACGGGGCGAAGGCGGCGCTTTTTGGCCCGCAGCTGTTTTTTTTGCAGTAATATGGCCCTTGCTGCTTTCTGAGTTGTGCAGGCCTGATCTAACGGAATCTATGAATCAATGATTGGAAGCTGAAGGTGAACAAAGTCATACTGGAAATAAGGTTCACATTTTAACAATGGAGGTGGAGCAATTTATCTAGGGATATGCTGGATTTTCCATCATTTGCAATGTTCAAGGACTAGATTCACAAAGTGATTTAGGCACCTAACTGCCAGTTTAGGCACCCACATCCGACATTTAGATCCCCCAAATCCCCACTCAGCTGCCTCCTAACCCTATGGGTGCCTAAATCCTTACGCTGCCAAGCAGTTTGTCCCCTAAGCCCCAGAGAGATCCTCAAGCAAAGTGTCCCCTGCTAGCCAGCTTCAGGGTCCAAGGTGACAGGCCTGCTCAGAAGCCACTTCTGGAACTAGGCCCCGTACAAAACATGAGAGAGGTGGTGCCCTCTTTTACACCTAGTGTTTACTGCACTCAACATCCAGAGAATGTAAGAGACCCTGAGTCAAATTCCCACACTGCCTGATTCAGAGCAGGGAGTGTGAACTCAAGTCTTTCATTTTCTAGATAAGTGCCCTAACCATCAGGCTGTAGGGGTAAGTCCTTCTCAAGCTTCTTGTTAAAGATGTTCCAAATTGTATGAAATGTTTAGATATTCATCGGAGCAGGAACTGGAATTTGTCTTCTAGTGCCCAGAGCATTGGGCTATAGAGACACTTTCACTCTCTGGTCCAGTGAATATTTAGGTATTTAATCAAAGTGGAGAGACCCACTTGTTATCTGGTGGCTAGGGCAGCTGTGGGAGACTGGAATTCCAGTCCCTACTCTGAGCTGGCAAAGTGGAGATGTGAACCCATGTCCCCCACATCCCAGGGGTTGGAAACTTGGGCATGAGGGAGTGGTAGCCCCACCACCATTTTGTGCAAAAGGGCTGATCTGACTTCACAGCTATGAATCCAGAGTGGAGCGAGGCAGCGCCAACCAGCCCAGAGGGAGGTACCTAATTCCCTTTGAAAGGAAGGATTTAGACCACACCCCTCTCCTCAGCATTTCCAGTGGCAGTGTAGGCAGCTCTTGACCAGTTTTCCGGCTTTTGTGAATCCCAGTCTTATGTGCCTAATGCTCCCCTGCATGGCATAGGTAGCTTGGGGCTCTGGATTCCACTAGGCGGCAGGGTGACTATACACTGGGCACTGCAACATGGGGGTTGCCAGCCCTCCTGGATTGGCCGCGAGCAGGAGTGGCTCTACGTGTTCTGCCGCCCCAAGCGTGGCAGTCAGGTGGCATTTCTGTGGGCGGTCTGCCAGTCTCGTGGATTCAGCGGCATTTCCGCGGGTAGTCCGTTGGTCCTGGAGCTTCGGCTTACCCACTGCTGAATTGCCGTCGAATCTGTGGGACCGGCAGACCTCCCACAGAAACACCTCTGAAGGCCACCTGACTGCTGCCATAACTGCTACCGGCTGGCCACCCACTGCGGCTTTCCACCCCAGGCACACACTTGGTGCGCTGGTGCCTGGAGCTGCCCCTGCCGGGGAGTCTACCAGAATCAGCACAGCTCTCCCGGTGACCATTGAACGCAATCCAGGTAACTTTAATAGTCTGCTAAAAGTCTGGTCAGTGGCGCAGCAGGGATAAGGCAGGTTCCCTTCCTGTCCTGGCTCTGTGTGGCTCCCGAAAACGGCTGGCATGTCTGGCTCCTAGACGCAGGGTCAGCCAAGAGGTCTCTGTGTGCTGCCTGCATAGGTGCCGATTCCCTGGGTGCTCCGGAGCTGAAGCACCCACAGAGAAAAGTTGGTGGGTGCAGAGCATCCACCAGCAGCTCCCTGCCCTGGCTCACCTCAGCTCCACCTCCTCCCTCAAGCATGCTGCTGCCACTCCGCTTCTCCCTTCTCACTCCCTCCCAGGCTTGCCGCGAATCAGCTGATTGGCAGGCAAGCCTGGGAGGGAGAGAGGGAGGGAGGGGGAAAGAAAGGGGGGGAGAAGCGGAGTGGCGGCGGCGCGCTCTGGGGAGGAGGCATAGCGGAGTTGAGCTGGGGTGAGGAGCGGTTCCCCTGCGTACTCCTCCACCCCCTGGTTACCTACTGCTGGCAGCCCTCCCTGTGCCCCCTCCAGCTTACCTCCGTTCCGCCTCCTCTCCTGAGCACGCTGCTGTTCCATTTCTCCTCTGTCCTTCCTGGCTTACCGCACAAAAACCTTGGAGGGAGGTGGGTGTAGGGGAAATGCAGTATGCCTGGGAGGAGGAGGTGGGACTGGGAATTTGGGGAAGAGGTGGGAATGGGGGCAGGCCCCAAGGGCAGGGGGGGCTGAGAACCCACTGGCGCCAGCTAAAGCTGGTGCCTATGTCTGCCCGAGCGCTGACTTGAGCTCCCATTAGCTGGGAACCACAGCCAATCAGAGCTGCAGGGGTCATGCCTGCAGGCAGGGGCAGTGTATAGAGCCACCCCTGAGCCTAGGAGCCAGAGGGACATGCTGATCACTTCCAGGAGCTGCCCGAGGTAAGTGCTGCCTGGCTAGAGCCTGCACCCCAGCCCCTGCCCAAAGCCACCTCCCATGCTCCAAACCTCTTGGCCCCTCCCCAGAGCCTGCACCAGAACCCCAGCTGTAAGCCCCCTCCCAAACTCAGAATTCCTTGGCCCCAGCCCTGAGCCTCTTTCTCACCCCAAACCCTTCATCCCAGGCACCAGCCCAGAGCCCCAGCAGGAGCCTTCACCTCCTCCTGGACCCCAATCCCCTGCCATGGACACCAAACTCACATTGCTCTGCCAGTTCATATAAGGCTTCCATAAAAGCTCCCATGTTTTCTCCAGCTCTCTGCAAAACCCTGCTCATTCACTGGACTGAACTTCCTTTTCTTATTTGTACTAATTGAGTGTGATAATCAGGGCCGGCTCTATCTTTTTTGCCACCCCAAGCACGAAGAGCGCAACTTCCCCCGCCCCCCTCCCCCCCGCGAAAAGGGCATCGGAATGTGCCGCCCCAAAAATGGCCAGAATGCTGCCTCTTAAAATGTGCCTCCCCAAACACATGCTGCTTCTGCTGGTGCCTGGAGCCGGCCCTGGTGACAATAGGAAGGAGTCAAAGACGAAGTTACATTCTTCCAACACTCAACAGGGACCTCCATTAGAATAAGGAAAATACTCAGTGTTATAACTGGAGCTACTCTGCCCTCTGCTTCATTGCAAAGATTTTCCTTAGACCCTTCCCCAGTCCTCTCTTCATAGAATGTCAGGGTCGGAAGGGACCTCAGGAGGTCATCTAGTCCAACCCCCTGCTCAAAGCAGGACCAATCCCAACTAAATCAGCCCAGCCAGACCTTTGTCAAGCCTGACCTTAAAAACCTCTATGGAAAGAGATTCCACCACTTCCCTAGGTAACCCATTCACCACCCTCCTAGTGAAAAAGTGTTTCCTAATATCCAATCTAGACCTCCCCCTCTGCAACTTGAGACTATTGCTCCTTGTTCTGTCCTTGCGTGCCTTCCTACTACCAAAAGAAAGAAGCATTTTAAGGACCAATTCCAGAAAGCTTTTGAAGATATAATATTGTTGCTGACCACTCATCAGGTTTTGAAATGAAGCTTAGACTGTCCCCCTGGCATCTGTCACTAATCTAGGAGAGTCAAAGTAACAGCCAAGACGGTAAAGGTCTGTTGCTGCTGTCTTTAATCCACCCACATTTTTATCAGTCTTTGACCTAGACTCTCTCATTCTAGAGAACACTCAAGCTGTTTAAAATTTCATTCACTTGCTTAAGATGCAAGGCTGCTTCCTCTCCTCTTAGCTATGCTTCTCTCCAGTGTTTCCCATTTATTGATGCTGGTGCATAAAAACGAGGCTCTGGCTGTGGTGCAGTGTCTAAGGGGCTCACAGAAATGAGGGACACTCAGATTGCTGTCAATGCTAGAAATGAGCAGATTAGGAGAAGCGAAGCACCATGATAAGACACCAGGCAAGTGGGGCAAAATCCATGCTGGTGTGGCTCCAAAAGCTTCAGCAGAAATTATATCAGAGAGGAATTTTGCTCTGTAGCACCAGTTCTGTCCTTGATGCCAGTGTAACCCACTGCTCAGTATGTGTTGCCTGATCCACAGAGAGTGCAAGGGTGTCTCTTTAACTCAAGATGTGGAGAGTCATGCTTTTAGAGCTGAAGGTCACCCTTTTAATCTGTGGTGTCAAACAAAAGGGCGGTCATCTCTCCAGGATCACCCCTGAAGACCAAAAGCGTTGTGACGGTGCTGTTCCCGGTGGGACCAACTGACGGTGCCAAGTCAGGACAAATTGCTTCCAAAAGGACAACTAGAGCCCAAAGCTGGGGTTTCTCCACCTCTAAGGCAAAGCAAACCAGCCAAACAGAAAAGACTTTGGTTTCCCCCCACTGGCTAGCCACAAGTCACACAAGCAATTCCCTTAGACTCTCCAGTTTTCCAGCATTACCACCAGCAGCCACCTGTCCTGGGGACAAATGGTTATGAAAACCAATACCCCAAATAGAGAAAATGGTTCTCTCAAATTCCAAAGAATCAGGCCCCAGACCCAGGTCAATATACAAATCAGATCTTACCCACAAATCACGCTGTTGCCAATCCTTTAGAATCTAAAATCTAAAGGTTTATTATACAAGGAAAAAAGACACAGGTGAGGGTTAGAAATGGTTAAAGGAAATCAATTACATGCAGTAATGGCAAATCTCTTGGTTCAGGCTTGCATCAGTGGTAGAATAAACTGCAGGTTCAAATCAAAGTCTCTGGAATACATCCCCTCCAGGGATGGGTCATCAATCCTTTGGCCAGAGCTTCCATTTGTAGCAAAGTTTCATCCAGACATAGGAGCAGGACTGGAGACTGAAGACAAGATGGAGGGGCTGCAGCAGGTTTATTTATAGATTTCCCCCAGGTGCAAAAACCTCTTTGTTCCTGCTTTGACAAGTACAGCCCCATGGAGTTCTGGAGTCATATGGGAAACTCACATGACCATGCATGACTCAGGATTTCCAGGTGGCAGCTATTATCCACCATCTATCTTGCATGTTCTCTGCTAGACTTCTCAAGTGGATTGGAACATTCCAAGCTCCCAACGAGTCCACTGTGTAGCTGATAGTCCTTAATGGGCCATCAAGCAGCATAAGCAAAGCTAACCCCAAGTGGTCTGGAATGTCCCCAACAGCATAGCACAATATTTGGAAAGACAGATAGTACAGGGCCAATAGTCATAACTTCAATTACAAAAATGATACACACGTACCGAGGGCATAATCATAATCAGCCAGCCATAACCTGGTCTTAGACACCTTATATGACCCCCTTTACATAAGATTTGGTGCCCCTACAGGACCTTGGTTGCACCAATGATTTATATGATCCCAGATAATTTCAGTAACGTGACAAACGCTTCAGAGAAGTGCACACTCCTCCAGTTAAGTTAGTGTCTCATTCCAGTCCCACAACCTCAGTCCCTCATGGGTCCCCTATGTTCTGTCCAGATTTACTCTGTAGCCAGATGCCCCAGCATCTCTTCCATGCCGCTTTGTCTTACAATTACCTATGTTTCTGGGTTGCTTCTTCGGCATTTTAGACTTTTTTCCCTCTCCGAAGAAATTCCTAAATCAAAATCATTATAATTGATTGAAAATGGGATGTGCTGTGAGCACCAGGACAAAAGGAAATAGGGCCCCTTGCTAAATCTCTGTGCCGTGTGGGAAGCAGGGAGCACTAGAGTCACATGATCATGGTAGTTAAGCGGGAAAAGCTCAGTCTGATTAAGTCTGTCTTTATTTAGGTCAGGACAGACACTGAAATTCCAGTGTAATAAAGGAATACATGTTAAAAGAGAGATATCTTTTAACATGTGAATTACCCAGTGCTGAGGACAGTTCACTGACAGACAGGCTTCTTGGGGCCTACTTCCATCTCTTGTGCTGAATCTATGTGGCCTTGGCCAGTTGATTTCATGTGTCTCAGTTTCCCCATTCGTAAAATGGCAGTAACATTTACCCCTCTCTCCTCAGGAATTCTGGGAGAGTAGTTAATGTTTAAAGTACTTCAGAATCCTTAGGTGAAAGAATCGATAGCTACATGCCAGACTCTGCCCTTCACAATCTCTATGCCTTTTTTTACGACTCCTTTGTGCTCCTAATACTCCCCAGTGCTAGTGGGCTAGTCCCCTCCCTTCTCCTAATTAAGTCCATAGTTAGGATTCGTTTTTCCTGCCAGTAGTGCACATGCATAAACGAAATGCCCTTGTTGTTGCACTGCTGCCACGCCTGTCCACCCCCACCCCTCACCGCTATGAGTATCGGGTAGCAATCGGCCCATCAGGGATCAATTTATTGCATCTGGTCTAGATGCGATAAATTGATCCCCGCGCGCTCTCTCATCACCTCCTGTACTCCACTGCTGCGAGAGGTGCAGGCAGAGTCGACGGGGGAGCGGCAGCAGTCGACTACCACCGTGAAGATGCTGCGGTAAGTAGATCTAAGTACATCGGCTTCAGCTACGTTATTCTCGTAGCTGAAGTTGCGTATCTTAGATTGATCCTCCCCGCCTTTCCCCAGTGTAGACCAGGGCTTTGGCTATAAAAACTGATGCAGAATTGTTATTTCCACTTTGGGAATTATGTCTAAAATGTAGATTGTAAACTCCTAAGGGCAAGGTACTAGTCTTTATTCTGTAAAGCATTGAGCTCGTGTGGGTGATGTCAAGATAATAGAAATCTATACTCCGATTTATTAACAGAACCGCAAACAATAAAATCTGGACACACTAAATAGTCTCCTGTTGTCAGAATGGCAGAATCAGTAGCTGAAGGGAATGTATTGTATTGGGAGAACTGCGGTTGGATTGTAATGTTTTGGGAGGGCTGTGGTTATGTGCACCTTAGTTCCATGCTATTTGGCTGTCATTGCCACTAACATGGAGATACCATGATGGCAATAAGGCTGCTGCTCCCAACTCCACCTCGTCCTTATCACTTTCCATAACTCCACATCAGGAACTTCAGGTGGAAATGCTTAAAGGATTTTGTATTAAATAAATCAAACACTTATTAAGAGGATCCTGGCTGATATAGGACTTGATTAATAAAGAGTTAAAGAAGGTGTGCTGATTTGGGGATCTATCTATGCAACTTATGAATTCTGGCTGATATTGTGAAATTACCATGAAACTGCTGCATCATGGAAAGCTTCCACCATGAGCTGACATGGCTTGTGTCACATCTCTGCCAATGCACAACCAACCTGTGGAATTCATTGCCAGGGGATGTTGTGAAGGCCAAAACTATAACAGGGTTCAAAAAAGAATGGGATGGGTCCATCAATGGCTGTTAGCCAGGATGGTCAAGGATGCAGCACCATACTCTGCGTGTCTCTGGCCTCTCTTTGCCAGAAGCTGGGATGGACGACAGAGGTAGATCACTCAAATATTCCCTGCTCTGTTCATTCCCATGGAAGCACCTCCATTGAGGAGCCATTGAGAGCATTTCTATTCCGTCACAGCAAGAGCACAGAACTCCTTCAGCTTTGGGGTCGCAGGAGGCAAGCGAGCTTCTCCAGTCCAGGGTAGAGTGCGAGCTCACAGCTCGTCTGGCCCTGTTGCTGCAGCAGGGGCACAGCACGTGCCCCATCGAAAACCGGCACACTTTTATTCCTGTGCATGCTCCTGTTTACCCTGAAGACGGTCACATGCACACTCCCCCCAGGGTGGGCATAACGGTGGAGCACTGCAGCTGCCACTCAGCTTCTCATTGCCTATGGCAGCGAGACAGAGCTACAGTGTCTGACTACTCCCCTCTAGCTTGCTTAGCATAGTTCAGAGGTTTAGCAATTAGTGATTGGTTAGTTTTGTGTAGTCCTGGTGTTTGATCGTCAGGTGGCCCACTGGCAACAAGAGACTTTTGTTTTCAAGTGTCCCCTTGGTAGTGAGGCACTCTTCTGATGACTGAGACTTAGTCTCTAGGTTTTAAAACCTGCCCTGCCTGTAAGAGTAATATGCCTTTAAATAGTGGGCGCACACTACATGCCTCTTGTCTCAGGGAAGTGATACAATCACGGGGCCTGAAAAGACCTGCATCATTAAAAACCCCACACCCCTTGTCAGGGCCGGTGCAAGGATATTTCACGCCCTAGGGGAAACTTCCACCTTGCATCCTCCCGCCCGCTTGGGGAGCCCTGTGGCCACTCCCTGCCCCTCCCCCCCAGCCTGGGGAGCCCTGTGGCAGCTCCCCACCCTGTGCCTGGGGACCTCTGCAGCAGCTCCCTGCCCCAGCTCACCTCCACTACCCCGCCTCCTCTGAGCACGCTGCTGCAGGGGTGGTGTGCTCAGGAGAGGAGGTGGATGGAGGTGAGCTGTGGCGGGGAGCGGTTCCTCTGCATGCCCTCCCATTACTTGCTGTGGGCGGCCCTCCTCGTGCCCAGCTCACCTCTGCTCCGTCGCCTCCCCTGAGTGTACTGTTTGGCGCTCCCAACCATTTGGCACCGTAGGTGGCTGCCTAGTTCGACTAAGTGTTGCACTGGCCCTTCCCGTTGTGGTCCACTCCAGGAATGGCAGCCTTTAGGTGTACAAGTGGCATCTTTTCAAGCCCAGGGATACAACTTAAGGTGGCACCACAAATGACCAATCACTTCCCCCACCCAGGGTTTGCCACTGCTCAAAACCTGGCACCACTACAGTTTCCACTATAGTAACTCTCACTCCATGGAGTTGAAACAATTCCTAGCCCACAATGAGACCTAGAGCATTCCTGAATGTAATAAAATATAACTCCAAAGATATTGCAGTGTTTGTCACAACCTCAGGAGCTCATCTAGTCCATTGTCCCCACACTGAGGCAGGATTAAATATACCTAGATTGTCCCCAACAAATGCCTGTCTGTCACATCCTAGACAAATGTTCAGTTTGTAGAGCTTTTCCCAAGTGCATGCAACAAGCTTGTGATGCTTATCTGAAGTTACTGTTGACTGACAAATTCATGAGTGCTTCTGATTCTGAGACCCCTCCTTGAAACAGGTATCTGTTCTGCTAAAGGAAGTTTTAGTTAGTGTCCCTGTTATCCCAGAAACAAGGGTTTCTTCTGGCACTAAGGGCCAGAAGCATAAAGGGACTTAAGCACCTAAATCCCAGAATAGGCACCAATGCTATTCACCATACTTAGCTGCTGCTGAACATAAAATAAGAGCTAAGGCATTCATATATACCCCAAGCATTTTGGGCTGTATAAGTAGGAGCATTGCCAGCAGATCCAGGGATGTGATTGTTCCCCTCTATTCAGCATTGGTGAGGCCTCATCTGGAGTACTGTGTCTAGTTTTGGGGCCCACACTACAAGAAGGATG
>ML677465.1:85844-147746 GCA_007922305.1 Dermatemys mawii | reverse complement strand
ATGGGCATGGGGCCTTCCTCTGCAAACAGGGTGAAAGGAAAGTGAGTGAGTCTGGCTGTGGGCAGAGTTGCTGGGCCCATCGCTGAAGTAGAGCAGGCTCGAGATGTCTCCTGCTACTGTCTAAGCACTGAGTGACTCTCTACCCTCTGCACATGGGGCTCAAATCTGCTGACTTGACCCCATGCTATGATGAGATCTCCACCCATAGTGGCTTGTGAGGGGCAGTGGAAAAGCAGTGTCCCATTGGATGTGTTCTGTTGCCCATGTGGAAATGTCAGAGCAAAGATGCTTCCTGGAGCTGGTGATGGAACCAATGGGTGACTCATGTACCGAACTGATCTTAAAAACTTGTTCAGCAAAGGCAGGGGAGATGGACAGTTGGGATGCAAAGAACATCTTGAACATTAACCCTTTCCCTGGCAGGGCATGTGTAATCCCATTGCTGTCACTTTATTTGGATTCCACATGCACAGGCCTGGGGTAGCAGGGCATGGACATTGAGAACAGTCCCTGCGTCCAGGTCTGCCTGACACCTTGCACTCTGCTCTAGGTCTCTCCATCCCAGAGGGCTCCCACCTTGGATGTTGGGGGTGGGGGGGTCTCCGCTCCTCCCCCTTGTATCCCGCACTCTGCTTTGGACTCCACAGACTATGGGGAGCTCCAGGAAGAGCCACTGAAATGAGTGGAAGCTAGAAGGAAAGCTTTAAAGGTCTTGGTTACGCAAAGGATGGAGTGGGAAAGAGCTGCTCTCTTCCTGTGCAACAACCTTCCATCTGACCGGCTGCCCATCTCCCTGACTCGCGCTGCTCCCTGTTAGCTGGCTCCAGGGGGTTCCTGGTCTGTCTTGCTGTGAAGGAGAGGGAGCGGTTGCCAGAGGACTGGCCGTGGGGTATCGGGTCAGACTGAACTCCTAGCTATGGATGGAGGCCACGTGCCTGTGCTGACAACATCGGCTCCTGTTGGATTGCGGGGCAGGGCTGACTTGCAGGTGGGTTTGGCTGCCCTTTGGCTCTGTTCCTTTTTCTCCAGGAGGGGCCCTAGAGGCAGTGTGAAGTGGATGCTTGTCTCCACTGAGGGCACTCATGGGGCTCCTCGATCTTGTCTTGTTTTCTCCTGTTCACTGCGGTGGGGGGACCTCGGCTGGGTGTCTGAGCCTGAGGCCTGAGTGACAGGAGCTGGGTGAGGTTCTGTCCAGAGCAGACGGGTTCCACCATTCTCTCCTCGCTCTTGCTGGATCCCCAGCTGCCGTACTGGTGGCTGGAACAGCTCTTCCCCTGGTCCGCAGAGAGCGGAGGCCTCTATTCCAACTCCTCCGCTGCCCCTAGTCTGAAACAGCCTGGACTGACTGACCGTGGCGTGTGCTGCCCTGCTTGGGAGTGTGGCTGTGGCTTGCACCCTGCAGTGGCTGTGTTGGGTGCAGGAGGGGAGGTTGCTGGCTGCTTGTGTGTTTAAGCCTGAGGGAGAGGCTTTGTATTGCAGATAAGCTCAGGTGAACAGCTGGGAGTCACACAGGCCGCCCATGGTGGGAAGGGGAAGATCAGAAGATCCAGGGGATAGAGCTACACCAGCAAAGGGAAAGTGAAGCCGAACAACAGGAACTTTCTCACTGGCAAGATTTCCCCAGGAGAAGCAGAGCCGCTTTGGGGCTGTGTGGAGCTGTCCGGTGCCCACAGGAGGGGAATGGCCCTCTGCTCCTGGTGCTGCTGAGGAAGAGAAGCTGGTCTCTTGGTTTCAGTGGAATAATCAGAGGGCAGCTAATTCCCCTCCTCTCCCAGCACATGGCATCCGTCCCAGTGAAATCCTGCACCAGAGAGGAGAGTCACAGCAGCTCTTAAAGAAAGCGAGGAATACTTGTAGCACCTTAGAGACGAACCAGTTTATTTCAGCATAAGCTTTCGTGGGCTATAGCCCACATCATCGGATGCATAGAATGGAACAAACAGAAGTAAGATGCATTTATACACACAGAAAGAAAGGGGGAAAAAAAAAGTTGTAAATTACCATACCTGTTCTAACAGTCTGTTAAATGTGGATGGGCCATTATCAGCAGGAGAAAAAAACCTTTTGTAGTGAAAATTTACACTGTTTCTTATCTATGTCTGACAGTTGATTAGAATCTGTAAAAGAGACTAAACTAGGAAAATGCAATCAAGTAGTATAATAACAAAGCCACTCATAGTTCCTGTTTAATCCGTGGTTGACAGTGTCCAATTTGCAATTTAGTCTTTTACAGATTCTAGTCAACTGTCAGACATAAATAAGAAACAGTGTAAATTTTCACTACAAAAGGTTTTTTTTTCTCCTGCTGATAATGGCCCATCCACATTTAACAGCCTCTTAGAATCGGTATGGTAATTTACAACCTTTTTTTTTTGCTTTCTGTGTGTATAAATGCATCTTACTTCTGTTTGTTCCATTCTATGCATCCGATGAAGTGGGCTATAGCCCACGAAGCTTATACTGAAATAAACTGATTAGTCTCTAAGGTGCTACAAGTATTCCTTGTTTTCTTTACGGATACAGACTAACACAGCTTCTATTCTTAAAGAATAGCTCTTGACTCTGTCCTGGAGTGCTGAAGCCCAGAGTGGAGTGAGACTAGTGTGCTTTACTTCCCCCTCTCCCTCAGGGTGGCTTCTCTTAGTCAGAGAGCGCAAAGTAACCGTGTGGGATCCTGCCGCTGGCCCACTTTCCTGGAGACTGGGTCACAGCAGGAGCATACAGCATGGATGGGGGAATGGGGGAGAAAAGTCCCCCCTCTCCCCCACCCCGTACCTGACCAGCCTCAGGAAGGCGTGCGGGACTTGCTGTGAAAAGGAGTGCCATTCTGTTTGCACAAAGGAATTGACTTGTTGCTGACTGCAGGTCCTGACCTGGCATAGCCTTGGTTTGACTGCTAGTGTGGACGGAGCAGAAGTACTTCGCCCTGACCCAGGAAGGGCGCTTGGCCTCTCAGTGCTGCCAGTCACAGGTGCTCAGCTTCCCGGGGCATTTTGCCTCCTTGAGGTGCCAGTGCCAGGTGTTCCTCGGGTCTGAGCTGTTCTGGCACTTCCCCCTCATGCCCAGTCTCACTGGCTGCAGTGACCCAAGAGCATCAGTACCAGCCTCGGTGCAGAGTCCACATGGTTGTGAGTTGTACACTTAGATTTTACCAATCAGTTAGCAAGTGTAAACTCCCCAGGCACTTAACAGCCTGTCCACGGAGTCACAGGTGGTCCCCTTGAGTGCTCCAACCTGTCTTTCCGCCAAAGTGAGTGTGTCTGTGATAGGTGGTCCCTTGCACCATGAATTAGCGCAATATTCAGGTTGCTCCTGGTCCCAAAGGACCAGTGACTTACCAGAGATCAAGTGTCCCACACCAGACAACACTTGTAGCTGATTACAGGATTGGCTACATGAAGATTTATTAAAAAGGAAATAAGTTATTTACAATGTTAAAGCAAGTGAGCGTGGGTTACAATCTTGCCTTTCCAAAGATAATAAGGTTACTCTAATAAGCGTGATCTGTGTCCTTTAGGGCTATCCCAGGCTGAACAGCTGGGGATCCCTTGCTTATGTCTAGAAAACCTGGCCCCTCAGAGTCCAAACAGCACAAAGATACAGGTCCATCTTGTCAGGGGCATTTATCCCCCACCTCCCTTCTATTCTGAGCTGCATACTCCATCGAGGGGAGGAATCTGCTCGCATAACTCCTCTTCACAGGGGACGAACCAACAAATGTTTTTAGACTCTGACATCCCACAATAGTCAGTCTGGTCAATGTACCTTCCCTGTTGCATCTTCTGCTGGAGATGAGCCCTTAACACCAGTTAGTGTCTGGTGAGTTACATAGTCCCAGAGGCTCACAATACAACTGCTCAGCTATTACCGTACAGCATGGAATCCAGATGCTGAGGGTAAGATTAGTGCCCGCAGCAGCTCACCAGCATCCCATCAAGTCTAAACCCGTTCTTAGAGCCCTAACACCTATTTTAACAAGTTACTCTACTAAGATATTACTCGCCCCCACTCACACTGCTGTGTGTGGCTGACGGGCTGCACAAACGAGTCCGTCCGAAGGGTCTTCCCTTTGCGTGTGAGCTGGTGGCTGTGCTTGAATTTCTTCCCTGCGGTGGCAAGTTACAATGTCAGTAACAACTCGCTGAGGACTCTGCAAAGAGATGAGATGATACAGGCCAGACTGGGCCCAGCCCTGCATTTGTGGTGTTTGTGGGGATCCTCTTCCTGCCTCTGGTCTCTCTGGAAGATTCTGCTTTGCAGTGTCTGAACCTGTCAGCACAAATGTGCTGGGATGGGGCCAGCACTCGCAGCAGTCCGCAGAGGATGGCAGGTTTGTTTTGATGGAGTAGGGTTATTTTTCATTTGTGTTACCACAGCACATTGGAGCCCTGCTCATAAACAACGATCCCAATGCACTAGGTCTGTACCAAAACATAAGAAGGGCCATACTTGGTCAGACCAAAGTCCGTCTCGCCCAGTAGCCTGTCTTCCAACAGGCCAGTGCCAGGTGCCCCAGAGGGAATGAACAGAACAGGGAATCACAAAGTGATCCATCCCGTGTCGCCCATTCCCAGCTTCTGGCAAATAGGCTTTAGGGACACCGTTCCTGCCTATCCTGGCTAACAGCCATTGATGGACCTATCCTCCATGAATTTATCTAGTTCTTTTTTGAACCTGTTATAGCCTTGGCCATCACAACATCCTCTGGTAAGAAGTCCACAAGCTGACTGTGTGTTTGTGTGAATAAATACTTCCTTCTGTATGTTTTAAACTTGCTGCGTATTAATTTCATTTGGTGACCCCTAGTTCTTATGTTATGAGTAGTAGTAGATAAGGAGCTGTAATTTACTTTCTCCACACCAGTAATGATTTTATAGACCTCTATTGTATCCCCCCTTAGCCATCTCTTTTCCAAACTGAACAGTCCCAGTCTTATTAATCTCTCCTCATGTGGCCATTGTTCCATATCCCTCATCATTTTGTTGCCCCTTTAAGATTTTCCAATGCCAGTATCTTTTATGAGAGGAGGTGATCACATCTGCACACAGTATTCAAGATGTGAGCATACCGTGGATTTATGTAACAGCAATATGATATTTTCTATTATCTATCCCTTTCCTAATGATTTGCAACATTCTGTTCACCTTTTGACTGCCCCTGCTCACTGAGTGGATGTTTTCAGAGAACTCTTCACAATGACCTCAGGATCATCTTTCAATAAAAAGATGGTCCTTTCTTTGTCAGTGTAATATCTTGTGGGCCCCTTGAATGGCTGCAAGGAACAGGGGAGGGGCTGGCAGTAGCTCACCAAGGGAAGACTGTTATGCCTGTTCTTCCCTGGAGACCGGATGGCATGAAATGGGGAACAGGAGCCTCACTGTATTTCCCTTCTTTATAAAACCTGCCGTTCCTGCATGGTACCTACATGTGATAACCAGGAACGAGCTCATCAGCTCTCAGACAGCGGTGGAGTGATCTGGAAGGCAGGGCACTTGGCCAGCTGATTGATTGAGGCCTGATGATGCCATGAGTGTCTTGTTTATTGGCTGAGTGTCTAGTTACTCAGCATCCTGCTCAGGGAGCTCTGTTGCTGCTCCTGCAGTTAAATGTCATTCTTAAGCTTTCCCCAGGCTCCAGTACACTATCCCTGGCCAGGCAGAAACCCTGCCCTACCTTCCCTGCTGTCCATCCTCTCTTACCTTGGCCTTCTATCTGAAATGGCTCCATTCTGTTGTACTGTGCCTTGGGGCGTGTACTGTGATGTTGCACTCTGTATGCTTTATGGAAATATGCTTATGAATATGACAGAACTGAAATATGCTTTGCACTAAATACCCCTTGTATGGTATCATTAAAAAGTTTGTCCTGAGTGTGTTCATCTTATTTGTATGCAAGTATCATTCTTGTATCTGAAGCTAGAAATATGATACATAAGGCTGAAGTCCTGTTGCAATTATGCAAAGTGTGGGTCGTTAGAGGTGGCTTAGAATGTTGATGGCCTCCATTGACTAGGACAGTTGGTTGTGAATGGGTTTATTTACCTGTAAGCCTTCCTGTATACATGTGGGCCAGCCCGTGGGTAATTAAAAATGTCTCATAGGAACATGTGACCGTGTCTCTCGATGCTGGAATCCATCTTAAATTTGGTACTTTTCTATTTAGAAGGAGGGTGGGGACCCAGAGAGAGACAAGATTCCTGCCTTGTGCCAATGCCAAAGCTATAAAAGGGGGTGGAGTAGGAAAAAGAGGTGCCAGTTATGAGAGAGCCCCTGCTTAATATACAAGATGTCTGCTGGAACTAACAAGGACTGTACCAAGGGATAGGATTGGGCCCAGACCAGGAAGGAGTCTGGTCTGTGAAAGAAGCTTATTGGAACATCTCTGAGGGTGAGAGATTACCCGTAGACAGTTTCTTAATGTATTAGGCTTAGACTTGTGTGTAGTTGCTTTATTTTATTTATAATTCCCTAGCTTGGAGCAGATTTTCCCCGTGCACTTAGCTGCCTGGTAGCAGTCAAAGCTGCATGATTCGTCCCCTTCCCCTGCAGCTCTGACTTTGCCTTTCTGGACTCCCTTTCCGCCTTTGATAACCCATCACTCGCCCCTCCCATCTCTTGACGGGGGGATGGGGTTGTGCTTCCTTTGTCTGAGATGGAGCTAGGCTTATTCCAGGCGCTTGGATGAGCCCGCAGGGTGAGATCGGGGCTGAGAGGTCTCCCTCAATCCTAGGAGGGGAATAGCGGGGGCCTGCCGAGGGATGAGCATTTCTTCCTCATCTACCCGGTTAACTGCTGCTGAAGCCTTGATCCCAGTGCAGGCTGCTGATTTCACACAGAAAGTCTGTGCTGCTGATGTTGGGGGGGGAGGGGGGGAGTGAGGTCCAGGGGACTGCGCACATTCACCGGTCCATGGTGAGTAAGTGGATGCCTCTCCGCCAAGAACTACCTGTGCAGATCCCTGCCCTTGGGACTTGTGCGCCCAGGGCTGTAAACCCCATCCTGATAGCAAGCAGTGGAGGCTAAGCATTCAGTGCAGGGGTACGCGGGCCTCGTGGCCCCAGCTTCCCTCTCTTTGTGGCTTTAGTTCTCTGCACCCAAACTTTCCCTGGGAGCCATTTTTCATGTCCTTTGAATTGCAGGCGTGCTTAGGAACTGCAAATGAGGATCAAGCCCCATCGTGCCAGGTGCTACCACAGCCCTGAGCAAGGACAGTCTCTGTCCCGGAACTACGAGCCACACGACAGGTGGACAAAGGAGGCACTCGGGGTGGGAAGCTGAGCAGGATCAAAGGAAGAGGGTTCAGTCCGCAGATGGCGCCGCGTGTCACGAGCCTAACAGATGTACTGTGTCGTGTAAATGTTTAGAGTGCGGTCAGTACTTGGTGGCAGCCGGCCGCGCTGTGCAGACTTGGAAGACGTGGGTGCTCTGTGGAGCAATCCTGGGCTGACTACAGCCATCTGGGGAAGAGCCCTGTGGAGCTCGGCAGCTTCTCCCCAGTAGAAGCTTCCCCTCACCCACTTCATCTCTGCAGTGACTAGGTCGGTCAGCATCAAATGTTGAATACTGGTCTCCCCCATTGAATTTACGCTCTGAAGAGTCTGGGCCTACTTTAATAACACTGATGAGACTTGGAGAGGGTCAGACCAGTTCTGTCCCCCACTCTTGCTGCCCATTCCCTGGGCCTCTTCTTTGGCTTCTAGCGTAAAATCTGTTCTGTCCCAGTATTGCACCATCACCTCAGGCATGGTCTTGGTCTCAATGCCAGCTCTTCCTGAGTGCCCTGCAGGTCCCGGAGCAGTTCTCTCTCTTCCCCCCTGGAACAGAACAGTGTCAATTCTGCAGCTCCAGCTTGGGTAGCTAGGAATCCTTGTTGAAGGCCTGGAATGGCCTCTTCTTGGGACTCCTGGAAATCCCAGGGAAAATCCTTTATCATTCACTTCTGCTCCATGCTAGCCTTACTCTCTTTTTGGAAATCCTCTTGTGAGAAGCTGTCTCAGGGAAGCTGGGACTTGCATGGTGTCCCTCAGCTATCAGTTCCCTGATTGCCCAGGACTGGAGAAAGGCCTCTGTCCCATATCGGGCTGAGTGGAGCAAGGGCATTGTAGCAAAATCACATTCCCTATAATGATCTTGGCATCCATAAACTCTTCATTCAGTCCTCAGGGTGGACTTTCTCCACCAAACACATGGATCCTGTGATGCCCAAACTCCACCAGCAGGGGCTTTTCTTTTGCCAGAGTTAGAACATCTGCAGGCTGTCTCTTCCTTGTGGAGTCTGCAGTTGCTCCAAGAGCAAATTGTGGTGCTTGCAGGCTCCATTAACAAAGCTGGCGAAGATTATAAATGCCAAGACAGTCACTTCGATGCAAGGAATTTGTAGGCTCTTCCAGTCTGTTAGATCTGTATTTGTCTCTTTTTAAAATGACTTTAACAGCTACAGTAGCCAAGGAAGGGAGGGATCTTTACTCCAACTCTCAGGCTTTACCCAATTTCAAGAATAAGTTAACATTTTGCATAAAGATTCGGTAACCCTGCCTTCCCAGTCCAGGTGTGGGGCCTTGCAGCCAACATGTATGGAGATCTCCCAGAGGTCCTGAAGCAAAGCGAGGGAGTGCCGGAACAGATGGGTCAGAGGTTTAAAACACAAATGAGAGTGACTTTCTCAGGCTGCTTTGTACTCCATAAAGAATCAAAAACTGGCCCAGTCCCAATGTCAGCCTACAAGGAATTGAAGATGATGGGAGGCATCAACAGGAGAGCTACCTCTTGGAGGTCAGAAAGTGGAGGGCTAAAGTGAGAACTGCCAAAAGTCAAGCAGAGTTGGGCCTTGCACAGGAGATTAAAACCAATAGTAAAAGGAATGGTGTCCCTAGCCTCTGTCTGTCAGAGGGGGGTGATCACTTGATCATTACCTGTTAGGTTCACTCCCTCTGGGGCACCTGGCATTGGCCACTGCCGGTAGACAGGATACTGGGCTAGATGGACCTTTGGTCTGACCCAGTACGGCCATTCTTATGTTAAGATTCTATAGTAATATAAATAAAAAGAAAACAAGGAAAGAAGTGGGACTGCTAAACACTGAGGACGTGGTGGAGATAAAAGACAATCTGGGTATGGCCCAACATCAGATTCTAAACAATCACTTTACCTTAGTTTTTAATAAGGGTAATGAGGAGCCTAAGATTAGTGGCAGGGTGGCTAATGGGAGCAAGGATATGGAGGCAGAAATTAACACATCCGAGGTGGAAGTCACAGTTAACGGAACTAATTCGGGGGGGTCTGGATAATCTTCATTCAAGAATATTAAAGGAAATGGTACACACAATTTCAAGCCCACTAGAAAGGATTTTTAATGAATCTGTAAACTCAGGGGTTGTACTAGGGTGACCAGATGTCCTAATTTTACAGGGACAGGCCCAATTTTGGGTCTTTTTTCCTATATAGGCTTCTATTACCCCCCCCACCCTCTGCCTTGATTTTTCATACTTGCTGTCTGGTCATCCTAGGTTGTACCCTCTGACTGGAGAGCTGCTAATATAGTTCCTATTTTTAAGGAAGGGGGAAAGTGATCCAAGAAACCACAGGGCTATAGTTTCACCTCAATTGTATTCAAGGTCTTGGAACAAATTTTGAAAGAGAAAGTAGTTAAGGACATAGAGGGTAAATAGTAATTGGGTAAAATACAAAAGGTAGATTGTGCCAAATCAACCTAATCATCATCTTTGACAAAATAATTTTTAGACAAAGGAAATGCAATATATCTAATCTAGCTGGATTTCAATAAGGCATTTGATACAATATCACATAGAAATCATTAGTTAAATTGGAGAAGATGGGGTTTAGTATGAGAATTGAAAGGCAGATGAGGATCTGTTAAAGCGGAGACTACAACGAGTTATACTGAAAGGTGAACTGTCAGGCTGGAGGGAGGTTACTAGTGGAGTTCTTCAGGGGGTCAGTCTTGGAACCAATCACATTTAATATTTTTATTAATGACCTTGGCACAAAAAGTGGGAGTATGCAAATAAAAATTGTGAATGACACAAAGTTGGGAGGTGTTGCCAATATGGAGGATGGATGACCTTGTAAACCAGAGTAATAGAAATGGGATGAAATTTAAGAATGTGAAGTGCAAGGTCATGTACTTAGCGACTAACAAGAAGAACTTTTTCTATAAGCTGGGGATGTATCAGTTGGAAGTGATGGAAGAGGAGAAAGAGCTGGGTGTATTGGTTGATCACAGGATGATTATAAGCCACCAATGTGATGTGGCTGTGAAAAAGGCTAATGCAGTCCAAGGATGTATCAGGTGAGGTATTTCCAGTAGAGACAGGGAAATGTTACTGCCATTACACAAAGCACTGGTTGAGGCCTCCTCTGGAATACTATGTGCAATTCTGGTCTCCCATGTTTAAGAAAGATTAATTCAAACTAGAGCAAGTGCAGAGAAGGGTTCTAGGCAGCTCTGAGGAATGGAGAACCTACCTTACAAGAGGAGACTCAAAGAATTGTCTTGTTTAGCATAACCAAAATAAGGCTGAGAGGACATATGATTTACTCTATAAATACATCAGAGGGATAAATACCAGAGCGGGAGAAGAGTTATTTAAGTTCCGTGCCAATGTGGACACAAGAACAAATGGCTATAAACTGACCAACAACAAGTTTAGGTTTGAAATTTGAGGAAGGTTTCTAACCATCACAAGAGTGAATTTCTGGAGCAGCTTCTAAAGGAGTGCAGTGGGGGCAAAAATCCTAAAGGACATAAAGACTGAGCTTGATACATTTATAGAGGGGATGCTTTGAGGTTGCCTGTGATGGCATGTGGCCTGTTGGTGATGGCTAGCAGCAAATATCTCCAATGGCTGGTGATGGGACACTAGATGGGGAGGGTTCTGAGTTACTACAGAGAATTCTTTCCCAGGTGTCTGGCTGCTGGGTCTTGCCCACATGCTCAGGGTTTAGCTGATCACCATATTTGGGGTTGGGAAGGAATTTCCCTTCAGGTCAGATTGGAAGAGACCCTGAGGGTTCTTCGCCTTCCTCTGCAGCATGAGGCACAGGTCACTTGCTGATTTAAACAAGTGTAAGTAGTGGATTTTCTGTAACTTTATGTCTTTAAATCACGATTTGCGGATGAGGTTCTGTGGCCTGCAATGTGCAGTACGTCTGACTAAATGACCATGATGGTCCCTTCTGACCTTAGGGTCTATGAGTCTGAATCTCCAACACCTTAGCAGGCACACATCCCACACGTACTCACGTATGCAGCTTTTGATCGTAATGTGTGAAGTTCAAAGGTGCTCCGATTTCTCACCTTAGCCTCAAGCCTATTGTTTGTCATCTAGAACAGGATGTGCCATGTGGTTCAGCCAGTGATCAGCAGGGCTGTTGAGTGAGGAAGGGAGAAGGTTACTGGCTTTTATTCTTTAGTGATTTTGTGACTTTACCTGGAATTCAGATATTTTAAACTGCATGATCCTGACTGATTGACTAAGCTGTGGGCTGAATGAGTGAGAACGCACTTTACTGTGTTGTGGATGGTTTTAAACTTGCAAGTTTGCTTTTCTCTTAGGTTCTGACCACATTAGTGTTCTTAAAAGTCAGTCAGACGCTCTTCCCCCTTGGGAGCACTTGAATATGCTACAGCAGGCCTGCACAACATGCGGCCCGGGGGCCACATGCAGCCCGCACAGGCTCACTGTGCGGCCTGTGGGGGACGAGTAGGGGTGGGGCAAGCCAAGCGGTGGAGTGGGGGGAAGCAGATGGGAGCAAGGCTTTTTTTTTTTGCAGTAATATGGCACCTCGGTGCTTTCCGAGTTGTGCAGGCCTATGCTACAGTAATACCCGTTTTGTAATATAACTGTTCCCGTTTTGTAGTATAACTCTCCCAATGCAGTTTCATACAGGCTGTATCTAAAGTGCTTGTACCAAATGCAAGGGAAGGAGCTATTTCCACTAGCGGGTTGTGGTGTGAGATGGAGACCCCTGAGGCACATGGTGGTTGGTGAAGGAGGAAGCTGCAGAGCTGACTATTATGCTTGTAGTTGTGGGACAGAAGAGGCTGGCTCAAGCAGAGGTACCTGATGCCCCCACATCTCAGCTGGCATTTGGGGCCCACAAGCCCTGTCCTGAATGTGGACATTCTGCATGTCAGGACTAGCGAGCTGCCCATGCCTTTCTCTTGCCACATGCAGCCATGTAGCTGGTGCACCTGCCAGTCTGTAGGGCCCCGAATGCTTCGCTTGCAACCCTCCCATTTCCTCTGAACTGCAGGGAGCCTGGCCCCGGGGCCAAATGCTCTGCAGCCATTCCTGGAATGTTTCTAACTTGTGAACTTTGACATGTACAAAGGCTTCTCATTCCTCCTCAGCCAGGACAAAGGCTGCAGTGTGTTCCCAAGACAAACAGGGCAGACAGAGGGGGCTTAGGCATGGTACTGCCTGGAGGAGGCCACACAAGGGCTCTTTGTGAAGACAGGCCAGGCTGGTGCAATCTGGCCTTTGCACGTCTGGGCCTTTAAAAACAATTACGGGTACAGCTAAAAAGCTGCTGGTGCCTTTGAGCTGGCACTTGGCTTGATCTCTGTCCTGCCGGCGAGGGGAACCTGCATTTCGCAGTCAGAGAGGACCCTGCGAGCAGAGAGGCTGGTGACCTCCCTGTCGGAATGGAGAGAAATCAAAGTATGGGGAGTCCCCATAGGCTGAGAAACCAGCTGCTCCCAATGCACCTCGTTCTGTTGGCTCTGGCACTTAACCATGGCATCTCCTTGGATAGGCAGGTGTCTGGTATGGGAAGGCATTGGTGCCTGCTTTCTGTGTCTTGGACCAGGCCTGGGGCAGTGGGTGTCTGTTCAGAGGGCTGAGGAAGGAGACTACAGAACCGTCACTAGGCTGGAGTGTTGTAGATGTACCCATGATACTCAGCTTTGCTTGTCACTCTTGGGAGTTTTAGGTACAGGTTAACAGTGGCCTGGCACTGTACACTGTGAGTGCACCCAGTGAAGTGCTGTTCCATCTGTGCAGGCAAGTCATCCTTCCTCATGATCAGTGGGGTCAAAGGCTGCTGATGGATCGACTCAACGTGCATCCCTTTCCAGAAAGATCCACTGTCTCCATCCCAAACGAGGTCTGAAACTATCCTGCTAGGAATAGCAGGTCTGCAATCCAAGGAGGGGGAGTGGAGTGGCCCCATCACAGCCATGTGCTTGCCTTTAGCATGTACCAGCCTGTCTCAAAAAGCCTCTTAAGGAGGACGTTAATGTTCTCCTGTGGCTTTGAGCAGAGGTCGGTGGTGACAGCTTGTCTTCCCTATGAGCATTAACACACCTTGCCAGTGTCAGGTTCGTTTCTCAGGGTAGGTCTATGCTGCTGCTTAAATCGATATAACTTGTGTTGCTCAGGAGGTGAGAGACACCTCCCGAGTGACCCAAGTTACAGGGACTGAAGCGCAGTACACGCTGGCGCTGTCAGTGGGAGATGCTCTCCCGTTGGCATAGAGCAGGGGTCTCAAACTCAAATGACCATGAGGGCCGCATGAAGACTAGTGCACTGGCCCGGGGGCCGCATCACTGACACGCCCCCCTCGCCCCGCCCACACCGCTGCCCCCACTCCGCCCCTTCCCCGCCGCCGCTTCTGAGCACGCAACTCCCTGCTCCCTCCTGGAAAGCACTAGGCACCTTCAAAAGCTGTTTGGCAAACAAAGCAAGAGAAATATAGGAAGTCCAGAGCTGGAAACACAAGCAAACAAATCTAATTGAACAAGAAATTACCAGCCTCAGATGATTCAAGCTTTTTTCAAATGTAACATGCTGATAAAAATTCATCCTAATATCAGTTATAATTTTATAAAGTCTCCCTCTCCCAAACTGATCCTCATAACCCTGTTCCCAATCCCCACTTACCCCTGTAACCCAGCTCCCTGTGCCCTATCCCCAAATCTCCACCTACTTACCCCTATTACCCAGCTCCCTGTTCCCCAAATCTCCCCCCACTCATGCTTGTAGCCAGCTCCCTGTGTTCCATCCCCAATCTCCCCCACTCACCCCTCATAACCCTGCTCCCCATCCCCAAATCTCCACCCACTCACCCCTGTAACTCAGCTCCCTGTACCCTATCCCCAAATCTCATCCCACTCACCTCCCAAATCCTGTTCTCCATCTCCAAATGTGCCCCACTCATCCTTGTAACCCAGCGCCCTGTTCCCAAATCCCGCCCCCACAACCCTGCTCCCTATTCCCCAAATCTCCTCCCCCCATCCCCCGGCTTCAATACCCTCCCACCCCTAAGCCTGCCCCTCCCTGTCCCCCTGTCTCCTCTCTCCATCTCCTTTCAGCCTTCCCAGACTCTCCTCCCCACCACCCCTTGCCTGAGCCCGGCACTCTCCGCAGGGGATACCGGTAGTGGCGCATGGCAGGCAGGGGGTGGCGCAGCAAGCCCAGGCAGCTGCAGCTGACCCGAGAGCTGTGGAACGGCACTCACCTCTGGCTGCTTGCAGGGCAGCGATGCCCACCCAGCGGTGGGGAGGCTTCTCTGCTGCCTGGCTGGGCTGCTGCCAAGCCCTGGCTTCCAGTTGCTTCTGCTGCGTCTTCAATAAATGAGCTGGGGTGGCGCTTCCCGGGAGCCCTCTGCAGCGGCGGCCAGGAGCGGTAAGCCAGGCTCTCTGCCACCCTTCCTCTGCGGGAGGGTCACCGCTCCTGGCTGCCGCTGCAGAGAGCTCCTGGGAAGCACCGCCCCGGCTTGTTCACTGAAGCCACAGCAGCAGCACCTGGAAGCCAGGGCTTGGCAGCAGCCCAGCCAGGCAGCAGAGAAGCCTCCGCTTCTGGCCCCTCCCTCCCAGAAACTGCTATGGTAGGGTTGCGGGGGGCGCCAGGGAGTATGGCCGGCCACAGGGAAGGGCTTCGCGAACCATGTGTGGCCCATGGGCCGCATGTTTGAGACCTGGCATAGAGTATTCTCACCAGATACTACAGTTCTTCTAATGTAGCCCTCCCTGGACTGGCAACTACCAGCCATGGGCAGGGCTTCTCTTGCAGAAGATTAGCTGGTTGCAATTCCCAAAGCATATCCAAAACTGCTGTCAGAGAAACTGGGTGGAAAAGCCAATGAGTGTAGAAGATACCATCCACTCCTTGTTCTAGAACCCAGTTACTCCAATATAACCAGATAGCCTGCAGACACCCATGAACGTGTAGAGTATATGGGTGTCAGGAGCTAACGGGCTAGCCCACAAGCTAGGGCTCTTCTACTGGTCTGGCTCTTCACTAATCCTATAACCAGGAAGAAATTCTGCCATAGCCTGGAAAGCCATTTCTCTGATAACTGATAAAACTTGCCTAGGTGTTGCAACCTATCGCACATGCTGCTTCATTGGTCTCTGGCCACCCATAACCTGTGGTGACCACTGCAGGTGCTGCTTCACATGCATAGACCATGCAGTCTTAACTGCCCTCTCTGACTGATGGCGTTCAAGGCCACAGAAGACCACTGTGCTCCTCTAGTCCAACCTCGTATGTAACACAAGCCACTGAATGCCCCTCAGGGACTCCTGCTTCTGGCTGTGTAAATTCTTGTTGAGCTAGTGCATATCTTCTAGAAAGGCACCTGATGCTAATGTCAAGATTTCAAATCATGGAGAATGCCCATATCCCCAGGTCAGTTGTTCCAATGGCTTATTACCCTCACTGCTTAAACTTGCACCTTGTGTCTAATCTGAATTTCTTTCTTCTGCTTTCAGCCACTGGATCATGTTCTCCCTTTGTCTGCAAATTAAAGAGCAGTATGCACACATACAAAATGGGAAATGGCTGCCTAGGAAGGGATCTGGGGGTCAGAGTGGATCACAAGCTAAATATGAGTCCACAGTGTAACACTGCAAAAAGAGCAAGGATCATCCTGGGATTTATTAGCAGGAGTATTGTAAGCAAGACATGAGAAGTAATTCTTCCGCTCTACTCCACGCCGATTACCCCTTAGCTGGAGTTTTGTGTCCAGTAGTGTGCGCCACACTTCAGGAAAGATTTGGACAAATTGGAGAAAGTCCAGGGAAGAGCAACAAAAATGATTAAAGATCTAGAAAACATGACCTGTGAGGGAAGATAGAAAAAATGGATTTGTTTAGATTGGAGGAGAGAGGACTGAGAGGGGACATAAGTTTTCAAGTACATAAAAGGTTGTTACAAGGAGGAGGGGGAAAAATTGTTGTTAATCTCTGAGGATAGAACAAGAAGCAATGGTCTTAAATTGAAGTAAAGGTGGTTTAGGCTGGACGTTAGGAAAAACTTCCTCATTGTCAGGGTGGTTAAGCAGTGAAATAAATTGCCTAGGGAGGCTGTGGAATCTCCATCGTTGGAGATGTTTAAGAGCAGGTTGGACAAACACCTTCTTAGGGATGGTCTAGATAATACGTAGTCCTGCCTTGAGTGCAGGGGACTGGACTAGATGACCTCACGAGGTCCTTTCCAGTCCTACGATTCTATGATGATTCTATGCAATCAGATCTTTTCCCTTTGTAGATGCTCACAGACAGTGAGCAAGCTGCCTCTTAGTCTTCTCCATAAACTAAATGAGATTTAAAGATTGAGATTGTTTAGTCTCTTGCTATAAGGCAGGTTTTCCAGACCTCAAATCAGTCTTCATAGTTCTTCTATGGTGTCCCTAGCCTCTGTTTGCCAGAAACTGGGAATGGGCGACAGGAGATGGATGGGCACCTGGCATTGGTCACTGTTGGGAGACAGGATAGTGGACTAGATGGACTTTTGGTCTGTCCCAGTACAGCCGTTCTTATGTTCTCTAGTTTGTCCACATTCTCTTTGATGTGTGGACACAAGAAGAGGACGGAGTATCCAGCAATGATCTCATTAACTCTGTAATTAATGGCTATTCCACATTCCTGTTCTCCTACTTGATATTCCCATTTTTGCAACTGAGACTCTCATTAATCTTTTTAACCACAGGATTGCACTGAGAGATCATCTTCGCTTGGCTTACGCTATGATCCCCAGGTCCTTTATGCTGCTGCTGCCTAGGATGTAGTCCCCACCCTAGAAGAATGCCCTACTCTCTTTGTACATAGGTGTATTTGGCTGTATTAAAACTCATTTGAATGAGCCCAAGTTACCGTGTGATCTAGAATCACTCCTCAGGAATTACCTGTCACTATTAACCACTCCTCCAGTTTTATATCATCTGCAGATTTTACCAGATTGTATTTTATTTTCCCAGGCAACTGGTGGCTCTTGAATGACAGTGGGACAAATAGAGATCCCCATGGGACCCCATTGGAAACACTGTGATAGGATGATTCCTTTGAGGTGTCTTAGCAGTTTTTAATCCATTTTTAATATGGGCTACATTGATTTTTGTATACTGCTAGTTTTATAATACGAATGCCCTATAGGACTAGGCCAAATGCCTTGCAGAAGTCTAAATACACTATGTCTATACAGTTAACTTTATCAATTAAAGTTGTAATCGCCCTTAATGACAGTTTGTTTGACAAGACCTATTTTCCCTAAATCTTCCCAAGTTGCATTAATACCACGGCAATCTTTAATTCTTCACTGATTGCATCTCACATCAGCCTTGCCATGATTTTACCTGGGACTGATGTCAGGCTAACTGAACTGCAGTTACCTGGGTCATCCCTTTTACACTTTATCTGTATTGGCAGAACATGAGCTTTTTTTCAGTCATCTGGCACTTTCCCTGTTTCAAGGGTTATTAAAAATAAATGTCTAATGCTTCAGAGAGGTCATCTGCCAGTTATTTTAGTACTGTGAGATGCAAATTATTCTGGTCCTGTAGACTTAAACATTTTTAGCTTCAGTAGCTGCTGTTTAACATCCTGTCTGGTTACAGATAGAATAGGAAATATAGAGGTTAGAGGTATATGTCAAGAGTAGGTGGGTGAGGTTCTGTGACTTGCAATGTGCAGCAGGTCAGACGGGATGATCATGATGGTCCCTTAAAGTCTGAGTCTACTGTTAGGAAGAATTTCATTATCTTTGTAAGATGTGACTATAGCATCCAGCTTCCATGTTCCTACCCTAAGGAGTCTTCAGCAGGATCTTAAACAGTCCCAGCACTTTTTCTGAGATTAATAGATTTTTAAGGCCAGAATGGCTACCAATGTGATGAGTCTGGTCTCCTGCATAATCCAGGCAAAAGTACCTAGTAAATTTGGCATAATGAGTCCTCTTTTTTTTTTTTTTAGAGAGATATCAGCCTTAATTTCAAGTGATGGAGAATCCATCACGTTCCTTTGGTTAAAGCCCCACACTGTTGAAGATGTGCATTATTTCTAGTCTGAATTTCCATAGCTTCAGCTTCCAGCCATTGGATCTTGTTCCGCATTCTTCTGCGAGATCAGAGCTCCCTACTATCAAAGCAGAACACTTGACAGACAGTCTTATAGACCCCTATTTTCATGTTTTTGATGGGTTTCACTGGCTCCATACAAGGGGAGGTCTCTACCAGCTAATGCTGACCCATTGTGTTCTTTCTAACAAGTTTTCACCAAATGTCTGACTGTCATAGCTATTTTTCTCAGATGTCAGGCTGTCTTGGGCCTGTATCTAGACTTGAGTCCTGAGGAAATGCACAAATAGTTCTAGTCCTGAAAACTTTGTATAAAACAAGCATGGTTCATTTTCATCCCTGCACTAACAGTGGGGACATTGGAGCCCCGATAGACCCTAGACTTGCAAAATATTCTGAGAGAGAATGAGTTACTTGTGCAGCTGGATGACTTCTTTCACCTGGCTACATCTGTGGCGTGTGTGAGGCAGGCATCTCCCTTTTCTACACTGGGGTTCAGGACATCTACAATGCTTCACTGATAAAGGGGAAGGGAGAACATACCTGTCAGGCCCTTCCTTTCTCCCCTGCTCTGCTCTGCCCAGTGACTACCCCAGATAGGGGCTGAGGTGCTCCTCCAGGGTGATTGAACTCTGCAGTGGATGAGGTTCAACATCAGTGTACTGGAGCTGAAAGCTATTTCAGACCTGCCAGACTTTCTCCCTCTGACCATATCCAAACCTGTGTGACTTCTGGCCGGCAGGGGTTCTGCATCAAGTGCCAAGGAGCTGTCTGGAGTTTCTCTATTCAGAGCACAGTGTCCATCACTGGGTTGCTCTGATGTCTCATATGTTGGAGAAGGCAATACTGGGACAGGTATTTACACTCAACAGCACAAATGCGCTATCAAGATCTGACTAGCTTTGGCTGTTGTCAGGGGATAAATTCCACTAGGTATAATGCCAGCTGTTGCCAGTCTTGCTCCAGCAGTGAACAAGACCAAGTCACTGACTTCTTTCTCCAGAGTTCTCAGAGTGTTCCCTCTGATTCCACTTGGGGAGGGGAGTCTTTCTCCAGATGTCTGTCGGAATGGAACCACGATTTCCTGAATGAGAGAAGGATGGCCTTCTGGGTAATATTTTAGCTAGGAACTCTGGAGAACTGAGTTCAGTTCCTGTTTCTGCCACATACTTCCTGCATGACCTTCGGAAAATCACTTAATCTACATGCCCTGGCCCAGGCCCGAGATGGGCAAGCAGAATGATGGCCCTGGGTGCCAAATTCCAGGAGGCTCTGTGCTGTTCAATTTTTACTCTGAGTAGCCAGGGTGTGTGTTTGCTTGACCACTGCGGCTGGGAGATGCTGGCATGAGAACATTTTTCACCTTACCCAGGAAAATGGATAGGGATGCTCCTGCTTTGGTCCCCATCTGTAAGGTGAAATGGTGTTTCCCTGTCTCCGTTAGCGACTGTGAGGCGCTCAAATACCATGATGCTGATGGCCATGTGAGGATCTGAGATCTGCAATCAGTAGCCCAGGTTTCTTGTCTGACGCTCTGGGTCTGATTTTGATATCATGGCCTTGGTTTTTCACGTACTGGCTCTATGGTCCCGGGTTGCAAAGATGCTCCACTTACCCAGTCCAAAGTTTCTTAAGTCACCAAATTGGCTCGTGGGTCGCTAGGACATTGGGGTGAGGGAGTTCTGCTGAGTCCGACAGATTTTATGGGAAGCAAGAGACTTTGATCAGACGAGCCAACTCTAATTAATTTGAAGAGATTCCCCCATCTGAGCAGCTCAGAAAGGAGTGGACCAGAGAGGATTCTTTGCTTTAAACTTGGACTATGCAGGACATGTGGAACAGTTAAAAACTGTCTTTTAAAAACATTTAGATTAAAGACGACTTATGGGAGCTGAGGGAAGTTTGAATGATCTTCTCAGAAAACTTCCTGTCCCAAAAGTGAGGAAGACAGAAAATACTGGAGATGAAATGTTGACTTGCCTGGTGTGAAGCTGAAGGTTTTGCAGGTCATATTCTGGCTCTTTTGCAGACCCTGAAACCTTTTCCTATACACCTCAGGTGTCAGGTTCTACTGCTTAGTTATGAATTTTCTGAACTCTTCATTGTCCCCAGTAACAAGGCATAAGTAGTAAGGGGGTGAGATGATAGAGGTGGTCATCAGGGTCAACCTATTTCAAGTTGCAATCCTTCTGAAAAGCAATGAGGTAGGCATCCGTATTTCCTGCCCCCCTCCTTAAACTGGGGGTAACAATTTGGTATCTAGGTTCCCTGTTGAATTGGCATTATGGGGACTTTCCACTCTGGCCCCTTGTGGGTCCTCTTGCAACTCTACTTCTCTAGCTCCCAGTTCATACTTTAGCTGCTTTTCAGTTAGTTCCTTTGCTCTCAGATTCATCTCCTACCGCCTCAGATCGATCAGTGGGGAACCAGATTGTGAGGACGCTCTGCTGTTGCCTCTGTCACTCTTGGATCCTTTTGGAACCCCGACTGCGTCTGGAACTTGCTCCTGGGTCCAGTCATCCTCCTCCAGCTGTGGAATCAGTTGTGCTGCACCTTGTTGAACTTTCCAATGCTCAATCCCCTGGCACACCTCTGATATTCCTCTTAGGGAGGAGGTTGTATGACCTTTTCTTGACTTAATCTTGTTTTACTGCTGCAAGTTGCTTATTGCAAAATACTTCTGGTGCCTTCACTATCCCGCTGGCTGTTACACACTGTCATGGATTCGCAGGGTGTGTTCTATGCCTCAGCTTTTAAACAGCCTCTTGAATGAACTCCTTTGCATGCCAGCCACTCCAACTCGGGGGTCTCTTCCTTCAGGGCAGGTCACACAGCCTCACCGCCTCCTAGACTGAGTCTGTCTCCAGGTCTCCTGCTTCACACCATGAGCTGTGCCCAGCTAATCCACATGGAGTTGGACCCCGATCACAGACTTGCCCACAGCAAGGTGACAGCCTCCCCTTGTATCCCATGTCCTCCAGAGCAGACATAATACTGAACAGTGCAAAGTGCAGAAGGAAGCTGACGTGCATACAGAGTTCATAAAAATCTTAGGGAAAATTCCCGCTTCGTTACACACAGCTACACACAGGTAGCTTTTACCTTTAGTTCCGTAATCACCAACCAGTTGATCACGATCGACTGGGCAATCCTAGAGGATCTCCCAGTTGATCGCAAACTCCGGCGGTGGAGTGTGGCTGCTGCTAAGGCAGACTCCCTACCTACCCCGGCCCCCCGCCCATCCCGGAAATGGCCAGCGCAGCCCCAAGGGGCAGGGACTAGGAGTGGGGAGAGAGTCTCCCTCCGCATGCTGCTCCTGCCTGCAGATTGGCAGAGACGCTGGGTTTTTGTCTCCCTCTGCAGCATGGGTCACTTGCTTGTTTGAACTAGAGTAAATTGTGGAGTCTCAGTAACCTTGAAGTGTTCAGATCAAGATTTGAGGACTCCAGTAACTCCGCCAGAGGTTATGGGCCCACTACAGGAGTTGAGGGAGGGAGGTTCTGTGGCCAGCGATGTGCAGGAGGCCAGACTAGATGATCGTGACGGTCCCTTCTAGCCTTAAGGTCTATGAGTCATTGGACTGGATGTTGTGCATGTGGCAGCGTGGACTCCAGAACTGAGAGGCCCTCACAGAGAACGCCTGCCCAGCTGCTGCTTCTCCTCCACACAGATCTAGGTTCATAGAATGTCAGGGCTGGAAGGGACCTCAGGAGGTATCTAGTCCAACCCCCTGCTCAAAGCAGGACCAACCCCAACTAAATCATCCCAGCCAGGGCTTTGTCCAGCCTGACCTTAAAAACCTCTAGGGAAGGAGATTCCACCACCTCCCTAGGGAACCCATTCCAGTGCTTCACCACCCTCCTAGTGAAAAAGATTTTCCTAATATCCAACCTAAACCTCCCCCACAGCAACTTGAGACCATTACTCCTTGTTCTGTCATCTGCTACCACTGAGAACAGTCTAGATCCATCCTCTTTGGAACCCCTTTCAGGTAGTGGAAAGTAGCTATCAAATCCCCCTCATTCTTTCTTCTGTAAAGTAAACAATCCCGGGTCCCTCAGCCTCTCTTCATAAGTCATGTGCTCCAGGCCCCTCATCATTTTTGTTGCCCTCCGCTGGACTCTCTCTCCAATTTTTCCACATCTTTCTTGTAGTGTGGGGCCCAAAATTAGACACAGTTCTGCAGATGAGACTTCACCAATGTTGAATAGAGGGGAACAATCACGTCCCTCAATCTGCTGGCAATGCTTCTACCTATACAGCCCCAAATGCTGTTAGCCTTCTTGGCAACAAGGGCACACTGTTGACTCATATCCAGCGTCTCATCCACTGTAACCCCTAGGTCCTTTTCTGCAGAACTGCTGCCTAGCCATTCAGTCCCTAGTCTGTAGCAGTGCATGGGATTCTTCCTTCCTAAGTGCAGGACTCTGCACTTGTCCTTGCTGAACCTCATCAGATTTCTTTTGGCCCAACCCTCTAATTTGTCTAAGTCCCTCTGTATCCTGTCCCTACCCTCCAGTGTATCTACCACTCCTTCCAGTTTAGTGTCATCTGCAAACTTGCTGAGGGTGCAGTCCACGCCATCCTCCAGATCATTGATGAAGATATTGAATAAAACCGGCCCCAGGACAGACCCTTGGGGCACTCCACTTGATACCAGTTGCCAACTACACATGGAGCCATTGATCATGACCCATTGAGCTCGACGATCCAGCCAGCTTTCTATTCACCTTATGGTCCATTCGTCCAGCCCATATTCTTTAACTTGCTGGCAAGAATACTGGGGGAGTTGCGTTGAGTACCTTCTCTGATCTCAGTGAGGCAGCTGGGGAGAAGAAGGGGTCTGTAACTGCAGACAGCTACCGGCTAATGCTGTTCTGAGCAGTAGGCTTGTCACTGAGTAGTTAATGGGTTAATTAGCAGGTATCTGAGTGCTGCGTGACAGTAACTACATCTAGGGGCATTTTGGTTTCGTCCTGCAGCTGTTTAAACTCCTCTGCTGCTCTGTGGAGGATGAAGTTGTGGCTGACCAGGTGTGATGTTTTTTAACCACAGCAGCACAGAGCTGCTCCTTTCCTGCTAGCGAGGTTAGTGAGATCTGTTCATAACAGTGGTGCAGGAAAACGACACTCACGCTTACCAGAGAGCCAGATGGTTTGTTGTTATTAATGGTGTGTGTTAGTCGTGGAAGTCACAGAGCTTCGTGACTTTGGCTTCAGCTTTCAGTGATGGGGGCAGAGTGAGGCTCTGCCTCCCCCATGGCTGTAGCTGGAGATTGGGCTGTACACCCCCCACCATGACTATGGCTGGAATCTGGTTTGTGTGCCCCCATTTCACAGCTGTGTTTGGAGCCGAGCCATGTGACCCGTGCCCCTGACACATGGCTGGAGTCACCCCCACCCTCCACAGCTTCTGCTGGAGCCCCCCAACTTCTCCCCAGGCTTCGGCCAGGGCCATGTGCCACCCCCGCTGCCACCCCAGCTTTGGCCAGTGTTGGAGCTGGGGCTGTGCATATCCCTGTTCTCCATGGCTTGTGCTGTGGCTGGGGCTGTGCACCCCCCACATCCTCCGCAGCTTCCGCCTGGGCTGTGCGCCCCTCTCCCCCTGAGGCTCCAGCAAGGGCAGACTCTTAACCGTACGTGTTCTACTCTCCCATGAGGGTTAATTTAAGAGCCCATGTTCACCAACTAGCTGATGAAGAGGAGCCAAAGGTGGCCAAACTCTCCTGACTTGGCTCCTTTCCTTCGGGAGTTTGGTGGAGTCCAGGATGATCTTTTCTTCCCGATTATAGGATCCTGGAGAGGAGGGAAAAGGGCGTCCCACCTTCATGTGCTCTTCTGTGGGATGCAGTGGGCGTTCTGCTCTAGCTAAGAGATTAAAAGAGCTGGCTGAGCTCGCTGGACTGTTAATGTTGATTTTTCAGTAAGTATTGGACATGGGGGGAGTGGGGGTGGGAGGTGGATGGGGGTTCCAGAAAAATGGAAAAAAGCTGATGTGCCATATTTAAAACAGATGGGCTGGGTAATTACAGGCCTGCCTATCTGACATTGGTCCTGAGCTAAGTAATGATGTAGCATGTGATTAATAAAGAATTAAAGGAGGCTAATATAATTGATGCCAATGCCAGTCAACATGGGTTTATGCGCAATGGATAAAGGTGGTAATGGTGTAATGCAAGTAGACTTCTGCAAGGCATTTGACTTGGTACTGCACAATATTTTGATTAAAAATCTGCAGTGATATAAAATTAACATCTTAAACATCAATGGATTAAAAGCTGGCTAACTGATAGGCCTCAAAATGTAATTGTAAGTGGGGAATCATCCTTGAGTGGATGTGTTTCTAGTGGGGTCCCACAGGGATTTGTCTTGGCCCTGTGCTATTTAACATTTTTATCAGTGACCTGGAAAAAAAGATACCACTGAAAGTTTGTAGAGGACCGGGAGTGGGGAATAATGAAGAGGACAGGTCACTGATAAAGAGCAGACTGGTTCGATCGCTAAGCTGGGTGGTTGCATTTTAATATGGCTAAATGAAAACATGTACCTCTAGGAACAAAGGATGGAGGCCAGGCTTTCAGGGTGGGTAGCTCTATCCTAGGAAGCAGTGTCTCTGGAAAACGATTTGGGAGTTTTGGTGGTCAGTTGGCTGAACGTGAGCTCTCAGTGCAACATTATCGCCAAAAGTGTTAATGGATCCATGGAAAGACACAGAGGAGAATTTTGAATGGGAGTAGAGAGATTTTTGCCTTTTGTATTGAGCACAAACTGAAATCCTGTGTCCAGTTCTGGTGTCCACAATTCAAGAAAAATGTTGATAAAATGTTAATAAATTGGAGAGGGTTCAGCAAAGAGCCGTAAGACTGATTAAAGGATTAGAAAACCTGCCTTACAGTGATAGATTCCAGAAGCTCGATCTATTTAATTTAACAAAGAGAACGTTGTGGGGTGGCTTGATCACAACTTACGAATACCTATATGAAGAACAAATATTTGATGATGGACTTTTCAGTCCGGGAAAGAGAATCTAACATGATGAAGTGGCTGAGGACTGAAGCTAGACAAATTCAGATTGGAAATAAGCCTTACATATTTAACAGTGAGGATAATGAATCATTGGAGCAACTTACCTAGGATTGTGGTGGATTCTCCGTCACTGGCAATGTTTAAATCAAGACTGCATGTTTTCTAAAAGAGATGGTCTGGGAATTTTGGGGAAGTTCTTTGGCCTGTATTATACAGGAGGTCAGACTAGATAAATGCAATGGTCCCTTCTAATGCTGGAATAGGAGTTCTTATTCCATGCCTGTGACTATGGGGTGGGTTTAGGGAGTAGTGTCATTTTGCCCTAATTCTTGGGGTGTCAGGTTATGAAATTCTGTGGTTCTATACAGATCTATACAGACACATGCCTAGAACCCTGACCAGGGGTATTCTGTTTATTACCCAAGATCCACAAACCTGGAAATCCTGGACGCCCCATCATCTCAGGCATTGGCATCCTAACAGCAGGACTGTCTAGCTATGTGGACTCTCTCCTCAGGCCCTACACTACCAGCACTCCCAGCTATCTTTGAGACACCACGGATTTCCTGAGGAAACTACAATCCATTGGTGATCTTCCAGAAAACACTATCTGGCTGCTATGGATGTAGAAGCTCTCTACACCAACATTCCACACAAAGATGGACTACAAGTGGACTACTACTTGGTGGTTGAACTTTGTGAGTTTGTCCTCCTCTACAACTATTTCACATTTGGAGACAATATATACCTTCAAGTCAGCGGAACTGCTATGGGTACCCGCATGGCCCCACAGTACGCCAACATTTTTATGGCAGACTTAGAAAAACGCTTCCTTAACTCTCGTCTCCTAATGCCCCTACTCTATTTGCGCTACATTGATGACATCATCATCTGGACCCATGGGAAAGAAGCCCTTGAGGAATTCCACCATGATTTCAACAATTTTCATCCCACCATCAACCTCAGCCTGGACCAATCCACAGAAGCGTCCATTTCCTAGACACAACTGTGCTAATAAATGATGGTCACATACATACCACCCTATACCGGAAGCCTACTGACCGCTATACTTACCTACATGCCTCCAGCTTCCATCCAGGACACACCACTTGATCCGTTGTCTACAACCAAGCTCTAAGATACAACCGCATTTGCTCCAATCCCTCAGACAGAGATAAACACCTACAAGATCTCTACCAAGCATTCTTAAAACTACAATACCCACCTGGGGAAATGAAAAAACAGATTGACAGAGCCAGACGAGTACCCAAAAGCCACCTACTGCAGGGCAGGCCCAACAAAGAGAAAAACAGAACACCATTAGCCATTATCTTCAGCCCCCAAATTAAACCTCTCCAATGCATCATCAAAGACCTACAACCTATCCTGAAAGATGATCCCTCACTCTCACAGATGCTGGGAGACAGACCAGTCCTCGCTTTCAGACAGCCCCCCAACCTGAAACAAATACTCACTGGCAAACACACAACAAAAACACTAACCCAGGTACCTATCCTTGTAACAAAGCCCGACGCCAACTCTGTCCACATATCCATTCAACTGACACCATCATAGGACCTAATCACATCAGCCACACCATCAGAGGCTCATTCACCTGCACATCTTCCAATGTAATATATGCCATCATGTGCCAGCAATGCCCCTCTGCTATGTACATTGGCCAAACCGGACAGTGTCTACGCAAAAGAATAAATGGGCACAAATCTGACATCAGGAATCATAACATTCATAAACCAGTAGGAGAACACTTCAATCTTCCTGGCCATTCTATTAAAGACTTGAAGGTGTCAATTTTAAAACAGAAAAACTTCCAAAACAGACTCCAACGAGAAGCTGATGAATTGGAATTAATTTGCAAATTGGACACTGTCAACCAAGGATTAAACAGGGACGTTGAGTGGCTTTGTCATACTAATTGAATGCATTTTCCTAGTTAAGTCTCTCTTACAGATTCTTATCAACTGTTAGATCCGCTACATTTTCACTACAAAAGGTTTTTCTCCTGGTGATAATGGCCCATCCAAATTAAACAGCCTCTTAGAACTGGTATGGTAATTTACAACTTTTTTTTTCTTTCTGCATATATAAATGCATATTACTTCTGTCTGTTCTATTCTATGCATCCGATGAAGTGGGCTATAGCCCATGAAAGCTTATGCTGAAATAAACTGGTTAGTCTCTAAGGTGCTACAAGTATTCCTCGCTTTCTTTGTGGTTCTGTAGATTCAAATCTAACTTAAAACATTTGGCTGATTAGAGCCTGGATCATGGTGCAAGTCCCAGCACATCTGGCAGGTAGAGTTTTTGACACCTGTTCAGTCAGCAGATGTCTGGGCGCCTGCATGGTGAGACCTGCACATGTAGATGTGGATTGCTCACAGGCAGGGAGGGCAGGTGTGCTTAGGTGGCCATTCGGAATTTAATATTCTTGACATTCCAGCGGCTGCAAGGCAAGTGAAGCAAAGTGCTGATCTGAGACTCCTGGGTGGGGCAGATTTGATTCTTATTCTGGTTTGTTCAGTTTGATGAAGTGCATTAGCCCTGTTGTTTGAGAAAATATCTTATTTGGGGGCCCAGCGAACTTATCATTAACTGGCTTTTTCCTTATTTTATTTTCCCCTGAGATGTGCTGGAAGTCTGTGTTTGTAAAGCAGTTGGTAGCATTTCTGTGCTCTCTGGTGCAAAAGGACCTAAAGTGATGGGGGTGAGGGGAGGAGGAGGTTTTGTCAAATGCCAGCTTAGGCTGGGTCACAGTCAAGTACCTTAACCATAAAATCGTCCTTAATCTTCCTGCAACCCCTGACTCATGCACTGCAGCGAGCTCTGCAACGAGGGATTCGTTCCTTGAGCAGGGAGGCAGAAGACATGATGCAGTGCAGTTGAACTGGTGCAAATGGCAGATTTTCCATGGCTTACTCAGCCAGAGCTGGATGGAGTTTCATGCTGATCCCAGGACAACGTTCATGCAGCCAAACCTGGAGGTGATAGAGCTGTTCTGGGGGACAGAGAGGGAGGTCAGAAAATGTCGGCACTAACCAATCTAACCTATTCCCTGAGCTTGTTCTCCGAAATGGCTGCACAGTTAATATAAGTCATAGATAAAACGGAAATGAGAGGGGATAAGGTGAGGGTACCTTAATATTGGGGTCACTAGCAATCCTCCTCCAATGTCCTACTTAGGCCTGTTCTCTCTCTATTCCACCCAGCGTGACTTCTCTGGGGGTTCCTAATGGAAAAGTGAAAATCAGCTCTATCCCCGACCTCCGACGCAGTTAAATCCAAGGCAGTGGGCAACTGGTGTAAATGGATCGGCTGTAGCTCCGTGGCAGCATCAGTCACCAGGGCAAAGCAGGGGGAGTTACTGGCAAGGAAGAAAAGACATTTTCAGCAGACTTGAAATAAGTGTAAGAGGGGCAGAGACACGCTATGGAGAGCAGAGTATGAGGGGACAGGAGCTGCAGATGAGGAAGCTCTTACAGCACCAACAGGAGCCTGGTTGTGTGAAGGGATGGAGGAGGCTCATTCTGGATGGGAGGGAAGGCAGAACAGAGAAACAAAAGACTTTTGAGCTTAGTTAGGGCAGGTGCCTGGCTGGTTTTAAAAGCTTAGGGGAAGTTTGTACTTGATGCTGACTGAAGGCAGCAAGAGTAAACTCTGCAGAAAGTGAAACTGCACCTTGGGGGATGAGGCAAGAGAGACCCAAGCAGGGTTGCCTCTTCTCTGCCATTCAGCATCCCTTCAGAACCAGACGTGTGCAGGGGAAATCCCTCCCCTTGTACACTAGGATCCATGCAGTGCCACTCTGCCCCCATAACCAGGGAAATTGGGGGAGAGAAATTCCTGGGAGGAGCCAGCCGGAAACTGAAATAGGAGGAGCTGACCAGCAGCTGCAGCAGGGAGTACCCCACCCTGATGCCACAAGGACCTTGCTCCTCAGAGGTACTTTAGTGTTGCAATACTAGGTGCAGCAAGCCCTGCGTCCCATGGTGCCCTGCTGTCTAGTGGAATCCTCAGCCCTGTACAATACTTGGGGAGAGTGAGGAACCAAACAAGCCAGCAAGCTGTGCAGGGAGACATCTAAGCTAGCTAGGAGAGCAGTGGGGAGAAGAGGGGGCCTGGGTGCCTAAATGGCTGACCTGATGCACATGGCTGACGGGCCCAGAGTTTTTCGCCTCATTCAGCCTGAGATCCCTCTTCCAAAGTCAGGCTCCTAAGCCAGGCCAGCCCTTTAGGTGGTCCCTAGCCCAACGGTGAAGACTGACTCTCCTGCTTTTCTTGAGCCCCTGCTGGCTTTCGTGCAGGTGCAAGCTGCTCTCCGCTACTTCTCAGTAGCCTGCATCTGCCCTCCTGCTGTGGGATCTAACAGGTATCGGTTCTGAGGCATGCTCCGAGCATGCCCACAGGATTGGGGCCTGCTGGCAAGGACTCCAAACCGGTTAGCTGCTGGGGGCAGCATAAGCACATACACAGCTTTGTGCATATTTACCAGCAGAGCTCGTGGGTCTGGTGGCGTTGTTGGAGCACATGCAGATGAGCGATGCAGGAGAACGGCCAGGGATTGTGAGAGGCGGCAGCAGCTTGCTGGGGCGTAGTCGCGGAGGGGAGACGAAATCCGGGCCCGAGGCCAAGGGCTACGCTGGCAAAGGGAGGATGGTGGAAAGGCTGTTGAGGGCTCCCCTGGTGTTCTCTTGGGGAGCTCTCATCGCCTCCTGCTGGCTCCCCTTGGAAGCTGCAGCAGGTAACAGCTAGATGTAGTGAGTCAGCTGCTGCCTCTTGCAGCCTGTCCTGCTCCCATTTGATCTCCCACTGCCTAAGTGTTTTCCCTTCATTTGTGTCTACACACCGGGTTTGTCTTAACATTCCTCAGTTAGGGCAGGCCAGGCTCTTGCAGCCCCAGACCTTCCCCACTGTGCCTAGTCCTGCTCGGATCAGTGTTCAAGAGCTCAGTGCCAGCACTCTAGGGAGCCCTGCTTGCATTAGCACGCGCTGTCGGTCCCACGGGGGCTGATACCACTGAGGGACAGAGAGGCTGGGGTGAAAAGCCATTGCAGATCAGACTGGTGAGTGCTGTGTATCAGTCTCACTGGAGGTTTGGGCAGTGGCCCGCTGAGAAGTGCAGTCTAGTGGTGAGGCATGCCGCTGATCTGGCTGTGGGAGCAGCGGAGTGCAGCTAAAATTGCACACTCCTTTTCCGACTGGATCTGAAGCAGCAGGTAACTGTTGGATCCTAAAGCTGAGCACATTCCTGGGGACCCCACTAGCCTGGCTCACACTGGTGGGCGTGTGTGGGGCTGGGTTAGGCCTTGCCTCCTACATGCCCAGGACAGACCGTGTGCCTGCTCTCTGATTGCAGAAGTACAGCAGATGGTTCATCGCTTCTCCCAAGAGGCCATTTCCAACTACAGCATCTTCCTGGTGGCCCCGCAGACCAGGACTCTTTACGTGGGAGCCAAGAACGCCATCTTCGCCCTGCCTTTGGAGTCAGTCAACCAGCCTGCCAAAATGGTGAGCATGAGACCCAACTCCTAGGGGGCCATGTGTAGCAGGGTGGGTGCATGTGGGGTGTGATCACACATGAGGGTTACTTGGGCTGGCAGGGTGTGTGTGTATATGGGCTGCTTTTGAATCGGGGAGGTGCACGTCGGAGTTGATTTCAGGTTGGAGACTAAACAATCCCAGTTCTCTCAGCCTCTTCTCATATGTCATGTGCTCCAGGTCCCTAATCATTTTTGTTGCCCTCCCCTGGACTCTTTCCAATTTTTCCACATCCTTCTTGTAGTGTGGGCCCCAAAACTAGACACAGTACTCCAGAGGAGACCTCACCAATGTCAGATAGAGGGGAACAATCATGTCCCTTTATCTGCTGGCAATGTCCTTACTTATACAGCCCAAAATGCCATTAGCCTTTGTTGACTCATGTCCAGCTTCTCCTCCACTATAACCTCCAGATCCTTTTCTGCAGGGTAAGGTGCAGGGAGTCCCAGGGAGCAGTCAGAGGACAGGGAACGGGGGGCGGGGGGTGGTTGGATGGGTCGGGGGTTCTGAGTGGGGCAGTCAGGGGGTGGGAAGTGGGAAGGGGTTGGATGGGGGTGGAGCCAGGCTGTTTGAGGAGGCACAGCTTTCCTTACCCGGCCCTCCATACAATTCTGAACCCCAGTGTGGCCCTCAGGCCAAAGAGTTTGCCCACGCCTGTGCAAGATGCAGCACTGCTGTCTGCTGGCAGATTCTCTTTCCTCCCCCACCCGCATTATCCACACCAGGATCTCTTGGGGGCTATATCAAGCATCTTCTGTCCTGCCACTCCTAGTCCCCACGGTCCCCTTCCTCCTCCATCAGGTCTTTCTCTCCCCTACACCCTCCTGGTACCTTCTCCCTGACCACATCCCTCTGACTTTGATGCCTGGATCTCCCTCTTCTTCAGGGCCTTCAGCCTCCCCGTGAGGTGCCTGTGCCAAACACAGCAGTTTCCTGCAATATCCTTGAAGTATCTCATTGAACTAGTTTTTTTCTTTGAAGTCTAATTCATTAAATGCAAAGCTTGTGTGTGTTGTGGTCCAGGATTCTACCTGACACCTCTAGGGGGGATATGAGCCCTGGAAAGTGTTATGAACTTCAAAGGGCTGTATTGGAACAATGGGCCAGACAAGTATGGACTTTTTGGACAGACAGGGTCAAGTGGCTTGCATGGGGAATATCTAAGGGGCGGTGAATGCAAATTCCCACCTCGGATTATGTAAAAACCCTCCTTTTTGAAGCTCTATCCTGATTACCTGCTCCTGGAATCTGAAGATCAGAGGCCCACGGAAAGACTAACTGATGCCTGGGGTGCTTGTTCTGAGCTAAAGCTATTATGAACTTGTAACCCCAGGTTACAAGTTAACCTCATACTGAGAAAGCAGGACAATTGTTATCTAAAGTGCCACAAATGCAAGAAGCCTGGGAAACAAGCGGGGAGAACTGGAAGTCCTGGCACAGTCAAGGAACTATGGTGTGATTGGAATAACAGAGACTTGGTGGGATAACTCACATAACTGCAGTACTGTCATGGATGAATATAAACTGTTCAGGAAGGACAGGCAGGGCAGAAAAGGTGGGAGAGTTGCGTTGTATGTAAGAGAACAGTATGACTGCTCAGAGCTCCGGTATGAAACTGCAGAAAAACCTGAGTCTCTGGATTAAGTTTAGAAATGTGAGCAACAAGGGTGATGTGGTGGTGGGAGTCTGCTACAGACCAGGGGGACGAGGATGAGTTGGACGAGGCTTTCTTCTGGCAACTAACAAGTTACTAGATCACAGGCCCTGGTTGTCATAGGGGACTTCAATCACCCCGATATCTGCTGGGAGAACAATACAGTGGTGCAAAGACAATCCAGGAAGTTTTCAGAAAGTGTGGGGAACAATTTCCTGGTGCAAGTACTGTAGGAACCAGCTAGGGGCAAGCTCTTCTTGACCTGCTGCACACAAACAAGAAAGAATTAATAGTGGAAGAGAAAGTGGATGGGAACCTGGGAGGCAGTGACCATGAGATGGTCGAGTTCAGGGTCCTGACAAAAGGAAGAAAGGAGAGCAGCAGAATACAGACTCTAAACTTCAGAAAAGCAGATTTTGACTCCCTCAGGGAACTGATGGGCAGGATCCCCTGGAAGAACAACATGAGGGGGAAAGGAGTCCAGGAGAGCTGGCTGTATTTTAAAGAATCCTTATTGAGGTTGCAAGAACAAACCATCTCTATGTGTAGAAGAATAGTAAATGGCAGGTGACCAACTTGGCTTAACAGTGAAATCCTTGCTGATCTTAAACACAAAAAAGAAGCTTACTAGAAGTGGAAGACTGGACAAATGACCGGGAGGAGTATAAAAATATTGCTCAGGCGTGCAGGAGTGAAATCAGGAAGGCCAAATCCCACTTGGAGTTGCAGCTAGCAAGGGATGTTAAGAGTAGCAAGAAGCGTTTCTACAGGCATGTTAGCAATAAGAAGGTCAGGCCATTATCTTTGAAAACTCATGGTGATCGGGGGTGGTCTCAGATGACTGGAAAAAGGCTAATGTAGTGCCCATCTTTAAAAAAGGGAAGGAGGAGGATCCAGGGAACTACAGGCCAGTCAGCCTCACCTCAGTCCCTGGAAATATCATGGAACAGGTCCTCAAGGAATCAAGTTTAAAGCACTTCAAGGAGAGGAAAGTGATCAGGAACAGTCAGCACAGATTCACCAAGGGCAAGTCATGCCTGACTAACCTAATTGCCTTCTGTGATAACTGGCTCTGTGGATGAGGGGGGAAGGCAGTGGACATGTGTTCTTTGACTTTAGCAAAGCTTTTGCTATGGTCTCCCACAGTATTCTTGCCAGCAAGTTGAAGTAGTGTGGGCTGGATGAATGGACCGTAAGGTGGATAGAAAGCTGGTTGGATCGTCGAGCTCAACGGGTAGTGATCAATGGCTCCATGTCTAGTTGGCAGCCGGTATCAAGTGGAGTCCCCCAAGGGTCAGTCTAGGGCCAGTTTTGTTCAATATTTTCATTAATTTGGAGGATTGTGTGGTGGATTGCACACTCAGCAAATTTACAGATGACACTAAACTGGGAGGAGTGGTAGATATGCTGGAGGGTAGGGATAGGATACAGAGGGACCTAGACATTAGAGGATTGGGCCAAAAGAGATCTGATGAGGTTCAACAAGAACAAGTGCAGAGTCCTGCACTTAGGAGGGAGGAATCCCACACACTGCTGCAGACTTGGGACCGAATGGCTAGGCAACAGTTCTGCAGAAAAGGACCGAGGGGTTATAGTGGACGAGAAGCTGGACATGAGTCAACAGTGTGCCCTTTCTGCCAAGAAGGCTAATGGAATTTGGGGTTGTATAAGTAGGAGCATTGCCAGCAGATCTAGGGACATGATTGTTCCCCTCTATTCAACAGTGATGAGGCCTTATCTGGAGTACTGAATCCGAGAGGTAGCTGTGTTAGTCTGGATTTGCAGAAGTGACAAAGTCCTGTGGCACCTTGAAGACTAACAAAAGTATTGAAGCATAAGCTTTCATGGGCTAATACCCTCTTTGGATGCATGCAGTGTATACAATAGCTGTAAGCAGTCAAGGAATTGGCTATGGATGGGCTGAGTGTGAGCTGAGGTAAAGGGTTATTTAAAATGTTTGCTTTGGTTCAAATGGGAATGATTGTGTTGATGTTCTCTGGGCCTGTGTTGTATTGGAGGCCAGAGTAAAGGATCAAAGTGGTCTGTTCTGGGTTTAGAATCTGACAGCGAAGATGTCCATGTTGGCTTTGGCTGCTCTTTCCTCCTGTCTGTGTTTGTCAGCTGCTTGGGCAAGGAGTGTCTCCCCAGTGTCTGTGCAGTGCCCAACAGAGTGGGCTCCGGCCCTGAGTGCAGCACAGGCAGGGCTGAGGGCGGGTGCCCTGCAATGCTGGAAGGATAATTGACATCGAAGTTTCTTGCTTTTTTTCAGATCTCCTGGGAAGTGCCTAAGAATCATCAAGATTCCTGCACGAGGAAGGGAAAAAAAGAGGCAGGTACCGGGTAGGGCAGGGCTGTGGGGAACCCCTTGTAGTTCTTTTCACCATATGCACTAGGCCCTAGGTGCTGAATGAATGCAGAAAGAAGTTGAGTCAGGGCTGTGTTCTAGACTGCTTTCCTCCTGCCATGGGCTCCAGGGCAATGTATGGGTCACATCTGGTCCTGAAACAGCAGCCTATGTTCAGTATGACCTTTGAGGAGAAGGCCCTCCTGGTTACAAAACCTGCCTGGTTTAGAGAGAAAACACCTACAAAAATACAATTATAACACATGGAAAAAGGGGAAATTCATAGTAATGAATGTAAATAAGAAGTTAAGAATTGTGGAAAACAGATTTCTCCGTGTTACACTGTACTTCCCTAATCAATCTGGCCAGCAGATTTAAAGGCAATTAAGAGTTTTAAAAATATATTGGGAACAAAAAGAATCCTGGTAATTCAGTAAAGGCCAAACTATTCAGTAAATATTTCTGTTCTGTATTTGGGGAAGAACAGATGATATATTCTATGGTTATAACACACTTTCCATTCCATTGTCTCTTGTGAAAGTGTTAACCAGAAGCTATTAAAGTCAGATATTTTTGAAATCACCTGGTCTAGATAAAACTCTTGGATACAAGTTAAAAGAGCTGGTGAGGAGCTCGCTGGACCCTTAATGTTGATTTTCAATCAGTCCTGGATCACTAGGGAAGTTCCAGGAAACTGGGAGACAGCTAATGTGGCAATTTTAAATTTAGGGGAAAACAGGGTGACCCCGGTAATTATAAGCCTGTCAGTCTGATATTGATCCCAGGCAAGATAATGGAGTGGCTGATAGAGGGCTCAGTTAATAAAGAGTTTAAAGCGGATAATATGATTAAGGCTCCGAGTTTTTCATGGAAGTCACTGATTCCGTGACTTTGTGACCTCTGAGTTCTGCAGTGCCCAGTGTGTCTTGCATGTGGGCCACCTGAGCAGCTCAAGCAGCCCCCTGGGCCAGTTACACTGGCCGTTGCTGGGGCAGTCTCGGGCCACTGCCTCCCCCAGCACCAGCGGGGTGTCCCTGGCCACGCACTGCCCCCTGCCTCCCCTAGCACCTGCGGTGCCCCTGGGCTGCCTCCCTGCCCCAAGATTTAGTCGGGGGTATGTAGGGCAAGTTACAGACAGGTCAGGGGCTGTTGATGTAATACTCTTACACTTCTGTAAGTCATTTGACTTTGTGCTCCATGGAATTTTGATTAAAAAACTAGAACAATATAAAATTAAGCTGGCGCACACATTAAACTGATTAAAAATTGGCTAACTCATAGGTATCAATTTAATTATAAACAGGCAATCCTCATCGACTGAATGTATTTTCAGTGGGGTCTCACACGGATCAATTTTTGGCCCTTTGCTGTTTAACATTTATATCAGTGACCTGGAAGAAAACACAATGATCACTGTTAAAATTTGCAGGTGACACAAAACATGGGGGAATGGTAAATGAGGAGGACGGGTCATTGATTGAGTGATTCAGCTTCTTTGGTAAGCTGGATGCAAGCAAAGAATATGTGTGTTTAGTACAGTGAAATGTAAACATATGGGAACATAAGAATGGCCACACTGGGTCTAGCCTTGTATCCTGTCTCTGAGAATGGTCACTGCCAGATAGTTCAGAAGGAGTGAGCAGAACAGGGCAATTGTCAAGTGATCCAGCTTCTGGCAGTCAGATTTAGATACACCCAAAGCATGAGGCTGCATCCCTGACCGTCTTGGCTATCACTATGGATGGACACATCCTCCATGAATTTACCTAATTGTTTTTTAGAACCCATTTATACTTTTGGCCTTCACAACATCCTGTGGCAACACATTCCACATGTGAAGATGTAATTCCTTATTTTAGTTTAAAACCTGCTGCCTATTACTTTCATTGGGTGATCCCTGCTACATGTCTTTGTGAAGAGATAAATAACGCTTCCCAATTTACTTTCTCTGTGCCACTCAATTGTATGGACCTCTATTGTATCTCTTTTTTCTCTTGTCTAAGATAAGCAGTCCTGATCTATTTAATCTCTCCTCCACCTCTCCTTCAAGACTTCCTTCCTAATAGGCATCACTTCAAGCTCTCCCGTTCACCTAGCTAGTGCTATTAGGGCTAACCCATCATATATCATCTTTTATAAGAAGATTACACTGTGTCCCCTGTGATGGGTTGGGATCACAGAAACTCCCTTAGAAGCTGCCAACTGTTATGCCAAGGCTACTCCTGCCTCTGTTTTTCTACCCAAACAGCTTAGGACCTCAGTACCCTGTCTGGTTTGAGTCAGACTCGCTAGCCTGCTGCAGAACCAGAACCAGGTCTGAGCCACGTCCCACAACAGCTGTGGGCTTGCCTGGAAACAGGTTAGGAAGTGTCCCTGCCTTTGGCACTCAGATGCTCAATTCCCAATGAGGTCTAAACCCTGAATAAATCTGTTTTATTCTGTATAAAGCTTATACAGGGTAAACTCATAGATTGTTCGCACCCTATAACAATGATAGAGAGATATGCACAGCTGTTTGCCTCCCCAGGTATCAACACATAATCCAGGTTAATTAATAAGTAAAAAGTGATTTTAATAAAGACAGGAAATAGGATTTAAGTGGTTCCAAGTAGTAACAAACAGAACAAAGTGAATTACCAAGTAAAGTGAAATAAAACACACAGATCTATCACTAATACAGTGAAAAGCCTCACCCTCAGATGTTTCAGTGAATTTCTTCTTTCAAACTAATCTCCGTTTTAGTCTGGGTCCAGCTGTCACTTGCAACCCCACCCCCCCGGTAGTCACTGTCCTCTGCTCCAGTTTCCTTCAGGTATCCTTGGTGGGTGGAGAGGCTGCTCCTTAAGCCAGCTGGAGACCAAATAGAGGGGTGTCTCCAGGGTTTAAATAGACTCTCCCTGTTGGGCGGAGACTGTCCTCTCTCCTTGTACAGAATCCAATTGCAAAATGGAGTTTGAGCCACATGGGCAAGTCACATGTCTCTGTTCCTTACCAGCCAAGCCACATTCCCGAGGAAGCTCAAATGTGGATTGTCCATTGTGGGCTTGATTTGGTTCTTGACTAGCCACTTATAGAGAATAGTTTCCTCTCAGAAAGCTGGCCAGCGGCTTTGCTGAAGCTATTCAGAACTAACCAAGTACATAGCCAATATTTATAACTTAAAGTACAAAAATTACACATGCATACAAACAGGTTGAACATAACCAGTAGATCATAACTTTTACATAGATATGTTACATGACATATGTAGCAAAACCATATTCCAGTCATACCAAATACACATTTATAAGCATCCCCCCCATGAAGTCTTTGGGGGTACGTGTCCCCGTCTGCTTCCTCCCAAAGGTCTCTTTGAAATATTACATTGATCAAGAGATTTGCCTTCTAGTATTCTATCCAAAAACCTCATCTCTCCAGGGAGAAGACTACCCTACGTACACTTGATGTCAGAAGGGCACTCACCTTCCACTTTGATGGGATTAAGATCTTCCGGGCCCCTTCAAGGCTACTTGTATAATTTGCAGAGAGGATGAAGTCAACCTATTTCTACTCAGATTGCTGAAGTGAGTTTCAGAGTGCATCTTAACCTTAACAGCCCCCTCAGTGTGTGACAGCACACTACTAGTACTCAGTCCACATCTATAGCTCTACTGAAGGATCTTCCCATAACAGAAATTTGAAGGACTGCAACTTGGTCTTCCATCCAGACCTTTGCCCACAATTATGCCGACTTACCTGCTTCCAGGGATGATACTCCCTTTGGTGATGGAGTTCACTGAGCTGTCTTGGACTTGCCTCTTCAGCACTCACCGAGTTGCTGATTGGGAGTCTCCCATGGCAGAGCACCCATAAGCATGTATACTCAAAGGAGAGGTTAGTTACCTTACAGTAATTTGAGTTCTTCGAGATGTTTTGTCGCTCTGGGTGCGCCACCTCCTTCCCCTTGGCAGCTCAGTTCCTTCTCGACCTGTGAAGCAAACTAGTGACATCTCCTTATATGCCCTTGTTTGGAGGCATGAAGTGCTGCTCTGTGCAGCTGTGGGCTGCAGACACTGCTCTGCGTTCTCTAGTTGAGAGCGTGCATGCGCTACAGTGAAGTGCCTATAAGGACAAAACACCTCAAAGGACTCAAGGTACCAAAGGGTAAGTAACCTCTTCTTCAGTGCTTAAGGCCAACATTTGAGCATGACTGACATCCACAAAACCACGGCTCAGCTGCCGCCTGACTCTGTAGGTGCCTGGAATCACTAGGTGCCTGAGTTTCCACCAATAAAGACCCAGAGGCACTTAAATTTCTGTCAGTGGGCAAGTCCTTATGCTTCCAAGCTGCTCGGTGCCTCCCTCACATGGAAGCCCAGTGGAATTCACAAACAAGGTATCCCCCATCTAGCCCATCAGTGGAGCCTGAGGCAAGGCATGCTCTGAGCACACCTAACCAGCACAAAGACTGTGGTGGTGCTGGGTCTCCTCTCTTCTCCCTCTCCCACCCAGCTATGAGATGGTCTGGGGTGAGTCTTTCTCCTGTTGAAGCTGCCCCAGGTTGTTTGAAATACCATCAGTGGCCCAATAAATATAGAAATATGTCTACACAGCAAAGAAAAAACCTGCAGCTGGCCCATGCCAGCTGACTCGGGCTCGCAGGGCTGTTTCATGGCTGTGTAGACTTTTGGGCTTGGGCTGGAGCCTGACCTCTGCAACTCTCCCACTTCTCAGAGTCCTAGATGAGTTCAGACATCTACACAGCAGTGGAACAGCCCCGCAGCCCGAGCCCTGCAAGCCTGAGTCGGCTAATACAGGCCAACTGCAGGTGTCTAGTTGCTGTGTAGACATACTCTGAGAAAACGAGAGACACACTCTAGCCGAGTGGGCAGGACCCTCTCCTGGGAGGTGGGTGATGTGGGTTCAAGTCCCTGTTCTGAAGGAGGCAGAATGCATGTTTGAATCTGGTTCTCCCCTATTCCAGGGGAATGCTCCAACTAATGGGCTTTTAAGCATAAGGGGCGTGGGGCACCACCACCTCCTGACTGATGTGCCTGGCTCAAGGAGGATTCACAACTCCTGAGTGGAGGGAGGCACCTTACCTACCGTTGAGAGACAGGACTTAGGCACTGTCCTTGGCATTTCACTTCTGGCCAGCTGAGGCCTCTCCCCACTCAGCCTGCTGGTTTCTGGCACTCTTTTAGAAGCCTGACTCTCCCCATGCTGTGTCAGTACGAAGCTGAGGGTTGTGAATTCCAGTGGGTGACAGGGCACCTAAAGTTAAGCGTTGCAACACTCGGCGGTGCAATGCCTAGGCCACTCTTGCGAATCTCAAAGAATATAGGCCCTACCTACAGAATGGGCAACCTGTCTTGGGAAGCCATGACATGAAAAAGAATTAGGTGTCACAGCAGACAAGCAATGGAACAAGAGCTCACCCTGTGATAGTCTGGCCAAAGGGCTAAAGTGATCTCAGGATATCTAAACAGGGAGGAGTGAGGAGGAGATTTTACTTCTGTGTATGGCATTGGCGAGACCGATACTAGAGCATCCAGTTCTTGTATTCATGGTTCTTAAAGGATGTTGAAGGATACAGGAGGGATTCCCACAGCTTATTTGAGTGCTGGAAAAGATGTCTCGTGGTGAGAGACTTAAAGAGCTCAATCCATTTTGTTTATCAGAAAAGAAATTGAGAGGTGACTTATTACAGTATATGAGGCCTGTCACAGGGCACAAAAGGGCTCTTCAATCTTGTGTGGCAGAACAAGCAGCAGTGCCTGGAGCTGAAACCAGGCACATTTAAGGGATCACATTTGAGACACCAGTTTTTAACAGTGATTAACCACAGGAACAAACTCCCAAGGGAAGTGATGGATTCTCCATCTCTTGAAGTCTTCATGTCACAACTGGATCCTTTCTGGAAGGAGCCTTAGTTCAAAACAAGTTATTGGTTCTGTGCAGGGGTGATTGGAAGAAATTCTATGGCCTGTGTATACCTGAGGTCAAACTAAATCAGTGGTCTCCAAACTGGGGGTCGCGGCAGAGGAGCCGGGGAGAGCCATAGCAGCCCCCTGTGGCTGCCGGAGCCTGGCGGCAGGCCCCGGCCCCAAGAGCCCAATGGCAGCAGTAGGCCTCGGCAGCTGGCGGACAGTTACCATCTGTCCGTATTTACCTGGCAGCATGGTGGTAAGGGGAGTCCCAGGGGGCAATCAGGGAGCAGGGGGAGGGTTGAAGTCAGGAGTTCTGGGCGGGGGTGTGGAGAGGGATCGGAGCAGTGAGGGGACAGAGAGCAGGGGGTTGGATGGGTCCAGAGTTCTAGGGATCCTTTCAGGGGACGGGGAGCGTTTGGATAGGCGTGGGAGTTCTAGGGGTCTATCTGGGGGCAGAGATCTGGATAAGAGTCGGGGCAGGTAGGGGGTAAGCCCCAGGGAGGCAGGGTGTGGGGGGGATTTTGATGGGAGGAGTCAAGGGGCAGGAAATGGGAGGGAGTGGATGGGGGCAGGGCTCTCTTCCCCCTCCCTCCAGAGGTGCATGCTCAAAAATTGTTTACTGATAGGGGTGCACGATCAAAAAAGCTTTGAGACCACTGAACTAAATGATTGGATGGTCCCTTCTGGCCTTAAACTTTCTGAATCTCTGCTTTCCCATCCCTGGACACAGTGGAACTCATCCGTAATACAGCTGAGTTAGAACATTTATCCACTCGATACAGGAGTTGGGACCGGCTCTTCTGTTCCTACTTCCCTCTGTGCCCATCCCTGTGCATTTGGTACAAGCTGTCCGTGTATCTCTGAAATCCTTGCTCCCTGCTTGGCCAGCGTGGAGGCGCTGCGGGAAGCTGCTGCCTGGCCAGCATTTTCCTTCAAAATCATGAACACAGGCTCCTTTGTGGGCAATGCAGAGCACAGCACAAAGCTGCTGTTTGTTGGGGAGCAACAACATTAAAGCCACAATTGTTCTCAGTGAGATTCTTTGGACCTTTCCACATCTGCACCCCCACACCCTTCCCTCCTGCTGCAACAAAGGAGCCAACGTCCCAGCCTCCATCACCTCCACCCTCCAATCTGAGGGGTCACCTGTGGAGGAGCTTACATCCTCCTGAAGTGTAGGCTGATTCACTGGAAAATGGGAACAGCCAAAGCCACAGCAGGGACAGTAAAAACTGGAAGGGCTAAGAGCCTGCCACTCCCTAACAGCTCTCCTCCATGGGAGAAGCTTTCCTGAGGTGAGGTTATTTTGCCCTTTCATCGGAAGTGGCTAGGCCTGACCACCCAAGACAGGAGACGGGGTGTGCTAGTCCTCTGCTCTGATCCAACCTGGCCATGCTTGGTCCTGCAGAGGCCAACACAAGGTAGTTGATGTCAGCCAGCTGGTGTCTGCATGGCCCGTGTGGCTGGGACTTGCTCTTGTTCTGGTCAGTCAGGCCTGGTCTATGTGACACAGGTAGGTGGATGTAAGGCAGCTTATGATGACCTAATGATGTCAGTGTGCAAACGACAGCCGTGCTCTCGCTGAGGTCAGTGCCCCACTACACCAACAACATAACTTCACCTCCATGAGAGGCATAGGGCTTATGTTGGTGTCGTCAGGGCAATGCAGTGTCTGTGTTAGTTACTTTGGCTGTTGGCTATCGTGTCAACTTCCGGGCGCCAAGAAAGTTGGCCAGCTAGAGCCTGGCTGCTCCCTGCTCCCAGCCAGGCTAGGAAGAGGGGCAGTGACGCGGGAGGGAGGGGACTGAGCGCCAGGTTCTCAGCTCTGTGCAGCTCCCAGCCAGGAGCCCAGTTGTCTCCCCGGGCTCTCAGTTCTCTCCCAGCCGGAGGGAACTGAGAAGCCTGGGCGCCTGCCAGGGCAGGGAGCTGAGAGCCTGGGGAGACAACTGGGCTCCTGGCTGGGAGCTGCACAGAGCTGAGAGCTGGGCACTCAGCCCCATTCCTCCCGCGTCACTGCCCCTCTTCAGGAACCAGCACGGTAAGCAGTAATAGTCTCACTAACGCTGTATATCTGGGTAAGATCACCTCCCAGCTCCTTCTCAATATTTCTCCATTCATATACCCAAGAATCCTATTTGCTCACTGTGCCACCACATGACGTGGGGAGCTCATGTTCAGCTGATTTCCACCATAACCCATGAGGTTTTTGCAGTCACTGCTTCCCGAAATACGGTCCTCCATCCTATCTGTGTGAGGTGCATTCCTTGGGAGAGTGCCGATGGATTGCACTTTCCCCGGCCCCCTTTCATTGCACTGATTTCATGCAAAAATAATCAGTTTAGGCTTTCAGCTTCATAGAAGTAAAGTTCCCAGGTTTGATGGCACTTGGTAAACTCAGGTCACGAAGCAGTTTCCATTATGAGCCCATTTGCATACGCTCCAGCTTGCCAATCGAATTTCTGTCCTCAGCGGGACCAGGCTTACTGCATTACTGCTCTTTGGGCTTCGTTCCCCTTAAGATTTTGATCTTTTCCAGAACCAGCGATAAACTCTGCCTGTCCCAACCCTCTCTGTTCTGAGGACAGTCCCTCTCTGGCTCTAGTGAGGGGCCAAGCACCCAGTGAAGGTCTTTGAGATCTTGGCATTATACCTACCCTCAGCTTCTCTAGTCCTTTCTGGTGTTTCATTCTTGAATCAGTTCTTTCTCCCTGTCAGAGGAGGTAGCCTAATCTAGTGGATGGGCATGGGACTGGGAGTCAAGAGACCTGGGCTCTGCTATTTACCTGCCAAGTGACAGTGGTCACTTCATTTCTCTAGGCCTGTTTCACCTTCCATATCTGTCTTCTGTTTAGGCTTCAGGCTCTGAGGCAGCAGTTCTCTATTTCCAGGGGAATGTACAACACCCAGAACAATGGGACCCTAATCTCAGTTGAGTATGTTTGGCAAATTTGTAATACAAATAATAAAAACAAGCAGAGGTATGGTCTGATAAATAAGGACTGGGGTGCAGAAGATACCCAGAATGTTGTAACAACATGATAGGAATCAATTGCATATCCTCACCTGGGTTATCAGAATCCGTTCTGTTCACCCTGTATAGAAAAAAGGGGAGGAAGGATTGGAGGGGAGTTAAAGAAGTAGCGGGTGTTTGGAGGGCAAATGATTAGGATGTAGAAAGACCTCAGGGTGAGGAGATAGTAAAAGAGTTAGGACTATGTTTAATTAGTGGACGAGGCTAGTGAGAGAGGTTTTGTGAGCTCTTTGGGGCAGGGACTTTATACTTTGGAAAAGCACCTAGCACATTGTGGGTGCTACTGTCATGCAAATAAATCACTATCTAGATGAGTGGTAGATAGAGAATCCTGTTTATCCTCTCCCAATACAGACAAGGAAGCAGTCGATGAAATCGAAAGGAAACTGATTTAAAACAGATCATAGGACATATTTTACACACAATGCCCAATAAATCTGTGGACTCCCCTTGCCATAGTAGACCACGGAGCTGAGAGCTTCCCAGGATGCAGAGAGAGGTGGAATGTTTCTCTGATAAACAGACCGTCCACTTACATTTGATAGGATAAACATGTGCAAGGGATAGACTTTCCTGCTTTATGTACAGCCAACAGCTTACCTTCTGGCAGGTTAGTCCTTCACTGTCTGTAGTTGGTGCTTCTACCTTCCTCTGAAGCTCCTAGTGCTAGCTTCTGTCAGCTGAGTGACCAGGCTTAATCATCCCAGTTCTGGTCAGGTGAGCCGTGTGTTTTGAGACAGTTTATCTCCTTGATGCTGTCTGAATCAGACTGTGCATAGGAGCTGGGTTGCTGCCAGACCTCCACTTTCTACATGTCAATCTGGTCTGGGAGGAGAAGTGTTAGCGGTAAGCCCAGCAGCTCTGCTGTGGTGGTAAGAATTTTATTGATGCTCCTGCCTTTAAACTGTGGTTCGGCCACACACATAATAATAGCAATGTCAATACTTAGGTTGGATGAGGTGCCCACCATCGTAGTGTCTGTGTGCCTGAGATTTCTTCCAAGCAAATGTCGGTGGCACCTTTTCAAAAATTCATAATTTGATTTGAAAAATAGCCTCTTGCACTTGGCCAGAGCCTGTTCTGTCACTGTGGGAAGTGTCTGAGTTTCTGGGTCTTTGATTTACTACCTCAGTCAAAAGAAATCACTAATTTTTCTAGTGGGATGCTTACCCTGACCAGGCTGCAGGGCCAAGTCACTGCACAGACCACCGAAGTTGGAAGGTGGAGAATAAGGATGTGAGGCTGCAATGCTGGGTCTCACCATGAGGAGGCGCTCTGCAGTAGCAACTCTACAAAATACTCATGCAGCTGTTGGCAGAATTGGAAGCTTCATTTTAAGACCAGACCTAGCAAGTGGGTTTAACCAACAGTGGTAGGGAGAAGAGGAAGATAGGATGGGACGGGGATGCAAGCATCTAAGACTCTGTTTGGTGAACTGAATTCAATCATGTTTTTCTCTTTTAATTTAATTTCTCTGACCCTCTACCTACTTCTGTTTTATTTCTGATTATTTTTATTAGTGATTATAAAAGGAAAGAAGCAGAGGAATTTACTCTGGGCGTTTGCATTTCCTCCTGTACATATACTTCAATTTGTCTCTAGTAGGACACTTATTTTAAATAACAATAAACCTCTGGTCTTGGTGCACTTTGAACCTGGTACCATTTTCTAAAGTGTTAAGAACATTACTGCTAGCTGGTGCTGGCTGTCCCTTGTACCGGGGCAATAGTCTCTCTGCCCTACCCCTCAGGACTCAAACTTTCCCAGCCAATCCCATCCTAGGGCTATAGGAGCCTTGAGAGCTGCTGGTCGGTCTATTTGGCTTAGAACAAGGTATGGGGTGACACTGGGCCCTGAGGACAGTAAATGTTTGTTAGGCTTTGGGTCTGAGAACCAGGAGTATGCTCTATCCTGTACAGAGATCATCCCTGCCCCAGGCAGTTCATTGGATAGTGTGCTGCATGACCAGGGATCAAAGGATCCTGTTGTAGTGAAACAGGGCAGAATTTCTTTATTTTCTCTCATCCAGAATTTAAATCAGCTTATGTATCAGATGGCTAAAGGATAGCTAATGTGATGCCAATTTGTAAAAAAAAGACTCCAGATACAATCCTGGTAATTGCAGGCTGGTAAGCCTAACTTCAGTACCAGGCAAATTGGTTGAAACTATAGTAAGGAACAGAATTGTCAGAGACATAGATGAACACAATTTGTTAGGGAAGAGTGAACATGGTTTTTTATAAATGGAAATCATGCCTCACCAATCTCAAGAGGGAAGGTCCTCTCATGGATCAATAACTGATTAAAAGACAGGAAACAAGGGGTAGGAATAAATGGTCTGTTTTCAGAATGGAGAGAGAAAATAGTGGTGTCCCCCAGGGATCTGTACTGGGACCAGTGCTATTCAGCATATTCATAAATGATCAGGAAAAAGGGTGAACAACTAGGTGGCAAAATTTGCAGATGATACAAAACTACTCGAGATAGTTAAGTCCGAAGCAGACTGTGAAAAGTTAAAAAGGAATCTCACAAAACTGGGTTACTGGGCAACAAAGTGGCACATGAAATTCAGTGTTGTTAAAAGTAAAGTAATGCACATTGAAAACATAATCCCAACTATACATATCAAATGATGAGGGTGTAAAATTAGCTGGTAGCACTCAAGAAAGAGATCTTGGAGTCATTGTGGATAGTTCTCTGAAAACATCCGCTCAATGTGCAGCAGCTGTCAAAAAAGCAAACAGAATATTGGGAATCATTAGGAAAGGGATAGCTGTAAGACTGAAAATATCATATTGCCTCTATATAAATCCATGGTACAACTACATCTGGAATACTGTGTGCATATCTGGTCACCCTGCCTCAATTAAAGATATATTGGAATTGGAAAAGGTTCAGAAAAAAGCAACAAAAAAGATAAGAGTTATGGAACAGCTTCCGTACAAGGAGAGATTAATAAGACTGGGACTTTTCAGCTTGGAAAAGAGATGACTAAGGGGAAATATGATAGTAGTCTATAAAGTCATGACAGGTGTGAAGAAAATAAATAAGGAAGTGTCTCATAACACAAGAACTAGGGATCACACAATGAAATTAATAGGCAGCAGGTTTAAAACAAACAAAAGCAAGTATTTCTTCACACAATGCACAGTCAACCTTTGCCAGAGGATGTGGTGAAGGCCAAGACTATAACAGTTGGTTCAGAAAAGAATAAGGTCATAGAGCATAGGCCCATCAATGGCTGTTAGTGTGGCAGGGATGCAAAACCATGCTCTGAAGTATCTCTTACCTCTGTTTGCCAGAAGGTAGGAATGGGTGACAGGAGATGGATCACTTGAGGATTACCTGTTCTGTTCATTCCCTCTGAAGCACCTGGCATTGGCCACTGCTGGAAGACAGGATACTGGGCTACGTGGGCCGTAGGTCTGACCCAGTATGACTGTTCTTATGTGAAGGACTGTTGTAAAGAGGGCAGTGATCAATTGTTCTCCATGTCCACTGAAGGTAGGACAAGAAGTAAATGGCTTAATCTGCAACAAGGGAGATTTCAGTTTGGTGTACAGGGGAATCCCATTTATCTGATCTATTTGGGACCATGCCAGATCGGATAATCAAAAATTCCGATAATCAGGAGAATAGGCGGGGCTTGTGCTGTCAAGTCCAGGTAGAGGGGCTCAGTTCAGTCAATAGAAAAAGACGGTTAAATGGGGATTCTACAGTATTAGGAAAAACTTTCTAACTATAAAGGTAGTTAAGCTCTGGAACAGGCTTCCAAAGGAGGTGGATTCTCTGTAATTTGAAGTCTTTAAACCACAATTTGAGGACTTATTTAGCTCAGGCAGAGGTTAAGGATCTATTACAGGAATGGGAGGATGGCAGTTCTGTGGCCTGTGATGTGCAGGAGTCAAACTGCATGATCATGATGGTTCCTTCTGACCTTTGAGTCTGAGTCTGAGGGTTGTGGAATCTCCATCAGTAGAGGTTTCCAAGAACAGGTTGGCCAAAGACCTGTCAGGGATGTTCTAGGTTTACTTGGTTCTGCCTCAGTGCAGGTGACAGAACTTCATGACTTCTCAAGGTCCCTCCAGTCTTGCATTTCTATGATTTTGTGGTCTGTCCTTCATGGTAAAGATTCTCTTAGGTGGTTCTTCTGGCTCTGCTGGCTGAAAAGTCAGGAATACTCGTGAGCATGAGACATTCACACAGTGTTCCCAGCATGTTTTCAGTTACTGCTGGGACCTGAGTAGTTATGTCACCTACTGACATGGCTGTGAGTTCCTTCCCTGCAATTACTACGTACATGAGTAAGAGGGGTCTGCTCCTCTCCTCTTGCACTCAATCCTTGACATCAGTGGCTGGTTGGACTTTTCACAGTGCCTCTGTCATGACTCTTTGCTCTGTCCCTGCAGGCAGAGTGTCACAATTACATCCGCATTCTGGAGTTTGCTGATGAGAGCCACCTCTTCACCTGTGGGACCTTTGCTTTTGATCCACAGTGCGGCTTCATTGTAAGGGCCCAGTGCCTGTTGGGCGAGGGAGTGGGAGTAAAGGTGGGCGGGGGGGTGAATGGGCCAAGAGAAGAGTCCAGGGCTGCCTGCTTGGGGAAATGGGCAGAGATCAAGGAGGATGAGCCTAAAGTGGAAGCTAATGAGAGGCTTTTCTGTGGCTTTATCACCCTAATTTGAGCCCTCAGAAGCCATAAGGAATTCACCCTCAGCCTCTTGGTGAGCTATGAATGTAGTATCCCCATTTTGCAGAAGGGGAAGTGAGTTGCCCAAGGTCATGCCAGGAGTCTATGTCAGAACCAGGGGTTCTGAGAACCTGGGGTCTCCTGAGGCCCCAGGCAGTGTTTTAACCACAGAACATTCCCTCCATATATTAAATTTCCAGTCCTGAGTGGGGTGGTAGTGAGGCAGGAACCCAGGGAAGGTTTGGGGCCTCCAGTGAATGGTTAACGGCCTTTGTAATGAAGTACTACAGCAGGAAAAAAATACTCTCTTGGCTTTAGTAACACATTAAACAAGGGAGGGGACAAGTCCTGGGGCTTCCACCACTGAGAGTCCACACAATCCATCTTAACATCAGCCTGTCCCACCCCAGGCAGCCCCCAGGGGGATGGTGTCTGTTAGCCCCTCCCCAAACCCAAATGGGGTGACAAACTTTCTCTGCTTTTATTGCAGAAAGTGGCCAATTTCAGCAGTGTGGAGCGGCAGGAAAGTGGCCGGGGGAAGTGCCCCTTTGAGCCCACACAACAGTCAGCAGCTGTAATGGTCGGTACGTTTGCAGCGTCAGTGGCATTTTAGTTTGGTTGGGAACTCGGTGCAGGGAGCAGGACTGTGGCTCTGGAAGGAAGAAGCATGTTGGGAGCAGCAAGTGAACAAGCTTCCCTCACCAACCAGGTGTAAAGGGAGTTCAGTCGGGGGCCTGCTCTGCGGAGACTGCTTGCAGGACTAGTTAGTTACAGTTGCAATGTAGATGAACTGGACAGAAGCATCAGCCTGCCATTCCCTAGAGTCACCACATGGGGGCAATGGCTTCCTGGAGTTACTGTCTATACCTGAACGAATCCAGTGACCTACGTGTAAAACCCCATAATCCAGGTCCTGACCCAGAGCTGGAGAGGGATACAAACTATACTGTACATCACAGAGCGGCATCTGCCTGTGCCCATTCCAGGAGCTGGCGTGGGCTGCGTGAGGTCTGCACCACCTTGAACCATTTGGTGTTTGAAAGTGAATGCTTTATAAATACACTGACCTGAGCATCCTGGACTGAGGCTACCACGTCCCAGGTGCTCACAAGACCCAGAATCTCCCAAACCTGGTCCTTGTGTTTGAGCTGTGGGGAGCCAGACAAAGTGCAGTGACTGACTTGGTTAGGAAAATACCCTTCCCTCTCCAGCTGGAGAAGGGTGCCATGTGAGTGGGTTAGCACCAAGGCCACAAGTGGTGGCCACTAGCATTCTAAACCAGCTGCTCAATCTGGGTGGAAAATGTGGTAAAATCCAGCCTCTCCTTGCCATCCAGATGTTACATCAAAGACCAATTTGTCACATTTTCCTTCTAGATTCAGGCACAGCTCTGCATTACATCCTGGCCACGGTGTACTCCTTTCCCCTCCACCATCCCTTTCCGTTCATTGCACTCTGGTCCTTTGTGTCTTTCACGCTTGTCATATCTTGGACTTTCCTCTAGATGGTGTCCTGTATGCTGCCACTGTCAGCAACTTCCTGGGGACGCAGCCCATCATCTCCAGAGCAACGGGAAACCTTGAGGAGCGCATCCGGACAGAGATCTCCGTGACCTGGCTGAACGGTGAGTGACCAGTGGAGATGCTGCCCCTGCTAAGTCTCTAGGGGATCTGGGAACAGAGAAAGAGAAGGGGGAAGATGGATGTTTCCAAAGGGGATGGGGGTGGGAGTTTTGGAGACCATTGATGGCTGATGACACAAAGAGAAGATGCTTCCTCTTGGCCCCTCTGTGTGTCCAGGGCGGGTAGGGATGATATCAATATACTGGCCTTTGTGCAGAAACAGTGGTAGTCATCTGTATGTGTGGGATCTGCCTTGTTCACCATTTGAACCTCAGTTCATTTCCTGTTGTGATTGTCTCTCATCTGTATCCATAGACCCAGTCTTTGTGGGCTCCACTTTCCTGAGAGGGGATGAGAATGGAGAGGACGACAAAATCTATTTCTTCTTCACGGAGACAGCCAGAGAGTACGACTTCTATGAACAAGTGAAGGTCCCACGCGTGGCCAGAGTCTGCAAGGTATAATCCCCAGGGCTCTCACAGTGCAGAAGGGAGGAGATGGCCTCCCAGGCACCGGGCAGCTTCTGTGCAAAGTGAAAGCTGCCTGCCAGTCTGAGGGTATCTGCCACTCTCAAGAAGCAGTAAAAAGCAATTAGTCTTATCTGGCCAAGACACCAGAACTGGAAACCTACTTCTGCCAGAAGAACCTATGGGATGTGAAGTGATGGTACGTGGCCAGGCCCTCTCTTTTACATCTCACTGTTGTAACACTGTCAGGAACACAATATGTCCTGCCACTGCTTGGAGGCAAGGGTGTCAATGTGGACTTAGAGCCCCTCTGCTCTCTGAAGAACAGTCTTCCATCCCTGACCAGATTCGGTCACTAAACAGCCCTGTTATATCTCCAGATTCCGTCCACACAGCCAAACTCCGGTCCTGGCCTTGGCCATCTGCACTCCCACCACAACAAATTCCTCCTCTCTGGACTCCCTGACACATACCTACCTCTTGTTTCTGTCCAGATTTCCACTGCAAAAATAACCTATCTCACTGCACCCGCGGAGCGTGTTCAGCTCCTGGTGCGCCTTGTGGGCTCCCCTTGGATTCCTAGTTCTCCGTCCTGCCTCATCTCCTCTTACTTCTCCATGATCTCTGTCCTCAGCCCATGCTGCTTGCCTGGACATTCCTGACTGTACTTCCACTGCCCTGCCTCCCGTGCAGTCTCCTCCTCTCCACCATATGTCCCGCTTGTCTGCATCTCCCACAAGCATCTCTGTGCTTTCTTCCATGGCTCCTCTTTCCTCCACGAGTTAGTCCATAAAGACTGTCCTATCTACCTCTATGACCCTTTCCAAGCCCCACATCTGCTGTGACATCAGTAGTAAATAGCCAACTTGAAGGGCTAGACAGGATCTTTCAATGTCATTAAAGTCGATTTCTTGTTGAATACCTTTTAAAAATCAATCTGTAACTCTGTCTTTCTACCGTGTTACCCCACTTTGCCCTCCCCCACTTCCTTAGCTTATGATGTCCACCTGTTCCTGCTTGTCTTAAGGTACAAACTCTTTGGGACAGTGCCTCTCATTGTGTCCATGCAGCACCCAGCACGACCGGGCTCTGATGTGTGATTTGGCTCTTATTATTATCATTATTTCTGTTATCATAGTACCTGGGACCCCCAGTCATGGACCAAGAGCCCATTGTGCTAGGTGCAAAATACAGACCCAAAAGGCTGTCACTGCCTCAAAGAGCTTACGATGTAAGTATAAGACAAGAGATGACAAATGGAGCCAGATGGAGTACAAGGAAACAATGAGAGAGTATTGGTCAGCACAAAAGATGGTGGTGTCAGTGAACCAGCAGCCTAAATGTTGTTGGGTTTTTGTAGGCTTCACAGCAGTTTTAAGAAGCATTTGAAGGAGAACAGTGAATTAGTTTTGCAGATGTTTGTGAGGAGCACCTTCCACACTCAAGCACAGAAGATGCTTGTTTGCAAATGTACAAGTGGGTGGTGCAGGATGGTATCATGGGCTGATCAGAGGTGGGAGTCAATCTGTCACTACTAAAGGCTCTCCAGTAATATACAAATAAAGAACACAGGTTGCTGTACTGACCACTGATCATGTGTTTGATAAAAATGCTTCCTTTGTAATTTATCTGCATCTACTGCAAACCTTAGATTCTGCAGCAGCATGCTGTTAAGTCCAGCTTGCTGTGCAGCACAGGGTGGGGCTTTACCTTCATGATCATTGTAAATTCCATGAACGGGAGTCTGCCTGTTTGCGTATTGCAAAGCTCAATGCTTATCTCTTAGAGGGACAAGGTGGGTGAGGTAATATGTTTTTTGAACCAACTTCAGTCAGTGAGAGAGAGAAGCTTTGGAGTCACACAGAGCTCTGCTTCAGGTCTGGGAAAGGTTCTTACCGCCTCTCAGCTAGATGCAAAGTGAAACAGATTGTTAGCATGTATTATAAGGGACCATTCAAGGTAGAATGGTCGGTTAACACAAAAGGCAGGTGTGTGTGTATGTTAGTGAGTTAGATTGTTGTAACAACCCATAAATCCAGTGTCTGTCTAGTACATGATTTTTAGTGTCTAGCAGAATAGTGAATTAAAGCTCCCAGACTTGTCTTTTGGAAGTGTTGTGTGGGTTTCCTTTGAGGATGAGGACTAAGAGGTCAGATATAGGATGATCGCTTTGTAAAAAGTGTTCATCCACAGGTGATGGGGTGTTTTGTCTTTTATTGTTTGCCTATATGAATTGTCTCTAATATTTTGGAACCGACACAGCTACAACTGCAGATGCTCATCTATTTTCTAACATGCTATGTTAGCTGTAACACAGACCATACCCAGTTGGGTAGCTTGTGAAATCTGGCATGCTTGCGTTCAAGATCATTCATCAATAATTTAATACTGCCCCTGGTGGTTCTGTATTCTGCCAGTTGAAGCTTTCTTTCTGTTATCTTGGCTTGTTGAGAGTGGCTTACAATAAGAAAGGTCACACGGGTCAGACTAATAGTCCATCTAGACCATGGGTCGGCAGCCTTTCAGAAGTGGTGTGCCAAGTCTTCATTTATTCACTCTAATTTACGGTTTTGCGTGCCAGTAATACATTTGAACATTTTTAGAAGGTCTCTTTCTATAAGTCTGTAATACTGTATATAAATAAACTGTTGTTGTATGTAAAGTAAATAAGGTTTTAAAAATGTTTAAGAAGCTTAATTAAAAATTAAATGAAAATGCAGAGTTCCCCCGGACCGGTGGCCAGGACCTGGGCAGTGTGAGTGCCACTGAAAATTAGCTTGCGTGCCGCCTGTGGCATGTGTGCCATAGGTTGCCTACCCCTGCTCTAGACCAATATCCTGTCTTCTAACAGTAGCCAGTGCCAGGAGCTTCAGAAGAAATGAACAGAATAGTGCTATTGAGTGATCCATCCCATTGTCCACTGCCACTATCTGGCAGGCAGAGGCTAGCGACACCTAGAGCATAAGGGCTTGATTACACTGTCAGTTTATAGCGCTATAAAGCCCCCAGGAGCACTATAACCTCCTACCCGCCCACACCGGCGAGGCACATAGAGCGCTATAACCACGGAGTTATAGCGCTACTGGTAATCCACCTTCACACGAGGAATAAGGGCTGTAGCACAGCTGCTGTAGCACTACGGCGTGAATGTGGACACCCAATGCGCATTAATTGGCCTCCAGCCCATCCCATAATTCCCGTTGGAGCCACTTTGGTCATCACTTTCAGACTCTTTTGTCCTGTCCTCAGGTGACCAAACATCAGACCCGCCCTTTAAATTTCCAGGGAAATTTGAAAATCCCCTTCCTGTTTGCTCCAGCCAAGCGTGGCGTGCTCTCAGGGAATCCTTGCAGGTGATCGTGCTGCTTGATCATGACTCCACATGCCATGCCTCCTCGCAATAGGCGATCTCCAGCGTGGAGCAATAGCGAGGTGCTAGACCTCATCAGTTGTTGAGGGAAGAGGCTGTTCAGTCTCAGCTGCGGTCTAGCTGCAAGAATTATGATACCTATGGGCAGATATCACGGGCCTTGGCGGAAAGAGGCCATAAGCGGGACACTCTGCAGTGCTGTGTTAAGGTAAAGGAGCTTAGGAATGCATATCGCAAAGCCCGCGAGGCAAACGGCCGCTCCAGAGCAGCACCGGCGACTTGCAGATTTTACAAAGAGCTGGATGCAATAGGATGGGGGGGATCCTACATGCTCTCCATCGACCACCACAGACACTTCCGAGCCCACCAGTGCAAGACAGGGGGAGGAAGAAGAGGAGGTCGAGGAGGAGGAGGTGACAGCGGCAGTGAGCCAGGGCACGGAGGACTCCCAGGAGGCATGCAGCCAGGAGCTGTTCTCCAGCCAGCAGGAGGGCAGCCAGCTGCAGCGTCCAGCTGTTGTTGAGGGCCCAGCAGCAGTGGATTGCGGAGGTAAAGCTACTTTTCTATTGGGGAAACCAGGCACTGTGGTTTCAGGCTACGTGGGCGACGGTGGAAAGGGATGCTTGCATGCATGCCTACAGGTGGAATAGAGCATTGATGTAGTCTATCACATCAAGGTAATCCTCGTCAGTGATTTCTTCAAAGGTCTCAATAAGAGCGCTTGCAATGCGCCTGCGCAGGTTTGTTGGAAGAGCCAGCGTGTTCCCCGTCCCGGTCATGGTCACTAGCCACCGCCACTGTGCTACAAGGGGTGGGGGGAGCATTGCTGCACAGAGGCAAGCTGCGTATGGGCCTGGGCGGAAGCCGCATCGCATTAGAATGCCCTCCCTTTCCTCATCGGTCACCTGCAGCAGTGAGATCTTCCAGGATGAACACCTACGGAGAATATTCGGACAGTGTTCAGTGTAGGGTTCCTGCCACTGCGCTGCGCTCCCCCCCCAGGCAACCCATAGGACAGCACGGCAGGGAAACAATCGGTTCCCCTACATCCCCAGATTACTCACCATGGCAGGGGCTCCTGTGAGTTCTGTGTGCTGTCCCTGGGACAGGCAAACTGTGGGTTTCTTTGGACAGGGAATGCAGGGGAATCATTGCCCTGTCTGTAGTGTACAATGCTGCCTGTGTGTAATGTAACATTCTCTCTTGATAGGTTCGACCTTGACTTTTTTGCCACTGTTATGTGCTGCTGACAGGCTGAGAAGACTCGGGAGGAGACCACGAAAAAGTAAGGAGGATCTGCTACAAGTGATGCAACAATCTGTACAAGAAAATCGAATTGCACAGAAGTGGAGGGAGAATGAAATAAGTTGAGGGAGAGGAAGTTCCGCCAGGAGAACGCGACTCACCGGCGGGAAATCGCTGATAAGCTGGTCAGATTAATGGAGTGGCAAGTAGAGACTATGCAGCGGATCGCTGACATGCAGGAGGAGCAATACCGGGCTCGCTGCACCCTTCATCAGTTGCCCCAAAACCCTTCCCCTTCTGGCCCTCTGTCCCCTCCAGCCCGCTGTCACCAGTTTCCTGGTTCTTACCACTCACAGCTGCCTCCAACCCCTATGTCTTCACCGACCAACCCCCAAATCCAGGACCCTTATCCACTGCACTCAACCCCTGATAACATGACTTACTGCCATCTGGAAATGGGGTTCGGAGGACACAGCAATTTGGAGAGCATTGCAGAGTATGAGATCTGGACATACTCCAGTCTCTGACCCCATCCCACCCCAATCGCACCCCACCCGCTTCCACCACCCATTCTGCATCCATAACCTTTCCTTTCAGCAAATGAAGTAGCTGTTCAATAAAGGAATTGTCTTTTTAATCAATGGGCTTTTTTTATTCATAGTACATAGATTACTAATGCCTAAAGAAAAACAAGAATCAGAGGGGTAGCCGTGTTAGTCTGGAATTGCAGAAGTGACAGAGAGTCCTGTGGCACCTTAAAGACTAACTGAAGTATTACAGCATAAGCTTTCGTGGGCTAATACCCACTTCGGCGGACGCATGCAGTGGAAGTATCCAGGGGCAGGTATAAATAGGTAGGCAAGAACCAGGTTAAAGATAACAGGGTGGGTCCACTGAGGCTGAACCAGCTGTTATCTCTAATCAGGGAGGGTGAGGTATTCCTCTAGCAGCTGAACTGCAGGTGTGAACAGCGAGAGAAGATAAACTGCTCTTGTAGTCAGCTAGCCATTCAAAATCTCTATTCAGTCCCAAATTGATTGTGTCAAATTTGCAAATGAATTGCAACTTTCACAGAGTGATCCTTTGCTCTAGGAAAAAAGTCCCGGCTTGCAGCTTCCTGAAGAGGCTGGTGTTGCGCAAGACGTGTGTGTCATGCACCTTTCCCGACCAGCCTGCATTAGTGTCAGTAAAACGCCCACGGTGATCCACAAGTGCCTGGAGAACCATGGAGAAGTACCCCTTTTGGTTAATGTACTCTCCTGCTAGGTGGTCGGGTGCCAGAATAGGTATATGGGTCCCATCTATCACCCTTCCACAGTTAGGGAAACCCATTTGCTCAAAGCCAGCCACGATGTCATGCACGTTACCAAAAGTCACGATTTTTCATAGCAGGATGCGATTAATGGCCCTGCACACTTGCATCAACAGGACTCCGATGGTCAACTTTCCCACCCCAAAGTGGTTGGCCACCGATCGGTAGCTGTCTGGAGTGGCTGGCTTCCAGATTGCAATAGCCACCTGCTTTTCCACAGGCAGGGCAGCTCTCAATCTCGTGTCCTTGCGCCGCAGGGCGGGGGCGAGTTCAGCACACAGTCCCGTGAAAGTGGCTTTTCTTATGCGAAAGTTTTGCAGCCACTGCTCGTCATCCCAGACTTGCATGACGATGCGATCCCACCAGTCAGTACTAGTTTCCCATGCCCAGAAGCGGTGTTCCACGGCTGTAAGCATGTCTGTTAGGCAGACAAGCAGTTTCGTGTCAAATGCGTTCAGCGCCTCAATCTCGTCTTCAGACCCCTCACTCTCACCTTGCATGTCAAGGATTAACTCCACCGCGCTGCGAGATGTGCTGGTGAGACTCGTCAGCACGTTCCTAAGCAGTTGGGGCTCCATTACGGCACACCAAAATGGACGATGGAGCGCACCTCGCTGAAGCCGTTGAAAGATGGCGCCAGAGGTGGACAGAAACACAGGGATTGCTGGGATGTGACGCGAAGCATCATGGGAGTTGGAACAGGATGCAGAATGCCCCACAAGCTACACCCCCCTTCCCACAAGTCATTGCAGCAGATTGGGAGGAGGCGCTTTGTGGGATACCTGCCCTAATACGCTGCTCCCAATGCCGCCTGAAGTGCCACAAATGTGGCCACGCTATACCACTTGCGGGTGTCAGTGTGGCCACGCTATAGCTCAGGCCTGCACAACTCGGAAAGCAGCGAGGGCCATATTACTGCAAAAAACCCAGCTGCAGGCCGAAAAGCCCTGCCCTCGCCCTGTCCCCATCCACTTCTCCCCCACCCCACCGCTTGGCTTGCCCCGCCCCTACTCACCTCCCGCGGGCCGCACAGTGAGCCTGTGCGGGCCGCATGTGGCCCCCGGGCCGCATGTTGTGCAGGCCTGCTATAGCTGTATATGAGGACAGCTATAACCAATAGTGCTATAAACCTGTAAGTGTAAATAAAGCCCTAAGGTTGCATCCCTGACCATCTTGGCTAATAGTCATGGCTTGGACCTATCCTCCATGAACTTTTCATTCTTTTTGCAACCCTGTTATAATTTTGGCCTTCACAGCACCCCCTGGCAACATGTTCCACAGGTTGACTGCATTGTGTGAAGAAGTATTTCCTTTTGTTTTGTTTTAAACTTGCTGCCTATTGATTTCATTGAGTGACCCTGGTTCTCTTATTATGGGGAGGAGTAAATAACACATCTGTATTCACTTTCTCCACACTATTCTCTAGCATAGCCTGCCCTGCGCTCCTGCCAACTCTTTTCTAAACTCAGCAGTTCCAGTCTTTTTAATCTCTCCTCATACAGCAGCTGTTCCATGCCTGGAATCAGTTTTGCTGCCCTTTTCTGCACTTTTTTCAATTCAAACGTATTTTTTTTGAGGAGGGATAACCAGAATTTCATCGTCATTCAAGGTGTGGGCATATCATGGATTTATATGGTGGCATTACATTTTCTGATTTAGGAACCGTTAGGAAAGGTAATAACATTGTTAGCGTTTTTTAACTGCCACTGCACATTGAACAGATATTTTCAGAGAACTATCCACAATGTCTCCAAGAGCTTTCTTGAGTGGTAATAGCTAATTTAGACCCCCCTCATTGTGTATGTGTAGCTGGGATTATATCTTCCAGTGTGAATTTGCATTTATCAACATGCATTTATCTTTGCATTTATCAACATGGAATTTCATCTGTCATTGTGTTGCCTAGTCACCAAGATTTGTGAGATCCCTTTGTAACTCTCTTTCCAGTCTGCTTTGGACTTAATTCTCTTGAGTAATTTTGTATCCTTTGCAGATTTGGCCACCTCACTGTTCACTCCTTTTTCAGGTAATTTATGAATGTGTTGAACAGCACATGACTGTTTACGTTGCATAAAAGCCTTTGGTGTTGGAACTTTTCAGAGTTTTTCTGACGGTCCAAGTGCACTGTATAAACTGGATCAACCTGTGTGTGTGCTTGTTGATACTTTCAAAGAATTGTAGTGGATTGGTGAGGCATGATTTCCCTTTACAAAGGACTCATTTCACACCTTTCTAACATATCATGTTCATCTGTGAGCCTGATGATTCTGTTTTTGCTATAGTTTTAATCAATTTGCCTAGTACTGAAGTTAGGCTTACCAGTCTGTAACTGCCAGGATTGCCTCTAAAGCCTTTTTTAAAAATTAGCATTACATTAGCTATTCTCCAGTCATCTGGTACAGAAGCTGATTTAAGCAATAGATTATTAGTTCTGCAATTTCTTGTATGAATTCCTTCAGAACTCCTGAGTGAATCCCATCTGGTCCTGGTGACTTATTCCTGTTTAACTGATCAATTTGTTCCAAACCCACCACGACTAACATCTCCATCAGGGGACAGTTTCTCAGATTTGTCACCTAACAAAAATAGCTTGGCTGTGGGAATCTCCTTCACATCCTCTGCAGTGAAGACTGATGTAAATAATTCATTTAGCTTCTCGGCAATGGCCTTGACTTCCTTCAGCCTCCTTTAACCCCCTCAATCATCCAGTGGCCCCACTGCCAATCATTTTGGCAGTCTTCCTGCTTCAGATGTACTTAATTCTTTGCTGTCAGTAGGGTGACCAGATAAATTGGGATGGGGGTGGGAGGCAATAGGTTCCTATACAAGTCAAAGATCCGTATCGGGACTGTCTATAAAATCGGGACATGTGGTCACCTTAGTTGTCAGTTTTTGTGTCTTTTGCTAATTGCTCTTCAAATTCTTTTTTGGCATGCCTAATTTTCCTTTGACACTTGACTTGCCAGAATTTATGCTCATTTTTGTTTTCCTCAGTAGGATTTAACTTTCAATTTTTAAAGGATTCCTTTTTGTCTCTAACCACATCTTCAATTCTGTTTAGCCATGGTGGCATATTTTTGATCTGCTTGTTGTTTTTATTACATTTTGTCTTTTGGCTATACATTTAATTGAGTCTCTATTATGGTATGTTTAAAAAGTTCCATGAAGCTTGGAGGCACTTTATTCTTGTGACTATTCCTTTCAATTTCTGTTTAACAAACCTCATTTTTGTGGTGTTCCCCTTTTTGAAGTTAAATGCTATTGCAGTGGGTTTCTTTGGTATTTTCCCCCAAAAAGGTTGTTAAATATAATTACGTTATGGTTGCTGTAACCCAGCATTTCAGCTATATTCGCCTTTTAAACCAGATCCTGTGCTACATTTAGGACTAAATCAAGAATTGCCTCTCTTGTGTGCTCCAGGACTAGCTGCTCCAAGAAGCAGTCATTAATGGTATCTAGGAACTTTACCTCTGCATCTTGTCCTGAGGTGACATGTACCCAGTCAATGTGGGGATAGTTGAAATCCCATATTGCTATTGGGTTTTCTGGCTTTGCAGCTTCTCTACTCTCCCTGAGCATTTCAGTTACCATCCTGGTTATGTTGCGGGGGAAGGTATATTCCTACTGCTAAACTCTTATTATTCAACCAGGGAATTGATATCCGTAGACATTCTATGGGCTTGGCTACACTTGACGTTTCAAAGCGCTGCCACGGGAGTGCTCTGAAGTGTGTGTGTGGTCACCTGCAGACGCTGGGAGAGAGCTCTCCCTGCACTCCTGGTAATCCACCTCCATGAGGGGAATTAGCTCCCAGCGCTCGGAGCCTGTCCACACTAGCGCTTTAACGAGCTCAGACTTGCTGCGCTCGGGGGTGATTTTTCATTCCCCTGAGCCAACAAATTAAGCGCTATAAAATGGCCAGTGTAGCTAAGCCCTATGGTAGTTAGATTCACTATATATGACTCTCTGCTTCCTCTCACATATAGTGCCATTCCCCTCCTCTGTCATTCCAATATATTTTGTAGATTCCAAGGCCAGAAGAGATCATTGTGATCATCTAGTCTGATCTCCTGTATAACACAGACCATAGAACTTCCCCAAAATAATCCCTAGAGCAGATCTCTTAGAAAAACCACCAGTGATGGAGAATCCAACACGTCCCTCATGGTTAAAAATGTCTGCTTTATTTCCCATCTGACTTTATGTACATATCCTGCCCTAATCTTGGGGCTGCCTTCTTCTGCGTGTGAGGACATTGGAATGAACCTGTTGATCATAGGAGCCCCTAGTAAAAGCACAGTGCTAATGCTTGAACAGAAGAATACCCAAGATGCTTGGATGAGTTAAGAGAAGCTCTTGCTAGAAGCTGTGAGCAGCAGATGAATCCTTTTTTCCTTGAGTGTAAATGTCTCCTTTCTGTTATCTCTCTAGGGGGACTTGGGAGGCCTGAAGACCCTGCAGAAGCGGTGGACAACTTTCCTAAAGGCCCAGCTGGTTTGCTTGGATCCAGAGAGTGGAACCAACTTCAATCTACTGAAGGATGTATTTACCTTGCACTCTGTAAACGGGACTTCCACAGTGTTCTATGGTATTTTCTCAGCCCAGAGGTAAGTGCCTTTCCTGGCTCCGGTGGTGCTCATTGAACGGGAAGTGGACTTGGTAGGCAAAGGAGAGGGATCCTCAGTCTCATGATACGGCTGTGCTCTGCACACCAAGTCTGAGTCTCTGTGGACATCTCTGCCAGCAGAGCCAAGTGTATATTGTCTCAAGCAATGCAATGCTCCATGCAAGGATAGAATAAGGAGGCAAAATCCTCACAACTTCTCACTTACAGGTGCTAAAGCAGCAAGTGGGAGCATCCTGGTCCTTTAGTCCACTGACAGCTTTTTATTCTCTTCACTCCTGTTCATCTTGTGTGTAGATCAGATCATTTTAATCTGGAAACACTGTGTTTTGGGGAACTGTCCACACACATTCCACTCTTGATGCACACATGGCCCATGTGTGCAGTAGCCATGTCCATTGGGGCCACGCCTGCACCCTGGGTGTCCTCGCATTTCCTCTAGTACCTGAAGGCTTACAAGGCTGAGCGCCCTCAGCCACTGCTCAGTTCCTTAAAGCCCTGGCTGTGAGCCAGAATCCCTGCAATGTCCCTGTCCCTTGCTTTGTGCGACTCAACTCTTACCTTACTAATGACTGTAATTAGCGTTAGAGTAGGTAGAGTTAGTTAGGTTTCCTCTCCTTGTTGGCTTTATAAAAACAACCCTTCCTTACCAAAATCCAAAACTTTTCCTTGGTTTCCTTTTTTGCTAGGGCCCCCCATTATCTCTCCTCAATACAAGTAGATATTCTAATATCAT
>ML677465.1:15234-80722 GCA_007922305.1 Dermatemys mawii | reverse complement strand
ACTTTAGTTAGTCTTTAAGGTGCCACAGGACTCTTAGTCTGGAATTGCAGAAGTGACAAACACAGCTACCCCTCTGATTCTCTACATTCACTCAGTGACCCCTGTATTATGTTTGACTTAGGGCTGGTTTGCACTAAGGGGAGGGGTCGACTGAAGATACACAACTTCAGCTACGTGAATAACGTAGCTGAAGTCGGCGCATCTTCAGCCGACTTCCCTGCCATCCTCACGGCTGCAGCGGTCAGCAGCACACTCCCCCGTCGGCTCCAGCTTGCGCCTTTCGGCGAGCTGGAGTTCCAGAGTCGACGGGAGCGCTGTTGGCAATTGATTTATCGTGTCTTGATGAGACACAATAAATAGATCGCCAAAAGATTGATTGCTACCTGCCAATCTGGCAGGTAGTGAAGACCTACCCTAAGGCACACTTTCCAGAAAGGCATGCAGTACTGATCTGAAAACATCAAGAGCTGGAGAATTCAGCACTTCCCATGATACTTTGGTCCAATAGTTAATCTCTTTGATTTTTTTAATTGACCCTTCCTTCTAATCTGAATTACAGTGGAGCCCCGGTATAACGCGCCCCGCAATAACGCGAGTTCGGTTATACCGTGGCTCCCAAGCCCTTGTTCTCTGTCCTTGGCAGACGCGGGGGCCACAGCTTCTCTCCTCTGCTGGGCAGCACGGAGAGTAGCTGCAGTTTGCCCTGGCAGGGACAGAGAACTCGGGACTGCAGGCAGGGGCTGCAGCTTCTCTCCCTGGGAGTTCCCTGTGGAAGCCACGGCTCTGCGCCTGCCGGGACCGGGGAACTCTGGTTCCAGCAGCAACTTCTCTGGAAGCCACTGCCCTGTCAGGGACCACTGGTGCCTGCAGCCCCCGGAGTCTCCTGTCCCAGCAGGTGCGGGGCCGCAGCTTCTCTCCCCTGCTGGGCAGCGGGGAGAGAAGCCGCAGCCCCCGGCTGCTGGGAATGGAACCCCTCTATAACACAACGCTGCATTTAGCGCAATGGGATTTCTTGGATCCTATGAGTCGCGTTATAGCGGGGCTCCACTGTATCTGCGTCTGGCATCTAGCCATTGAGTCTTGTTGTTCTTTTCTCTGATAGATTAAAGAGCCCTTTAGTACCTGGTATTTTTCCACCATGATGGTATTTATATGCTGTAATCAAGTTACCTCTAAATCTTCTTTTTGATAAATGCTCAAATTTCTATTCAGCTTTTGTGATCCACACCTCTTATTTAAATTCTCACAAGTCATTCCATGGTTCCACTCAGAGTCTGAGGATTATCCCCTGACAATCTGCTCAAAGCTTCTTTTACAACTAATTAACCTCCTTCTGTTTCTCCTTCAGGGATGGTGGGCAGGTCTCAGCTGTCTGTGCCTACAGCATTCAGGACATCCAGAAAGCCATGAACGGCCGTTTCAAGGAATTTAAACATGACTGTGACAAGTGGACAAGTGTCATGGGTGTGGATGTCCCTGAGCCACGGCCAGGCGCAGTAAGTGATGAGAACTTACAGAGCTCTTCTTTTTTTTTTTTTTTTTTTTTTTTTTTCTTTTTCATGAACAGGGCTGTGGACCTTCAGGCTTTGGCCTACAACACTGGGTGGGGAGGTGTTGACTAACATATGCTACCTAGTGTATATACGTGTCATATTAGTAATGTACCACATCATTCATACACATGTCTCTCTTTCTTTCTCTCTCTCTCTCTCTCTCTCCGTATGCATTAAGCACAAGTATTTATAGCAGTATTATAGCCTAAATTGTCCTATAATTTTTTACATAACTCTGATAACTTATGCTAAGTGTCCAGTAACCCTTTGCATTCACTAAAATAAGTTTTGGCTTAAGCAAATAAAAAAGCTGTCAAAATTGGTACAGATGAGTGCTTTACCATAGGAGCAAAAAGAAAGTTACTCTCACAGGCCTTACTAAAATGTCCCAAAGGAAGAGGACATAACTAATAATTGTTCTACCCTAGTACAAAACTAGTAGGTGGCGTGATATCCTCTGGTACCTAAAATGCATGTGAACAGAATAAAGTGATAAGGGTTACATCATGGTATCAAAAAAAATAAAAAAAATAAAAAAAAAAAGAGGAAAAACCTAACTAGTTAAAGTTAGTTTCCAATCCCGTACACAGTACCTTTTACTTGTAAACAGGTAGGGTATAAAAATGGCTTTCGGGTGTAACTTTGGGAGTCCACTTTCTACATAAAGTAAATGTAGCAACATTGCATGAGATGGCTTCCTGGAGACCAGTATTGTATAAACCGGGTGGGCAAACGACAGCCTGTGGGCCACATCTGGCCCATCAGACCATTTAATCTGGCCCTCAGCTCCCGCTGGGGCTCGGGGTCAGAGGTTTGCCCCGCTTGGGCACTCCAGATGGGGGAGCGGGGTCAGAAGCAGCCGGCATAACCCGCTCCGACTTGTACGTAGTACACGGAGGCGTGGCCAGGTGGCTGTGCACACTGCTCCGTCTGCAGACTCCGCCTCCGCAGCTCCCATTGGCCATGGTTCCTGGCTAATGGGAGCTGCATGGCTGGTGCCCGTGGATGGGGCACCATGCAGAGCCATCTGGTTGCGCCTCGAAGCCGGAGCGGGGACGTGCTTCCGGTAAGCACCTCCCAGAGCCTGCAACCCTGAGTGCCTCCTGCACCCCAATCCCCTGCCCCAACCCTGATCCCACTCCTGCCCTTGATCCCAGCTCAGAGCCTCCTCTTGTACCCCAGAGCCTGCACCCCCAGCCAGAGCCCTTCCCTTTCTTCCTGCCGTGCCCCAACAGCCTGCCCCATCCCTGATCCCCCTCCTGCCCTCGGTCACAGCTAGGAGCACCCTCTCTGCACCCCAAACCTGTCATCCCCAGCCCCATCCCAGAGCGTGCACCCCTCAGGCCCCTCCTCCCCATACCTCAACTCCCTGCCCCAGCCCTGATCCTCCTCCCACCCTCCGAACCCCTTGGTCCCAGCCTGGAGCCCCCCTCTGGCACCCCAAAACCCTCATCCCCAGCCCCACCTGAGAGCCGAACCATCCTGCACTCCAGCCTGGAGTCCCCTCCCACACCCTGAACTCCTCATTTGTGGCCCCACCCCAGAGCTTGCACTCCCAGCTGGAGCCCATACACCAATGTGGTCTTCAGGCCAAGAGGTTTGCCCACCCCTGGTATAAAACCTTTTTTCCAGTACTATATTATAATGGCGTATAGCAATAAACCTAACTAAGATTGGTTATTTGGTCTCAAGTATATTTCATAACAAACCAAAGTGTGGTCAAGCAATTAACTGTACAATTTATCAATGAATTGGTACACCGAGCCAGGAGCCATCCAGCCAAACCATCAGTCAAATCAAGCAGTGTTGGGTCGCAACCTAACTGCTTGGAGGGGGTAACATTGAGTGAGAGGCGGGACGCTGCTGTTTGTTAATCTCAGGTACACTTGTGCAGGCCAGCAAGCACTGTGCTCAATCCTGCAATTTCAGGACACACAAAAGCTGCTACTGTAACTTATTTTATAAGAAGTGCTGCTATGGTAGAATGCCTCTTTTAAAAAATAACTGAACTGATTTTTATCAGAAATGCCTAATAAATCACTTGAGGCAAATCACCAATACTTCAAAAATTCCTGGGCAAAAACCATACTTTAAAAATATATAAAAATTAATTACAAGTAAACCTTTCTAGGCAAAATACAAAAAGGCTAAAATGGCAAAACACTGAAGCCCTCAAATTCGCAATTATAATGGCCAAAAATAACTCAGTGCTTGTGAGAGGGCAGATTTAATCTGGGAAGGATTTGTTGTAGGCAGAGATGGCAGTGGTGTCTAATGCTTCTCATTATATCCCCCTTTCTCAGGTGCTTAGTTAACCTATTAACCATCTCCCTAGTCAGCCATTAGCCTGTAGATACCTTTGTGACCTGTTTGTAAGGGCAGCTAAGTAGACCCTCTGTTGCTCTGAGATGAGCCTTAAAAGCCTGAATGGGCCCTTGTGGGACTAGCCCCAGTCCCCAGTGGAATTTACTGAAACACAGGGTGATTTGCTGCCCTGTGTATGAAACCTAGTATGCAGGCTGTATGCACAATGCTTTGTACTCAGAAGATCCCGAGAGTGCTGAGGGAGTGGAATTGCCAGTTTCTGACTAGGAAACAACATCCAGTCCAGGTGTTCTGCCCAGATCATTTGAATATCTCTTCCTGTTTTTTACCCACAGTGCATTACCAAGAGCATGACGCTGGCTGGCTTTGGCTCCTCGCTGGCACTACCTGACCGTGTTCTAACATTTATCCGAGATCATCCTCTCATGGACCAAGTTGTTCACCCGCTGGAAATGGGGCCCGTGCTGGTCAAGCTGGACACACACTACCTCCGAATTGCAGTACATCGTGTCAGAAGCATCTCTGGGCAGGAATATGATATGCTATACCTGGGGACCGGTGAGGGAAATGGCAGCACTGGGTGGGGACAGGGAAAGAATGGGCACAGGTGGGTGGGGTTTGGCTGTAAATTGAGTGCAGTCATCTAGGGGCAGCCACATGACATGGCGAGATGATCTGTTATTTGTGCTGTAGCTCCTAGGAGCCCAGTCATGGACCTGGACCCCCTGGTGCTAGGCACTGTACAAATGCAGAACAAACAAGTCCCTGCCCTCAGGAGCTCAGGTCTAACACAAGAGATGGACACAGAGACTGAGGGGGGAGTACCAAGAAACAGAGACAGTATTGGTCAGCATGGTATGAAGTAGGCTCAGCACACTAACACCATTGTCAATTTTTTTCTAGACTTCGCAACAAAGGAGGGTTTTGAGGAGAGTTTGGATGGAGGAGGATGAGTTAGTCTGGGGGCTTTTTACTAGGATCATCCCCCCCTGTGTGGGGGACAGCAGGGGAGAAGGCACAAATGTTTGTTTGAAAATCTAACAAGTGGGCAATGGAAGCTGGCATGATGGGCTGACTCGGGGCAGGAGTCAGCATTTCAGTGGTTAATGACATGATAGGTAGGGTGGGAATAGATTGCAAAGGGACTCGAAAACAAAAACAAGGGCATATGTTTGAAGTGACAGAAAAGGGGGAACCAGTGGAGATATGCAAGGTGAGGCTGGCATGGTCAAAGCAATGGGCTAGGAAAACAATCTTTGCAGCAGTATTCAGAATGAAGACTGCATTTGTCAAGGCCAGGGAGAAGGATGTTCAGTAATGGAGACGTGCAAGAACCAGAGGCCAGATGAGAATTTTAGCTGTGTGTGTAGGTAGGAGAGGCCATATCTTAGAGAGATTATGTAGAAAGAATCTGCAAGACATAGACACGGTATGACCTCTCTCTAGTTGCTCACATCGGGTGTGGAAGGTGACCTCTGCGTTACGGGACTAAGTGACAGGCAAATGCTGGTGTTGTCCACAGTGATGGGGAGAGGAGATGTCAGGGAGGGCTTGAAGTGCAGGCTGGGGGGCAGCTGTCTGAGGTGAGAGCAAGAATGGCCACCCCCTGGCCTGGGAGCTGAGGCCCTTTTGGGAAGGGACAGTTGTGGAGCTTGTCTCTGCTGCTGTGGCACCAAATGGTGGTGCTGATCTCATCTCTCCTCCTGCTTTGGCCTTCCCTTTGCAGAGGATGGACACTTGCACAAGGCGGTGAAGATTGCTCAAAAAGCTGTCATCATTGAGGACCTGACCCTGTTCCCAGAGCCCCAGCCGATTCAGAACCTGCAGCTCTACCAGGTGAGGGAACAAGCATTTTCCCCTGGGTGCCTGGAGCTAGCGCTGACGAGGCTGGCATGTTCCAATCACTGATAGACACGTGGTATTTGAAAACGAAACTTGACGCCTACAAAGTGAGAAAATATGCGTCTGGTGGATCAAATTAAGAAAGAGGCTGCCTGGCCCCAGTCTTCCTTATCCCTGGCTAATCATAGAATCTTAGGGTTGGAAGGGACCTCAGGAGGTATCTAGTCCAACCCCCTGCTCAAAGCAGGACCAACCCCAACTAAATCATCCCAGCCAGGGCTTTGTCAAGCCTGACCTAAAAACCTCTAAGGAAGGAGATCCCACCACTTCCCTAGGGAACCCATTCCAGTGCTTCACCACCGTCCTAATGAAAACATTTTTCCTAATATCCAACCTAAACCTCCCCCACTGCAACTTGAGACCATTACTCCTTGTTCTGTCATCTGGTACAGTACTCCTTGTTCTGTCATCTGGTACCACTGAGAATAGTCTAGATCCATCCTCTTTGGAACCCCGTTTCAGGTAGTTGAAAGCAGCTATCAAATCTCCCCTCAGTCTTCTCTTCTGTAGACAAAACAGTCCCAGTTCCCTCAGCCTCTCCTCATAAGTCATGTGCTCCAACCCCCTAATCATTTTTGTTGCCCTCCTCTGGACTCTTTCCAATTTTTCCACATCTTTCTTGTAATGTATGCTCCAAAACTGGACACAGTACTCCAGATGAGTCCTCACCAACGTCAAATAGAAGGGAATGATCATGTTCCTCAATCTGCTGGCAACGTTCCTATTTATACAGCCCAAAATGCCGTTAGCCTTCTTCGCAACAGAGGCACACTGTTGACTCATGTCCAGCTCCTCATCCACTGTAGCCCCTAGGTCATTTTTTGCAGAACTGCTGTCAGGCCATTCGGTGTCTAGTCTGTAGCAATGCATGGGATTCTTCCGACCTAAGTGCAGGACTCTGCACTTGTCTTTGTTGAACCTCAACAGATTTCTTTTGGTGCAATCCTCTAAAGTCTAATTTGTCTAGGTCCCTTTGTATTCTATCCCTACCCTCCAACGTATCTACCACTCCTCCCAATTTAGTATCATCTGAAAACTTTCTGAGGGTGCAGTCCACGCCATCCGCCAAATCATTTATAAAGATATTGAACAAAACCGGCCCCAGGACGGACCATTGGGGCACTCCGCTTGATACCGGCTGCCAACTAGACATGGAGCCATTGATCACTACCCATTGAGCCCAATGATCCAGCCAGCTTTCTATCCACCTTATGATCCATTCATCCAGCCCATACTACTTTAACTTGCTGGCAAGAATACTGAGGGAGATCTTATCAAAAGCTTTGCTAAAGTCAAGCTCTATCACATCCACTGCTTTCCCCTTATCCACAGAGGCAGTTATCTCATCATAGAAGGCAATAAGGTTAGTCAGGCATGGCTTGCCCTTGGTGAATCCGTGCTGACTGTTCCTGATCACTTTCCTCCCTTCTAAGTGCTTCAAAATTGATTCCTTGAGGACCTGCTCCATGGTTTTTCCAGGGACTGAGGTGAGGCTGACTGGCCTGGAGTTCCCCAGATCCTCCTCCTTTCCTTTTTTAAAGATGGGCACTACATTAGCCTTTTTTCAGTCATCTGGGACCTCCCCTGATTGCCATGAGTTTTCAAAGATAATGGCCAATGGCTCTGCAGTCACATCCACCAACTCCTTTAGCAACCTCAGATGCAGCGCATCCAGCCCCAGTCTTCCTCTTCATGGACTTGTGCTCGTCCAGCTTTTCTAAATAGTCCTGAACTGCTTCTTTCTCCACAGAGGGCTGGTCACCTCCCCATCATGCTGAGCTGACCAGTGCAGTAGTCTGGGACCTGACCTTGTTCGTGAAGACAGAGGCAAAAAAAGCATTGAGTACATTTGCTTTTTCCACATCCTCTGTCACTAGATTGCCGCCCTCATTCAGTAAGGGGTCCAGAATTTCCTTGACTTCCTTCTTGTTGTTAATATACCTGTAGAAACCCTTCTTGTTACACTTAACATCCCTTGTTAGCTGCAATGCCAAGTGTGATTTGGCCTTCCTGATTTCACTCCTGCACGCCTGCACAATATTTTTTATACTCCCGGTCATTTGTCCAGTCTTCCACTTCTTGTAAGCTGCTTTTTTGCATTGAAGATCAGCAAGGATTTCACTGTTAAACCAAGCTGGTCGCCCACCATATTTATTATTCTTTCTACACATAGGGATGGTTTGTTCCTGCAACCTCAATAAGGATTCTTTAAAATACAGCCAGCTCTCCTGGACTCCTTTCCCCCTCATGTTGTTCTTCCAGGGGATCCTGCCCATCAGTTCCCTGAGGAAGTCAGTCTGCTTTTCTGAAGTTTACTGGGTTCCATTGCTCCATGTTGGTGAGGGTAATAGATTCCTCCCTTGCCCAGACGCCCCTGGTTATCTGCCTGAGTGCTTATACTGTGCTCAGCACCATGGCAACTATACATCTTAGTTATATATTAAAAGTTCCATGGCATCGTGTTTCTCTTCTCCTTGCCCCTGTTGGCTGGTTGCTGTAGGAGCGGAGATCATGCGAGTTTAAGATGTGGTCCTGGCAGCACTGAGATTTGTGCTGGGAGTGACTCTCGCAACTGTGGGCTGCTGGCCACAGAAGTGCGATCCTTACGCTCATGGGCCTTCCCTTTGTGGCTGGCGGCGCCAGCAGTATAGGGGTGTCACGGTGTTGTCCAGGGAAGGGGGAGAATTCCTCAGGTACTTTGGGCCAAATTCCTGATCCCAGACTCAGTGCGGGGTGGGGAGACAGGTCAGCTGTGCTGGCCCTGCCTGCCGTTCTTTTCTCAGGTCCTTGCAGATACACAGGCTCTTCCTCTAGTCCAGTGGTTTTCAAACTGGGGGTCATGACCCCCCTGAGAGGGTCACAGGGCGATTCCAGGGGGGTCGTGAGCTTCCGTTGCATTTGGTGACATTTCAGCGGATGCTCCGAATGCGGGAGTGTGTCCACCGAAAAGCCATGGAGTGGAACTCTTCTGCTTTCAGTGGACGCAGAGAGAAATGCTACGTGTCCACCGAAATGCCGCCGAAGCCGGAAGAGTTCAATTTGGCGGTTTTTTGGCAGACATATCTGGGGGCGACAGCGGATGCAACACAGCGAAAAGGGGTCTCGAACCAAAGAAGTTTGAGAACCTCTGCTCTAGTCTCCATTCACAGGGAGTGTTTTGTTTGCCTGTGAGTGGACATTCCCACAATACATTAGACTTCTTTGCCTTAAAGATCACACCCTTAATCTTTTCACCTCATAGGCAGGAAACTGTTCAGTTCTCTGTATCTGGGTCCTAGATCGCTCTTCTGAGAGTTATCATATGGATGGATCCATGCTTGGCACTGAATTGGAGCTCTTAAAAGAGCAGTTTCTATTGGGCTGGGCACGGCACGATCCGAATCTTTAGTTCAAGAGATGTGGCTGTGACCATGTCCAGCTCTTTCTTGCTGCTGCAGTGCAGCGTGTCATCGTCTGGTGGAGGAGTAGCATTAAGGTGGCTCTACTGTCTCCCCCTTGGGAGTTCCTGTTTGAGGACGTCTTCCTCTTCATTGTGCAGTTTGCTGAGTCACAGTTCTCGCACCAGTCTCACTTCCCCCTTCACCCGTCCCCTGAGACATATCTCCCCTTCAGAATGTCATTTGAGTGGCTGGCTGTATCTTCCACTTGCTGTATTGCACTCCTCCCGACACCAGAGAGAAGAAGTGTCCCATCGGCTCATCCCTGCCTGATCTGTGAAGGAGGTGATAGGAAACTGCACAAAGTGGGAGGAATGCAAACATCTATGCAGGAAAGGTGCTGAGAGGCTCATGGGATTATAGTCTGCATGCAGAGCATGCTGGAGGGTGGTCAAAGGGACTCTTCTAGTCACTTGGTGGTGGTGTCTATAGATAGACGTGAAAGAGAGAGAGCGCATAGCAAATGTCTCTCCCTCTTATCATGTCCTTTCTTCCCTCTTGGCTTCCACCCCCGCTCCCACCAGGGTCAGGTGAGCATTACCTCATCGTATTCCCAAACTGTCCAAGAGAAGGGGGGGTGACTCACTCGAGAGTCCAACAGATCCTTTATTGCTGCCTAGGCCAGTTTCCTTTGTTCCTGTGAGGCTGGGCTGGGTTTTTCCCATACAAGCCCTGATGAGGTGTGAACTGCCCCTCTGCTTCTGGAGAGTTTTTACCTGGGCTTGTTTTAGGCCATGAAGACGCATTTTCAGTCTAATAAGTAGATAAATGAAATTACAACCTGTAACATCACTATAACAACAATGCTCAGTGCATCATGAGCCTTCCGAAGACACCCGACATGACAAACTTTGCATTGGATACCATGCGATCCTATTATAAGGATGAACGTGGGGGTGCAGGGTGTTCCCCTGAGGTACAGAGCGTCACACCCTGCAGGTCACATCATTTCAAAGCCCACTAGGCAGAGAGGCAGCAAACTTGCTGATGCCAATCACATCCCTCAGAGGACCCAGAGGCAAAGAGTGCGGTGCTGACCCTGTCGAGGATGGAGAGGAGCCTAGTTCCTATAAGTTGGCCTCTCTCCTGCTCCCCTTTAAAGTCATGAGGTGCTGGATGGCTTCAGGAATAAGCCTGCATCTCTGTGAGGACCTTGTTATGGGAGGGGGAGGGGTACCTATCACTTAGATTTTGCACTGTGGTCCTCTTTTGGAGTGCTCATTGGGCAACCTGGGCACAAACAAACCCCAACTTTGAAAACCTCCTGGGTGCTCAGCTCCCACCTGAACCCATCTATTGTGCCCAAGATACTCTTTGTACATAGCCAAGCTTTGCAAATGTTGGTTTTCCCCTGTGTTCTCTCTTGCTACCTCAATAGAACTGGTTGTATGTAGGGTCTGCTACCGAAGTGACTCAGGTCAACACAACAGACTGTGAGAGATACAAGAGCTGCATCGAGTGTGTCTTGGGCAGAGACCCCTCCTGTGCCTGGAGCAGAGAACTTGGTGCTTGTATACACCACCAGGGGCAAAGCGGGTAAGTGACGTGACTCCATTTCCTATTATCACCAAGGACCCATGAAAAATAAAATCCAGTGAAAGATCATCCTCGACCTTGAGGGACTGCTGCTGCCGATTGCCTGTAGCCTAGATGGTGACAATTGTTTCCTGAAATCTGACATCTGCAAATCGCCTGTCACCACCTCTGCAACACTGCCATTTGCAACACCTGCGACCTTGTGATCCCCACCCTGGGTCCCATCTCCTCTGGCCAAGGCCCTTTCAGCTTCCTGCCCTCTGGCGTCCCTCAGCCCCAGCTCCTCTAATGCCAACTTGTCCAGGTTGCTTTTCCCACCTTCACTTACCACTTGGCTCCATCCCCTGCACTCTGCCAGTGATACCAACTTAGATACCCCATTTGTCTGCTTCTCCCATAGCCTTCTCCATGCTTTCTTCCACACCATCACAATGCCTTGAACCTGAAATGATCTGTAAGATCTGTACCCTCTCCTTAATCAAAGCCGTCTGCTTACAGGAATAGAGCCAAAAATGACTGTCAGGCTGTCTGCAGTGGCTCATGAATGTGGGTGCCAACCTCTGGGCAGACTGTTACAAACCAGGGCGCAAACCTCACACTGGTAGTGTGATCTATAATTAGACTTTACCAACCAAGAGTCAAATAGCAAGCACTATAACAGACTTAACATGGAGTCAGCCAGCCCACTTGGGCACTACATCTATCTTGCAACAAAGCCTGCCTTTGTGATAGATGGTCTGTTATGCCAAAAATCACAGCGATATTCAGGTTACTCCCAGTCACTTCTCCCAGGCAATTATACCTTAGATCTTTCACCAAAGACAACACTTGTAGCCAATCCTATATGAAACTAACTGAAGGTTTATTAACTAGGAAGAGGAAATCTGGCTGGTAGAAAAATAGGCATCTTCAGTATTTCCCTGTCTGGTCTGGACTGGAGATGTCCAGCACACTTACAATAATGGAATACAAATTGGCTTGATTGAACCCCGTGTACTTCTCCTCGTCACCCTATCGAAGGACGAGTTCAGATGTATCCTGTGTTGTATAAATTAGCAGGGACTTTAAAGGCGTCCTGTATCAGAGGGGCAGCCGTGTTAGTCTGTATCCACAAAAGCAACAAGGAGTCCGGTGGCGCCTTAAAGACTAATAGATTTATTTGGGCATAAGCTTTCGTAGGTAAAAAACCCACTTCTTCAGATGCATGGAGCCTCATTGTTTTTTTTAAAGGTGTCCTACTGTTCTCCTTTAAGTGGCCTCTGCATATTCACACTTATGCTATATAGCAGCCCTGCCCATCAAGCTGCAGAATTTTTCTACTAAGCAGTGTCCATTGGGGCCTCTCATCTCTCCCAGCATGGAGGATACTGAGGTGTTAGAGGAGGAGTGTCCCCAGCCACTCTCCAATTCATTTTTAATCACCAAAGGTGCAGCCTGCTTGGCTCACATGCAGTGTCCTCAACTTCTCCCTTGTCGCTTTTCCTCTTTTGATTCTGCCTTTGGGGGCTGTTTCCATTTTAGATCAATAGAGGAACAATGCAGATCTCTTCATTTGAAGTGACCACCAGGCAGTATGGGCTGTCTCAAAGCCCCCTACTGATGGGGGTTCCTCATGCCCAGCTAGCAGTGTGTAAGTCCAACAGCTACTTTTGACATCTGCTACCCTTAAGTGACTCTGTGCTCAGTGTGGAGAAGGTGATAATTATAATATTTTTATAAGCAAAGTGTGATTCTGTTTATCCACTTATTTTGTGCTGCTGCCTACTGGGGCTGAAGGAGTTAAGTCTCCTCTGGGACAAAGGAAATAAGAGCTAGGTGGTGGAGGCAAACATAGATGAAGGAACTATCAAGGACTCTCACCATTCAGGATTTTATATACTTCTATCATACCCGCCTTTAGTCTCCTCTTTTCCAAGCTGAAAAGTGCTAACCTCTTGAATCTCTCTTCATATGGGACCCGTTCCAAACCCCTAATCATTTTAGTTGCCCTTCTCTGAACCTTTTCTAATGCCAGTATATCCTTTTTGAGATGAGGAGACCACATCTGTACACAGTATTCAGGATGTGGGCGCACCATGGATTCATATAAGGGCAATAAGATATTCTCAGTGTTGCAATGTCTATATACAGACTCTCTCTTGTCCTTACTAGTGTAACTGGGTTTTACCTTTATTCAGCCTCCATAAGACCGATTGCAAAGGAATCTTACTTTATTGATGCTACTTACGCGCAAGCCACTCATCTTCCATGCAAAATGCAGAAAGTGAAGGTAACAAATGCTCCTAAGGGAATTTTTTTCTCCTCCCCAAGAGTGATATTTGCAGATGGTGACTGGAATGGTAGTATGATCTCAGTCTACTATTCTATATTATTGCTCTGCTTCAAGTGATTGTATATGTATCTATCCACCTCAGGTGTGTGCATGCCCAAGGTACTTGAGCCAAAGAATTTTAGTCAGCAGTACTTGTTGAGGTACCACATGTCCCCAGAGTGTCCCCATGCCTCCAACAAGGGCATAAAGGGCCAGGCTGTCCTGACCCTTCTCTGTTCTTCTCACTGCCTGTGGCTATAAGTTGGAGCTCCTTGTGAGCCTCAAGTTCACTTTTCCATCTGGCTTCTCATTACTCTTTTCATGTGTAAATAGTTAAGTGTTTACGCTTGGAGTAAATAGATAGTGTTTGTTTCCTTTGTCTGTTGCTGGGTGGGAAAGCTTTTCTTTCTTTGTGGAGATAGTGCTCCAGCACCACATTACTGTGGAGAGAAGAATTCTCTCACACAAGACAGTCATGTGCTCATTGCTTCATTTGGATATGTAAGAGACAAGAGCAGCATGTGCAAGTCCTCTAGCAGGAGAAAGTCAAAATACGGTGAGCCTCATCTGAGGGAATATCTTGTGGAAAAATCTATGCATCCAATTTCAGATCCAGACCATTGTGGACCTGAGCAAGCTGATTACTCTTCTACAGAAGTGCTCCTGCTGCATCGTCTTCCACTTCTAAGGCTATGTCTACATTACAGCGGTAAGTCGACTTACGTTACACAATTCCAGCTATGTGAATAGTGTAGCTGGAATCGAGGTAGCTTAGGTCAACTTACTGTGGTGTCTACACTGTGCTACACTTACCTTACACTTGTCAGGGGTGATGTTCCCTCCAAAGAATAAGGCTGGTGGTCGCTTGTATCTGAAAACACACTTTATTCAGAGCATGCAATGCATGGGTAGTTCGCAAGGAGCTACAAAGCTATAGAAGCATCATGCTGACCTTTTATCAGAAAACAGAATACATAGAATTGTAATACAATGAGGGGTCTTTATCTATGAGGGGCTAGCAATCTTTATCTATAACCAATCAGTTTACAATTCAAGCTGTCCACGCACTTACCAGGCATCTCTCATGCCCTATTCACAAGCCCTAGAAACTCCTCATTATATGACCTTGTTAGTGTGTCCCATATCTTTCTCTAGCAGGAAGATGGGACCTAGCAAAATAACATCTTATCTAGTTAGAAGACAGAAGGGCGCCTTTTATTTATCACATCTAAAGAATTGTTTAACATTCCCTTAATTAGTATATATGTGCATCTGGCCTTTGCCTCACCCAATTTGCTATGCAAGCAGGGCAAAAAGGTGGGGGAAATAAGAGAAGCGAAGAACCAAAGTGTACTTTGGTTCAGGCCCTTAAGTGCCCCAAGAAGGGCACCTCGACCTCTCATAAGCCTTAGGGTTAGCCTCATCTCTCGGGCAAACTTCTCTCCTGCTCTGTGGCCATGCTCTACCTTCTCCAGGTAGAGCATGCTCTGCAAGTGCACCTGTTAAGAAAATGATTGTTAGGAAGATTAACTTAGAATGTTGTAGTATGATTTTAAAATGACCTTAGACTTATAATCTCACTCCCTGTATATGTACTATTGATCCCTAGTTTAACATGCATTTTAAACTTGCATTCACCCTGTCACAGCTGTGCAGGCGTCATAGTGTCTGAGTACCCCTAAGTGTTTTGAACCTCCTGCTTACCAGACAGGTAAATGAAATAGATTAATACCAACAATGGACGAAATAGCCATTAAGTGTTCCCACCTGTGTAAGTGGATTGAAAGTCCCCCTCCCTTATCAACACAGGGGTATAAAATATCTTCACACATGTATTGAGGTGAGCCAGTTGTTTGGGTGATAACCCCCTCTGACTCCTTATTGCTTGCAATAAATCTTGTTTTTCCAGAAGTCTACTGAGTTATGCCTGTCCTTTGAGGTATATTGGACTAAACTCCAAAGGAAATAAGCAGTTTTTGCAACACACCTAATTGGCTTTGTCTAAGTGCAGTGATGCTCATTAGATTTGCTGTCCCTGGAATGGGGCATGTCCCATCATAGAAGATACCACTGGAATCATCTAGTCTGACCTCCTGTATAACACAGACCAGAGACCTGCCCCAAGAGAATTCCTAGATTTGGCTGGTTTTCAGGCTGATCCAGCCAACAGGTAGCAGACGAGGGAATGAACAGCACAAATAATCATCAAGTGATCCATCCTGTCACCCATTCCCAGCTTCTGACAAACAGAGGCTAGGGACACCATTTCTGCCTATCCTCCATGAATTTATCTAGTTCTTTTTTGAAGCCTGTTACGGCCTTGGCTTTCACAACATCTTCTGGCAAGGAGTTCCACACATTGACTGCATTGTGTGAAGAAATACTTTGTTTTATTTGTATTAAACCTGCTTCCTATCAATTCCATTTGGTGACCCCTAGTTCTCGTGTTATGAGAAGTAGTAAACACCTCCTTATCTACTTTCTCTACACCAGTCATGATTTTGTAGACCTCAATCATCTTTCCCTTAGTCGTCTCTTTTCCAAGCTGAAAAGTCCCAGTCTTATTAACCTCTTCTCATACGGAAGCTGTTCCATACCCCCTAATAATTTTTGTTGTCCTTTTCTGAACCTTTTCCAGTTCCAATATATCCTTTTTGAGATGGGGTGGCCGCATCTGCACACAGTATTCAAGATGTGGTCGTACCATGGATTTATATAGAGGCAACATGATATTTTCTGTCCTATTTTTTTATCCCTTTCTTAATTATTCCCAGCATTCTGTTGGCTTTTTTGAGAGCTGCTGCACATTCAGTGGATGTTTTCAGAGAACTATCTACAGTGACTCAAAGATCTTTCTTGAGTGGTAACAGCTAATTTAGACCCCAACATTTTTTATGTATAGTTGGAATTATGCTTTCCAATATTCATTACTTTGCATTTATCAACATTAAATTTAATCTGCCATTTAGTCACCCAGTTTTGAGAGACCCTTTTGTAGCTCTTTGCAGTCTGCCTGGGTCTTACAAAATTACTAAAGATAGTTATCTGCAAATTTTGCCACCTCACTGTTTACCTCTTTTTCTAGATCATTTATGAATATGTTGAATAAGACTCATCCCAGAACAGACACCTGGGGGAACCACTATTTACCTCTCTCCATTCTGAAGACTCACCATTTATTCCTACCCTTTGTTTCTTATCTTTCACCAGTTACCAATCCATGAGAGCACCTTCCCTCTTATCCCATGGCAGCTTACTTTACGTAAGAGCCTTTGGTGAGGGACCTTGTCAAAGGCTTTCTGAAAATCTAAGTGCACTATATCCACTGAATCCCCTTGGTCCACATGCTTGTTGAACCCCTCAAAAAATTCTAGTAGATTCGTGAGGCATGATTTCCCTTCACTAAAACCACGTTGACTCTTCCTCACCCTCGGGGCCTCTCACCATCACTCGTCCCTCTGCATATGCACACACACGAGCGCATACTTTCACAGAGAATGTTCCCACAGGTTGCCTCAGCCGGGAGTTCACAGTAAGTCCCCAGAGAACAATATAGTTGTGTAATATTTCAGAACTGGGGTTACTCCAGTGTTGATTTGTTTGCAACAAGACAAATTAGAAAATGTCATTGTCTGTTCCAGAGACCAGGTGGGTGAGGTAATATATTTTATTGGACTAACCTCTCTTGGTAAGAGACAAGCTTTTGAGCCACACAGAGTAGTCGGTCCAAAGCTTTTCTCACTCACCAACAGAAGCTGAACAGAACAAAAGATACTACCCTACTCACCTTTTCTCTCTAAATATCCTGGGACTGACACAGCAACAACAACAATGCATACAACAATGGAAGCTATTGTCTGTTCCAGGGCAGTTAAGAGTCTATGCTCTTTCTATTCTATTCTATATAGATTTCTATACTGTACTCATCTCCAGTAGTACATGAGACTATGTGACTACTCTTCCACGTTCTTTGTTCTCTCATCCTTTTCCCAGCGGGAGAAATGTATGCAGTAGGGTTTCTTGTTTTGTTAGTGTATGTCTTCTCTTTTACATATTAAAATATACCTGTTGCTATGTGTTCATATTGGAGGAGTGATCTCACTGAAATGCACCTTTCACTTGGAATAGAAAGTGGTGAGGTTTGTAATGGTCCTTAGTTCCTGGGAAGTTCGTTCCCCAATTGTGGACTGAATGCCTAGAAAGCAATGTTTCTGCAAAGACATACTTTGCCCCCACTGTAGAACGTTTCATTGGGCCAAGGGAGTGGAGGTGTCAAGCATGGTCTTCATCCCCATGCTTTAGTTGATCTTTTAAATACTGAGGCGATTACGCACTTTGAAAAGAAGGACCAAGACCTTAAACTTGATGCAGTATTCTATGGGAAGCTAGAGTAATGGATGGCTCTTCTGGGTTTGGAGCAGCCTCTGTTACTGAGGAGATGCACTGCAGTGTTCTGTAGCAACTGGTGTTTCCTATGTGCCAAAGGCTTCATGCCTAGGTATAGCCTATTGCTGTAGTCAGCTCACTGGTAATGATGAACTGCATAACTGAGGTCAGGTCATTTTTGCCAGGATGAACCAGAATCTCCCATCTTCTGCTCCAACTGTAAGATGAATTGCTTTGATTTTGACTACTCTGATATAGAATCATAGAAGATTAGGATTGGAAGAGACCTCAGGAGGTCCTTTAGTCCAACCCCTGCTCAAAGCGGGATCAACTCCAACTAAATCATCCCAGCCAGTGCTTTGTCAAGCTGATCCTTAAAAACCTCTAAGGAAGGAGATTCCATGCCCCACCAGATAACCCATTCCAATGCTTCACCACCCTCCTAGTGAAATAGTTTTTCCTAATATCCAACCTAGACCTCCCCCACTGCAACTTGAGACCATTACTCCTTGTTCAGTCATCTGGTACCACTGAGAACAGCCTAGATCCATCCTCTTTGGAACCCCCCTTCATGTAGGTGATGGCTGCTATCAAATTCCCCCCCACTCTTCTTTTCTGCAGACTAAATGAGCCCAGTTCCCTCAGCCTCTTCTCATAAGTTATGTGCCCCAGCCTGGAGGCCCAAAACTGGATGCAATACTTCAGATGTGGCCTCACCAGTGCCGAGTAGAGGGGAATAATCACTTCTCTTGATCTGCTGGCAATACTCCTACTCCTACTACTTCTTTTGTATGGCTTGGCTAGGTAGCAACAACTACGCATTTATGTCTAAGTTTGATAGCCAGCACATTGCCACAGCAGTCAGCTGGTGACTGTCCTTCAGGCCCCTGGCAAAGGAATGAACTGGACATTCTGATATGATGTGCTCTGTCATCTGTGTCTGGTGGCCAGTCACATAGAAGTGTTTGCCTCATTTTCCGTTTAAAGAGGGTTTGTCCACATCTCCCCTGAGATGTCCTGATGTGATTGAATCTGTACCAGTCTTTCCAACGTAAACTAAAACCCAGTGGTTCCTCAACAGGATCAATAACGAGCTGTTTGTTTTGAGTGGTCAAAGTGCTCTATGTGACTCTCCATTGAGCCTCAGCATCAAAATTGGATGTAAGGATCTTGATATGGTTGCATAGTGGGTTGCAGGATTTTAATCTTGTCTTTGGCGGGTTTTGCAGGTCATGGTGCAGTGGGAGTTTCATATTTGCATTGACGTGATTAAGAACACGAGGTGTCTGAGCAGCTCTTCTAATCTCGGGGGGCTGGATGCGCGATGTCAACTGGAGCAGATTTGAGCAGCCCCGACACTATGCGCATGGCATTACTGAGTTGAGTGTCAAGGAGTTTAGTGTGACTGCTGTGAGACCACAATAGTGCACAATATTCCACTGCAGAACATTCCAAGGCAGATGTTGCGGTTCACAAGGTCCGTGGACTGGACCCTCATGATGTTCCAGCCAGTTTTCTGATAAGTGTGACATGAGACCTGACCTTATTGCAGGTGTTCTTGGGGGGGTTGTCGAAAGGTCAGACTTTGGTCCAGTGTAACGCCAGGATACTTTGGATTAGCTTTGTGGCTGAGGCTCTCACCGCAGACCTGCACATCAAGTTTGGAATTAGCCATTTTATTGTTCAGATGGAAAGTGGTTACCATGGGTTTTTTTGGATTAGGCCTAAGTTTCCAGCATTGGAAATAATTAGCCATTGTGCTAAAATCTTGGGTTAGGGTGCAGCTGATGGTATGGTGGCTTGTATGCTGAACAGCTAGGGCAATATCATCCACATACTAATGTAGCCCAATATGCCGTTAGCCGTCTTGGCAACAAGGGCACACTGTTGACTCGCATCGAGCTTCTCATCCACTAGCCCAAGATAAAACACTCCACCACCCACCCAAGAGTACATATATTTGACAGCTGTTACTAACATTCCCTAATGCACTCCTTTAAGGTGTTTAGATCCTACGATGCTGAGTGTAGTGTAAGAACCTAGATACAGTAGAATAGAGTTGAGATGCTGCAATGCCAGGGTTGGCAGCAGAATTAAAGTATCACTTTCTTAACACAGTGGCTCTCAAGGACCACAGATGAGAGCCACGAGTGACCCCTTGGCCCTATGTTGGACCCCCCAGCTCTACAGAACCAAGTGAAGTTCGCTGCCAGAAGCTATTCATGCTTTCTTGCAGTCTTTCTCTCTCCAGTGGATCTCAGTTTTTTTGCTGCCTTCATTACTTGTATTACACCCTTGAGGCTCCAGCTACTACTGGAACACCACTGTGCTGAGTGCAGGGTGGACACAGTGAGTAGCAGTCCCTGCCACGATGCAGTCACAGGCTAAACAGAGCAGGTGGCTGCATCGTTTGGAGGGAGTGGTGTTCTCCTTTTACAGAGGTACCATAGGTAGGGCAAAGTGAGGTGCCTGAGCATCCACAGGGCGCCTCTGGCAGAGATAGGAGTTACACCAGGCGTGTGCAAACTTTTTGGCCCAAGGGCCACAGCAAGGTTTCAAAATTGTGTGGAGGGCCGGGTAGGGAAGGCTGTGCCTCCCCAAATAGCCTACCCCCACCCCCTATACTACCTCCTCCCACTTCCCATCCCCTGACTGCCCCCCTGAGAACTCCCAACCCATCTACCCCCCCACTCCTTGTCCCCTGACTGCTACCTCTTACCAAGCAGAAAACTATCAAACTATAAATTTCCTTTTACATCTTCTAGGCTCTTCCCTTTCTCTGGAGGGGATAGATCAGGTCACCTTTCTAACCGCCCCAGATTGCCTTCTCTCAAAATGACTGGTTTGGAATGTGAGGATGTGACCATTCGCTTCCCAGCTTATGGCTGCTGCCTCTGCTGCTTAGCCAAAGATCTTAGCCTAAGGACAGAGCCTCCGACTGTCCCAGTGAGAGACGGCCCTGACACAGATTCTTTCTTTTATACCTCTATAAGTAGCTATGTGATAAGTAGTAGTGATAAGTGTTGTCAGAAGCTACCAGTGTGGTGCTCTGCTCTTGTTCGATGATGATATCAGTCGGCTGCGTGCGTGTTCCCTCTGTGTGCTGCCCCAGCTCTGCAGATCACTGACACAGCAGACCCCGAGAGAACCCCCAAAGACCACAGACTCTAGTAAGGTACGAAGGCACCCCGGGCTAGGTTTATTGTCAAATGAAACACAGTCTCTAGCTTCGCTGGATTAACGATCAACAGGTCTGCTAGTCCCTATGTGCTCCCCAGACAATGGACACAGCTCAGTTAGTGACAGGACACGCCACTACCCCCTAGGCTGGACAAAGACACTGCCCCAGGGCTGTTATTTTTATACACAGGTACAAACAAGTTACACATCACTCCTGACGTACTGAGGTACAGCCTCTACGCAACAGGGTGCATCCCCTCTACGTAGTAAGGTGCCGCCTCTCACCTTGTACAGGTTGGTTCGAGCAAAACAACTCTATCCATCATGTTACCCTTTTGCCCCTGTCTTTAGGAGGGGTCGGCCTGTTCCTTGTTATCTGTATGGAATATACCAGTGTTCTGGTACATCTTAGATCTGTGTCCTTTTGCAACATCAGCCCTTTCCTTGCCAGCTTCTGTAAGCAGGGCCTGCCTCTAGCTCACAGCTTAACTTTGCTTTATGTTAGCAAAACTTGACCATTACTTTAGCTCAGGCCTTAGGCCTCATACTGGGCCTCTGATACAAAGGTTTATGTTTCAGGGCCTCATCTTACTACAATAAGAATATACCTAAATTCTTAAAGTCTAGGCCTTTACAGACAGGCCTGTATATCTATATCCTAACATTCCACCCCTTTTTTCTCTTTTGGGATGATCCTGCCCAGGTATCCCTGGAAAAGCCTAGGACATGTGGCAACACATTTCCTGATGGGGCCAGGCATCAAGGTGGAATGCGTCTTTGTTCCATCTTTGGAAAGAGAAACTCACTGGGAAGCAAGCAGGCAGCATTGGTCTTGGGAAGGGCGGTATGAAGGAATAAGTCATACTTTTAGCACAGAAAATGCTGAACATATAAAGTAGACATACTGGTCCTAATCCGACAAAGTGGGTATTAGCCCACGAAAGCTTATGCTCTAAAACTTTACTTAGTCTTTAAGGTGCCACAGGACTCTTAGTCACTTCTGATATTCCAGACTAACATGGCTACCCCTCTGATTCTTTGTTCCATCTGTTCCACTGCCCCTTGTGTAATACAATGCCCTGCACCTTCTCTCCTATCGGCATACCACACCTATTTCAATTAGTGTTCCAGACTTTTCATTCTAGTGGGCCCGAGAAGGTTGGGTCCGGGTTGTCTAGTACACTGTGGCAGGGGGAGGGCTCACTAAATTGCTTATAGGTCAACTCCATGTGCAATGTAACACAAGTACAGTGAACAATACACCAGCTGCTATGATGATTCACAGCAACACTGAGAGTCTTGACCATTGCAATATGGTCCAGCATCCAAGCCACCACCAGAACACTGCCTCTCCTCCTTCGACGGGGTCAAAATCTTAACGTGTCCAGTTGCTGGCAGTTGCAACAAGCTGCTCCTGCAGGTTTTGCATGCTCTTGTCCATATCACAAGTCCACTGAATGTTCACAGAGAAATGGATTATTGTCCAAACCAACTTAACCACTTGGCATGGAATCAGGTCATATGCCGTGGTTCCATTGACAGCAATAAGATTTACAGAGCTGTTTGTGCACCAAAGTCCAGATAGCAGCCTGTAGATGGGTGTAGTTTGGTTATGGGCTGTTGTAATTGTGCCCCCTAGTAATATGTACATTCCCAGCGAAACACCTCATACACAGTGCACCCAATTGTCCACCCCTGGCCATAGGCCATTGATTCTGCTCCTCCAGAGTCATAGAAGAGGAGCACATCCACACATCTTCTCTTCATTTTCACCATTTCACACACCCCTCCATTGGTTCCCAGTGAGCTCCTCCCCTTCTCAATATTTCCATAGAGCTTGTGGGGAACACCTTAGTTGCTGTTTCATTTCCAGGTACCACGGTAGCTATTACACAGGTGCTGGCCTCCTAGCTGAGCATTTTGCATTTCCATACACATTTTTCCCTGTCCCACACAATGCCCTCGAGTTAGTCTTTTGAAGGCATCCCCCACCCACATAATATTTATTGAAACACAACAATGCTAGCAAGACATAAGAATGTAAGAAGGGCTGTACTGGGTCAGACCAAAGGTCCATCTAGCCCAGTATCCTGTCGGCCAACAGTGGCCAATGCCAGGTGCCTCGGAGTGAGTGAACCTAACAGGTAAGGATCAAGTGATCTCTCTCCTGCCATCCATCACCCCCCTCTGACAAACAGAGGCCAGGGACACCATTCCTTACCTATTCTGGCTAATAGTCATTAATGGACTTAACCTCCAGGAATTTATCTAGTTCTCTTTTAAACCCTGTTATAGTCCTAGCCTTCACAGCCTCCTCAGGCAGGGAGTTCCACAGGTTGACTGTGCACTGCGTGAAGAAGAACTTCCTTTTATTTGTTTTAAACCTGTTGCCCGCTAATTTCATTGGTTGGCCCCTAGTTCTTCTATTATGAGAACAAGTAAATAACTTTTCCTTATTCACTTTCTCCACACAACTCATAATTTTATATACCTCTATCATATCCCCCTTAGTCTCCTCTTTTCCAAGCTAAAAAGTCCTAGCCTCTTTAATCTCTGCTCATATGGGACCCGTTCCAAACCCCTAATCATTTTAGTTGCCCTTCTCTGAACCTTTTCTAATGCCAGTATATCCTTTTTGAGATGGGGAGACCACATCTGTACACAGTATTCAACATGTCAGTGCACCATGGATTTCAATAAGGACAATAAGAGATTCTCCGTCTTATTCTCTATCCCTTTTTTAATGATTCCTAACATCCTGTTTGCTTTTTTGACTGCCGCTGCACACTGCATGGACATCTTCAGAGAACTATCCACAATGACTCCAAGATCTTTTTCCTGAGTAGACGCAGCTAAATTAGCCCCCGTCATATTGTATGTATAGATGGGGTTATTTTTTCCAATGTGCATTACTTTACATTTATCCACACTAAATTTCATTTGCCATTTGTTGCCCAATCATTTAGTTTTGTGAGATCTTTTTGAAGTTCTTCACAGTCTACTTGGGTCTTAACTATTTTGAGCAGTTTAGTATCATCTGCAAACTTAGCCACCTCACTGTTTACCCCTTTCTCCAAATCATTGATGAATAAGTTGAATAGGATTGGTCCTAGGACTGACCCTTGGGGAACACCACTAGGTACCCCTCTCCATTCAGAATATTTACCATTTATTCCTACCCTTTGTTCCCTGTCTTTTAACCAATTCTCAATCCATGAAAGGATATTCCCTCTTATCCCATGGCAACTTAATTTACGTAAGAACCTTTGGTGAGGTACCTTGTCAAAGGTTTTCTGGAAATCTAAGTACATTATGTCCACTGGATCCCCCTTGTTCACATGTTTGTTGACGCCTTCAAAGAACTCTAATAGATTAGTAAGACATGATTTCCCTTTACAGAAACCATGTTGACTTTTGTCCAACAATTTATGTTCTTCTATGCGCCTAACAATTTTATTCTTTACTATTGTTTCAACTAATTTGCCCAGTACGGACGTTAGACTTACCGGTCTGTAATTGCCGGGATCACCTCGAGAGCCCTTTTTAAATATTGGCGTTACATTAGCTATCTTCCAGTCACTGGGTACAGAAGCCGACTTAAAGGACAGGTTACAAACCCTAGTTAATAGTTCCGCAATTTCACATTTGAGTTCTTTCAGAACTCTTGGGTGAATGCCATCTGGTCCTGGTGACTTGTTACCGTTAAGTTTATCAATTTGTTCCAAAAGCTCCTCTAGTGACACTTCAATCTGTGACAATTCCTCAGATTTATCACCTACAAAAGACAGCTCAGGTTTGGAAATCTCCCTAACATCCTCAGCCATGAAGACTGAAGCAAAGAATTCATTTAGTTTCTCTGCAATGACTTTATCATCTCTAAGTGCTCCTTTTGTATCTCTATCATCCAGGGGCCCCACTGGTTGTTTAGCAGGCTTCTGCTTCTGATGTATTTAAAGAACATTTTATTATTACCTTTTGAGTTTTTGGCTAGCTGTTCTTCAAACTCCATTTTGGCTTTTCTTATTACATTTTTACACTTAATTTGGCAGTGTTTATGCTCCTCTCTAGTTACCTCACTAGGATTTGACTTCCACTTTTTAAAAGATGCCTTTTGTCTCTCACTGCTTCTTTTACATGTTTTTTAAGCCATGGTGGCTCTTTTTTAGAGGGTCCTCCTTACTCCCTCTTACCCCCAGCCCACTCTGTTGTCATCTCTATGCGGCAGGAAGCATGTGAGCTCCCTGCTAGCATCCCCAGCCAGTGCAGCGCAGTTACCATGGGACAGACACCCTCTCCCTGTTTGGAAGTCACTGCCGGGAAGTGGGAGGGAAAGATGCGCGGGAAGCCACCATTTTGAATTTGGCGCGGCAAGGCTTGCGCCCCAAGGCTCTGGCAGGCCTGGCCTGCTGGGGGGAGGGGTGTGAAAGGATTTGATGGCGCAACCCGCCCACCGGTCCTTCCTGGAGCTTGGGGAAGGAGACTGCGAAATAATACTGAGGGTCCGCCAGCGCCAACACAGGGGGCCCTGAGCCTGGGCTCCAGGCGCCCAGTCCGCAGGCCCAAGGCGATGGGAAGCTGAAGGCCCCAGGGCTGCAGCAAAGGGCCATGGGCTGCAGAGGGCTGGTGGGGATGTGGCACAGAGCACAAGCCAGAGAGAGCAGCGGAGGAGAAAATTGGGGGTTGTGGCAGCCACCAGAGGAACGACCAACAATGGGAACCTGGAGCTTCTCTTACCAAAGTACAGTACTTGTGCGTGTGAAAAAACATTTTCAATGATGAAATGTGAAATCCAACTACAGCTCAACCTTGTCTGATGAACATTTGCAATCAATTTTGATGATAGGGAACACTAACTTTGAACCACAGCTAAATGAAATTTTGTCAGAAAAACATCAGTACTATTTTTCTCACTAATCCTAAAATAATATTTCTTTATTTTTGAATGTGTATTTGTATGTTACAAATTTGTGAGTTTAAAAATAAAATAGAAAAATTTGAAATGAGTTTTAATGTATTGACAAATATTTTATGACTCCACTGTACTTTCATTGATTATACAGCTACTTTTGTACCTGATTTAAAATTTAATGCAGCACTGACACAGTAGTATTAACAATTTTGCATATATTTGCATATATTAAATTTTTCCAAGTCACTTCGGCCCACCAAGCCCCTTCAAAAATCCAATATGGCCCTCGTCTCATAAAGTTTGGAGACCCCTGCTCTATTGTCCTTAGTGTAAAGTGGGAGTGATAGTCTGTACCCAGCTCTCAGGCGCCTCATGGACTGAGAGATGAGGGGTACCTAGCTGGCCATGCTGCTGCTCCTGGTGCTCCGAATGTCAGATGCACTAGCAGACAGTGCAGCATGGTCATTAAGCAGACCTCAGTGTTCTGCAGAAGAAAGATCACAGGCTTCAGTGGTGAAGTGGTGTTTCAGTGGTGAAGGCACTTGGCCAGGTTTTACTGCCCTCAAGACCCAGTCCAAGTGCCCTGGCTCCATGGTTACAGGTGCACTAACATGAGGGTTGCCAACTTTCTAATTTTTGAAAGCCGGACACCCTCCCACCCCCCGCCCTGCCTCTTACCCTGAGGCCCTTTCCTGCCTCCTCCCTTGAGGCCATGTCCCTGTCCCGCCTCTTCTCCTCTTGCTTGCTGCTCTCCCCCTTCCCTGTGGCTTGATCCTCTCCACCTCTCTCACCTCCCCCGCAGCTGGGCTCCCACTGCTCCAGGGTTGGGACTGGAGCTGTAGGCTGACATGGAGCTTGCTGCCGGCTCACATGATGCAGGTAGGAGGTGGCCCTTGCTGAGCAGGGTGGCGTGGATTGATCCAACACCTCCCCTGCCTGTCCTCCCCCACCCACAGTAACCGGACTTTTGGTGTCCATTCGGGACATCTGACCTGACACTGCCTGGTCCCCTGTTTGACTGGACTTTCCAATCAAAACGAGACATCTGGCAACCTACCTAACACAGGAGTGACCTATGGCAAGGACGGCTCAGTCAGCAGCGGGAGTTTCTGCTGTCCCCTCAGCCACACAAAGGGTATGGGGGGAGATCCCACCGTTTATAGACTGAGACAAACAACTTACACGTTTCTTGTCATCTTTTGTTACCTCCCCTTGTATCTTGCTTCTGATGTTTCAAACAAAACATCCCTATTCATCACTTCTGTCAAACCCTCCTCTCTTGTGGTAGGTTGGGGTGTAATTGTGCTAGCCTTTTGGCATGTGTTTACATAATTATTGTGTGTGTTTTAGCAATGCTAGCAGCACCGTCGCCAAGTTCATCTACCAGATAGTGAACTTACAGGCATGTGCTGTAATATGTGGCCTGACTTAGGCCTGAACCAGCTGTGAACCACATGTCTTGCACCAGGCCCAGTGCTGTAAGCTCTCTGTATTACAGGACAGTCAGTCTGTAAAGTGATCCTTATACCTCGCACAACGTGCTGCAAGCCTCTGCTGGGAATGATTCTCTCCTGAGCCTGCTCCCACTCCTTTGTAACCAGCCAACATCCCCATTCCTGGCATCCCCAATTACTTTCCTCTCACTCCCCCTTTCCCAATAGACACACCCCTGGCCATCTTGTTGGTACCATTGTGTGTGCAGGGCAGTTCTCTGGTGGTAGTGAGGTAGATAGGGCAGGCAAACCTCTAGAAAACAGCATTTCTCAGTCCTAGTAACTGACCTCAGTCCAGAGAGGGACAGTCCCCTGGCAGGGGTTGAGTTCTGATCCTCTGGTAGCCAGGTAAACTCTGTCCACTGCAGCTACTGGATGTTTTAATTTCTGTCCCTGGATTTCCTGCCATTTGGGCCCCTCTCTAAGACCCCCCTGTGTAACTGTTTGCAGCTCAGAAATGGAGGCTTATCCCCTAGCCTAGGATCCCCCCTCCCAATGTTCTTCCCCCCTTCCTCACCTGCTGCAGAGCTGGGCTTGCCTCCCCTACACATGGGAACCTGGGCTGGGTGGGTCATTTCCCGATGAGGCTGTTGCAGCCACTTGACTTCATCATGATCTCTGCTTTTCTGCCTCATCTCAGGTTACTCCAGGACCTCACATCTCTAAGCATCTTAACGCTGTGTCCCGAGGGAACAGAAGGTATGTGGCCTGAGGGCAGCTCAGTGCTGGACGTGAGAAGTTTGGGAATTCGGGCCTGGGTGGGGATGGCTCTAAGGGGTTCCTGAGCAGCGTGGCTGTGGCTTAGAGATCAGTGTTCCCGTATTTGAAGGGGGAAGCACGTATCTTAGCCCCATCTGGCTGTGCTCAGACTAACTGGGGGAAGGGGTTGTGCATGGGGGGGCTCTGCTCTGGAGGGTGCAGGACCAGTGGCAGTTGGGAAGAAGGGCCATGTCAGGATGCCAGCCTGTACTGAGCCCTGATTGACCACCTCCCCACTGGTTTGGGGGTCATGCGCCTTCCCCCAGCCTGGGTCAGCGAGGCAGGTTGTGTGGCAGTGCAGCAGATGCTGGCGGTAGGGAGAAAGGGGCATGGAGACCAGACTGGCTCTGACTGAGGTGGGGGCATAGAGAGACTTGGGTTTGGGAGGATGCTTCTTTCAGTGCAATAGCGGGGGGGTCCTGTGGAAGACTAAGAGGATGTGGGGAGGCTTATTCTGAAGAGGGGAAGAAGGAAGAAACTCCACCGAAGAGGGGCCCCTAGAATTGTGCTTCTCCAGAGGAACCCAAGCTATGGGTTCACTTCCCCAGTGTCTCTGTGCCATATGCTTCGTACCCTCTTCTTTTGTCTCCAAGGGATACAGCTGCCCCTTGTTATTTCCTTGGGACTGAGCTGGGGGATGCTCCTCTCCTGCTGCCAGGCCCGTGGAGAATCGGTAGCACATACAGCAGGAGCCCTGTCTCATGTTCTGCTCCTGCCCCAATGCAGTGTTTCTCTCCCACTTGCAGATGGGCCTGTCACAGTCGAGGTGCCAGTGTCCCTGGGTGCCCGGGTTGTGCTCCCCTGTACTCCACCGTCAGCCTGGGCAACCTGCATGTGGCAGAGACCTTCCCAAGATGCCACTGTGTATGCCATGCGCAGTGATGGGCTGGAGCTCACCGTGACAGAGGAGACCCTAGGTGATTACACCTGCCAGTGCTTGGAAGGTGGAGCCGGGGGCATGGTGGCCTCCTACAGCCTGGTGAGGGACAGCAGCTCTACTAATGCTTGGAAGACAACTGAGCGGAACTACAGTGTCCTGGTGGGACTCCTCTTGTTTTTCCTAGGCTTTGCTGCTGGCTCCGGCTGCTTCTTCATCTACGAGAGGAGGCGACGGGAGCGACTCCAGAGGGAGCTGCTCAGCCGTGAAAGAAATGGACTGGATCTGATGCAGTCGAATACGACTAGCTGCAGCCATGAGCCACACACGCCCAGCTCCCCAGAAGACGAGCGCCACCCGCTGGCTACAGCTAAGAAGAATGGCGGCCTCAATGGCTTCCCCCACCTCTACATCAATGAGCTGGACAAAGACCAGGCCCGGATCTACTTGACGGGGGTTCCACTAGCCAAGTGCGATGAAACCTCCATTTAGTAGCCCCCGAAGGGAGCACATCCATCACCAACCCCCATGGTGATGCCCAGCCCTAGTGGGGTACAGCCATCACTGGCAGTGTCTGCCCCCGACAGGAAGGAGGCGCACAGCCATCGTTAACATGCCTGGCAGTGGCTGCCCAATAGGCAAAGAGGGGCACAGCCACTGTTGACACTGCAAGTCGAGCCTCTTTCTTCATGTCATTGCCAGAGTTCCCACTCTCAGAATCCATCGGACTGATGCGGCCATCTAGGCCTGGAGTTGGTGTGATGCTCCATTGTGGTCAGTGAGCAGAACTGGTGTGTCTGAGAGTGAGACTCACCCAGCTTCATTACTACTAAAACCTTCATGCAGCCTCCACGCTTTGGCCAAAGAATTCACTGCTGAGTGGCTTTGAGTCCTCATGTTCCAGGTTCCTCAACTTCTGGGCAGCCGCTTGGAACAGGCCATCGGAATCTGTGTTACTAGCCTGGTGAGGTTACTTAGCGGACGTGCTCCAGGGCCGGGTCCCTGGGCTCTGCATCCTGTAGATATTCCCTGGAAGTGATGATTGTATTGGCTAAAATTAGCCTTGATTGTGACTGTAACTCAAGCTACCTGGAACAATATTCCCCTCTTCCCTTCTCCCTACCTGCTGCTCAGCTGTAGGGGTGGCGGTGGAGACCCGCTGTTGGCTTCTTCCCATGCAGGAAGCACTTCCTGAAGCCTTCTGTGTTTATGTGGAGTCTGGTACACAAGAGACAGTAAATGCCCCTGGAGACCTCTTAGCTGGTGCTGACAAGTGACTGCCTTGGTGGCTCTTTCTATTAACCAGCACCGTCTTCATGAATGTGGTGCAACTCAGACCAGACGCAGAGTCTCCCTGAGATCATGTGCCCCTCTACGAACAGGAGTTGTCCTCCAGGTGCAGAAATCTGTAACACCCTTCAAAAAGAACGGTGGCTGACTCTCTCTAATGCCAAATTCTGCAGCTGCCCTGGCTGCACATGCCTTCAATCTGCAGCCATGTCGGTCCTTGTGTGTCTGGGCTGGAGAAGGCCCAGTACAATTTTGCCAAGTGTGTTATGGTAGATGGGAATGATCAGAGCCAATGACATAGTGGTGCTGTAGAATATCATAGCTGTGCATGTTGAGACAGGAGAGACTCGGGCATTGCAGACAGTAAGTTGAAACCTTTTACCAGAGCTGCTTTTCCTCCAAGCAGTGAGGTCAGGGGGAGTTGCTTGTTGCTGAGCTATTCATGCTGTAAAGCACCAAACCTGAGGGCATCTACTTCTGTTAGCACTGTCACAGCTACTTCGGACTGTCTCTAGCAAATGTGTGTGTGTGTGTGTGTCTCTCTCTCACACTCTCTCTCTCTCACACTCTCTCTCTCCTCTCCTCTCCTCTCCTTGCAGCTGACTGGGGACATGTCTCCTGCTCCTGTGCGTGTCCACTTGCAGCTTATCCCTCTCCAACCTCCCTTAGCAGGTTCAATGAGACCCTCCCAGCCTTCCACTGTTCTCTGGCTTCCCCAAAAGGCCCAGTGGCCATGTCTGGCTTCCTCGCAGGCTGGTTCAGCGTCTCCAACCACTGGAACTTTCCCAGTTTGTCTTGCAATCTCAGTGAGAACTCCTTTCTTACCTTCCCATGGGTCCCTGCTGTGGCTGGAGGGGTGGGGTAGGGGGTGGGACTGATGGTGAAATTAATGTCACCTGCTGGCTTTGCTGTTTTGTGTTTTGTTTTTAATCAAACTTTTTTATTTTGTGATTTATTAAAAAGTATTGTGTAAAAGAGTCACTGTCTGGGTGTTGGTGGGAGGCGGATGAAAGGGGTTGTCAGACACACACACTTTGGGGCTCTGTTATAAGTGATTCTTGGTTATGTGCACAGGCTTCTGGCACAGTACCATGCTCCCTAGCAACATAAAAATAGCCAGACTGGTCAGACCAATGGTCCATCTAACCCAATATCCTGTCTTCCCACAGTAGCCAATGTCAGGTGCTTCAGACCAGGAATTCTCAACCTTTTTCTTTCAGAGGCCCACTGAACATGATATAAAAACTCCACTGCCCACTTGTGCCACGTCTGGTTTTCTGCATATAAAAACCAGGGCCAGTGTTACGGGTAGCAAGCAGGGCAATTGCCTTGGGTCCCACACCAATAGGCCCCCACAAAGTTGCTCAGGCTTTGACTTGAGTCCCAAGTGGCGGGGCTCAGTGCCCTGGGCTTCAGCCCCAGGCAGTGGGGCTTCGGCTTTCTGCCCTGGGCCTCAGCAAGTCTAACGCTGGTCCCACTTACCAAATTTGTTACACACAAATTTCTCTATCCTTTCCACACTATAGGGACACACACCTTTACCCAGTTCCTAGGGCTCAAGGTGAAACCCTGCTAATTTATATAGCCACCCTTACCCAATTCCTAGGGCTCAGGGCACATCTTGCTGCGGGTTGGCAGGATCTTTAGCCACTGAAAGAGCCTCACACAGTAATATTCTTATCCTCTATTGGTTGACAATTCCCAAACAAGCAGAATACACAAGCTAAGCACACAGTGTCATTCTCCCCAAACCTGGGACAGGCAGGCTGGCTTCCCCTGTATATGACAGGCAAGGTGAGTCTCTGAATCTTCACTGCTGCACCTCACGGTCCTGCAGAAAAGCCCTGGCAGCTCTTATCTTGGGCTGGGTCTTGGAGGGGAGTTCCTTTCCTCAGGGGGTTCCTTGTCTACTTTGCTCTTCTTCCAGCCTTTCCTCCTTTCTTCTGCTTCTGATCTTCTTTCTCTCCTGATCTCCTTCTTGGACCCCAGTTTTTATAATGAAATTTGAGTCCTGCTTAGTTATACCGTAACCAATTATCTTAGTATAATTTTACTAACCAATCATAACAAAATTATCTAACTAATCATACCCCACCACCTTAATTGATTTACACCTAGCAAAATTAATTATACAGCAGACAGAAACAATTACAAACCAAACAGAGATCACAGTGTCAAACAGTGGGGAAAGTGTGATGACAATGATCGTACAATGAGGATTCCACAACATTCTCTAGTGATAAGCAGTTTCTTGCCAGACAGAATGGTGTTACTTAAGTTTTCTTTACCCATCTTGAGATCTGTTTCTTTATCTGGTGACAGTGGGGAGCTATTAGGGCAAAGTTCCCTCCTCATAGCCTGGTGTGAATCTTTTAAATACATTTTAGATGGAATGTGAGTATGTGACTTCAGACCTCCAACTAATGGCTGCTGCTGCTTCTGTCTGGCTGTAGAAGGTGGCTTTGGTTCAGGCCTTCCAGCATGGCTACAGAAAAGCCATATAGTTACAGGTTTCAGCCCCATGAAGTGGGGCTTCGGCTTTCTGCCCTGGGCCTCAGCAAGTCTAACGCTGGTCCCACTTATAGGAACTCCTGAAACCTGCTTGTGACGTCCCAGGGGGCCTGGACGCTTGGTTGAGAACCACTGCTTCAGAGACTATGAACAGAACAGGTAATTATCAAGTGATCCAGCTCCTGTCACCTATTCCCAGCTTCTGGAAAATGGGCTAGGGATATTTCAGAGCATGGTTTTGCATCCTTGCTCACCCTGGTTAATAGCCACTGATGAACCTATCCTCCATGAACTTATCTAGTTCCTTTTTTGAACCCTGTTATAGTCCTGGCCTTCACAACATCCTCTAGCCAAAAGTTCCGCAGGCTAAATAAAGAAATAGCTAAATAGATTCTAAAGTTTGAAAGGGACTGTTCTAACATTATACAAGCCAAGTCGTTTTACCAAGTCGTTCCTGCATCATGCCCATAACTTCTGGGTGAGCATTGCTATTGTAGAAAGGCATCTATAAGTGATGCAGAACTTCCACATCCCCAGGTAAATTGTTCTAATAGTTAATTCCTCTCTCAGCTCAAAAATTGTGCCTTAATTCTAGTCTGCATTTCCCTAGCTTCAGTTTTCAGCCATGGGGTCTTGGGCCTTTGGTAGATTAAAAAACTTTCTTAGTATTTACAAAATTACAGTCCTTGATCAAGTGGTTCTCTTACCCTGTTTTTGACTAAATTACATAATTGACTTTTTTCAGTCACTCGGTGCTTTCCCAGACTATGTGTCATCCTTGTACCAGTTTTCTGAACCTTGACCAATTTGTCAACCTCCTTTTTTTTTTTTTTTTTTTTAGTGTGTGGACTCGGAGCACAGTGCTTTCTCCCTACATCCATCTGTGCTGCTTGTCAACAAGGATAGTTTTGTTCTTACAGCTGAAGTGGGTCTATGTGCATTTGGAGTGGATCAGGGAGGCTGATTCATGACTCACTGTCATTACTATGATAGTCTGAGCTCCTCCTTCCATTTTCTAAGCAGAGTATGGTGCTATTCAGGCACCCTCATCTGAATAGTAGGTACAGATGGAATTTGCAAGAGCAAAGATGCTTGTTCTGAATGACCAAGCAGAGGAGAGAAGCTGTATAAATGTACACAATTGTGTCCAACTGTGATAGGTTCTGCATTATAATAAAACTTTGGGGAAAGAATCAGAGGGGCAGCCGTGTTAGTCTGGAATTGCAGAAGTGACAGAGAGTCCTGTGGCACCTTAAAGACTAACTAAATTTAGTTAGTCTTTAAGGTGCCACAGGACTTTTTGTGACTTTGGGGAAAGAGTCAGTCCTGGCTGGCACCTGATGCTGATTTTCTTTTCAGTGTTAAACATAGCCCAGGTGAATTCTCGTCTCACTTACGGATTTGGGGTTAAAGGTCAAGATTTGGTTTCAAGTGCAGGGTTAGGGATTAGGGTATAAGGTTATGTGGTTAGGGTTCAGGGGTAGGGGTAGGGGATAGGATTAGGCTTAGAGGGTTTTGGTGAGGATTTGCAGTTGGGTTTGGGGTTAGGATTAGAAGTGTTATAGCTCAGCAGGATTAGGGTAACATTGGGGCTAGTGTTAGTGTTTAGTTTTAGCATTCATGGTTAGGGTTAAGGCTTGGTTTGGGTTTAGGGTTAGGATTTTTGGTTAGGGTTGAAGTACTAGAGATGGGCAGGCATAGGTGTACCCAAAACTAAAGGCTCTCCTCAGTTAAGGGAGAGAAATCACTGAATCCAGGTATCAGTTGAGTATGGGGGAAAACAAATGAAAAAAGAGTGGGGGTGAGGTCAGTGGTAAGGAATCAGGGATCCAGAGAGGGACACAGAGTAGACAGCTCCCATGGCTGCCCTTGAGGAGCAAATCAATGATATTGCCCAAACGCATGGTCAGACAAGGGACCAGAAATATAGCCCCCAGTTGCAACTCACCCCTTGTCCGACTTCCTCCTCTTGGAGTGATGGATGTCCAGTGCCGGAAGGAGATTGATGAAGAGATCCTGTGACTTCGTGGGGTCATGAATGGGTTGTGCTGGGATCAGAGAGAAGTATAGACAGAACCTCTGTAAGCAGTTATGGAGGAGTCAGAACAGGGACTGCAATCTGATACACTCTGCGTAGGTGTGTGCCAGGGTGTGTCTCTCTGCAGCAGGGACAGATTTCCAGGGAGTTCTGTTGCCCAGGGTTTTTCAGCACCTAATGCAACGGTAACTTAACTGTTTCTCTCCAGGAGATATCAGGAATAAATCAATAGGAATACAGCACTGCCCTCTGATAAATGGTTGATACAAGCAATTGTGCTCTTATAAAAATGATTATTTATTAGATATTAAGCGTGCCCACGTGCCCACACACACAATAGGTTTAGGACATCCCAGCTATAGTTAGTTACCCACAGTCTAAGGTGGTTTCAAGTGCTCACCAGCGGGACTTCCATGGGCCCTCTTTCCATCCATCTGATGGGGAGTTTAGATGGTAGCTCCTTGCCCAAAGAAAAGCTCCCTTAGACTGAGGTATTTACTTTTACCTAATGTTTTATAGCTACCTCTAACAAAGCACATAACCTAAGTGGCTCCTAGTGGGTCAGTATATAACAACCTCTACGGCGATAGTCTTCAAACTGGGGTGCGTGAGAACCCGGTGCCACTACCGATCCCGCTTGGGAGACCGCTGAACTCCCAGGCGGTCTATTTTGGTCCTGCCGAAATGCTGCCGCAGAAAGCGGAAGCTTTCACTTTTCGCGGTGGCATTTCAGCGGACATACCCTGGGGGCCGCCAGACTTTTCCCTCTGCGGAAAGGGGCCGCAGGGGGAAAAGTTTGAAGATCCCTGCTCTACAGGATCACCAATTCTAATTTCAGCAAACTACTCATTATCTCAAAACATTTCTGGTATTTCCAGCCATAACAACAATATGTTGGGGGTGTCTAAAAACCAAGGTTGCTCTGCATTCATTCATTTCCATAACCTTCTATCCCATTCTGATTAACAAATTGCAAGTATGCAGCTGCCTGACCTTGCCTCACAAAGGCCTAAGATTATTTCTAGCTATGTGATGTTTGGTTTACAGCTGGCAGTGGCTGAACATACAAAATGGCTGACTGCAGGGCTGTCAAGTTCTGAGGTACACATGCATAATGTCAAATTATGGGATAACAGTTTGGTAACCATGCCAGGTCCATCCCCATGTTATGGCTCTGTGAAGGAGCTGCCAGCTAATATCCCTAGTAGGCCAAAGGACCAGATTTGAGTACATAATGGCCCACCAGGGATCCTTGCCCTCTCCAGGTGGCTGTTACCAGATGTGCCTGTTACTTTGGGGTAGGCTCATTTATTAGGTTACTCTTCTGAGGGGTGTGTATGTGTGTGCTGTAATTCTATTAATGTGCTGCTTATGTCACTTATGTGTTCATATGGAGCTCTACTCCTTCCTTCTGCAGGTTCTCTCCCAATGAAGCTACCCTGCAGGACCTAGGTTCCCCAGGCCTTAGGTGAACATGCATGCGCGCACACGCACGCACGCACACAGACTGGGTCAATCAGCACACTCCAGCTGATCCCCTCATGTATCCCTGTGCTCAATGGTCTGGGTTAAGCAGCACTTTCAAGCTGGTACCCTTATGTGCCCCTGGTCTCGATAGGTTGGGTTGGGCAAGGCTTTCAGCTGCCCCCTCCCGCCACTTATGTGCCCCAAGTTCAACATGTCCCTATCCCCCTTTAATGTTACAATTGTATGGGTAGTAACCCACTTGATGCGCAAACCCCATAACATTTTTGGGTACTACAGGGATCTTTAGTTTAGGTAAAAGAAGCGTTGCTGAAGAGTAAATGGGGAAAGCTAACGACACAAATGAGTAAAATTCAGAGAAAGAGAAACAACCAACTTAACCATAAGGGTTATTTATTGAATAATAATGATAACCACACAAGGAAAGCCTAAACCAACATAACATCCATTATGAAAGGATAATACCTGAGGCAGAAAGGAAAACACAGAGAGAGAGCGGAAGAAGGGGATCTCATCACTCCATGAAGCGTGAACTGGTCAGAGTTCCCAGGGTCCTTAGTGCTGGAAACAGGCAGGGTCGCCGGCATGATCAGTCAGGTGATGATGGAGTCCCAGTGGAACTGATGCAGAGTTTGAGTCTATGGAATTTATTACACTGGCACTTTGTAGCGCTATAAAGCCGCCAGGAGCGCTATAACCTCCTACCCATCCACACTGGCGAGGCACCTAGACCTCTATAAGCCCAAAGTTATAATGGTACTGGTAATCCACCACCGCACGGGGAATAAGGGCTCTAGTGCTACGGCACCAATGTGGACACTCAATGCACATTAATTGGCCTCTGGCCCGTCCCATAATTCCCATTCGAGCCACTCTGGTCATCACTTTCAAACTCTTTTGTCCTGTCCTCAGGTGACCAAGCGTCAGACCCACCCTTTAAATTTCCAGGGAAATTTGAAAATCCCCTTCCTGTTTGTTCCAGCCAGGCATGGAGTGCTCTCAGGGAATCTTTGCAGGTGATTATTCTGCAGCCATGCAGAAGGCGATCCCCAGCATGGAGCAATAGCGAGGTGCTGGACCCCATCAGTTGTTGGGGGGAAGAGGCTGTCCAGTCCCAGCTGCAGTCTAGCCGCAGAATTATGATACCTATGGGCTGATATCATGGGCCTGGGCTGAAAGAGGACATGAGCGGGACATAGTGCAGTGTCGGGTAAAGGTAAGAGCTTAGGCATGCATATCGCAAAGCCCGCGTGGCAAATGGCTGCTCCGGGGAGCCCCAGCAGCTTGCAGTTTTACAAGGAGCTGGACGCGATACTTGGGGGGAGAGGGGATCCTACATGCACTCCATTGACCACCATGGGCACTTCCCAGCCCACCAGTGCAAGGGTTGGGGGAGGCCAAGGAGGAGAAGGCGGCAGCAATGACCCAGGCGGAGGACTCCCTGGAATCCCAGGAGGCATGCAGCCAGGAGCTCTTCTCGAGCCAGGAGGAGGGCAGCCAGCTGCGGCGTCCAGTGTTTGTGGAGGGCCGAGCAGCAGTGGATTGCGCAGGTAAAGCTACTTTTCTATTGGGAAGGCAGGCACTTTGTGGTTTCAGACTACTTGGGCAAGGGGTGGAAAGGAATGCTTGCATGCATGCCTACATGTGGAATAGTGCATTGATGTTGGCTATCACATCGTGGTAATCGGTATCAGTGATCTCTTCAAAGGTCTCAATCAGAGGGTGAGCAATGTGCCTGTGCAGGTTTCTTGGGAGAGCCAGCGTGGCCCCCATCCCAGTCAGGCTCACTAGTCCCCGCCACTGCGCTACGAGGGGCAATTGCTGCACAGAGGCAAGCTGCATATGGGCCTGGGTGGAAGCCGCATCACATTAGAAGGCCCTCTCTTTCTTCCCCGGTCACCCACAGCAGCGAGATATCTTCCAGGACGAACTCCTGTGGAGAATATTGGGACAGTGTTCAGTGTAGGGTTCCAACCACTGCGTTGTGCTCCCCGCAAGGCATAACAATCCATAGGACAGCACGGCAGGAGCTGTTGGAGAGGCTGGGCTGCAGATACCAGGAGAAACCCAAGGAAGGAGGCTCTGAGGTCAGTTGAATGGACTCTGCCCTCCGCGAGATCTGACCGCCTGCTTTCCCTTCTGACGTGATCCACAGGAGAGGGGTCTGTCATTTGAAATGGAGATTTTACACCCTCCTCCTAGGAAAGATCCGCCCCAGAAAAGGAAATTTGCCAGGATTATGGGACGTGCACCATCCACAGTACTTAATCAGGCTCAGCTTGGAGAACAAGTCCTCACCTGACATGACAGAGATCTCAGAGTGCTCAACGGGATGGGCCCATGTTATTTGCAAGATTGCCTCTCTCCTTACGCCGGAAACGTCTGCACCGATGAAGTGGGTATTAGCCCACGAAAGCTTATGTTCTAATACTTTAGTTAGTCTTTAAGGTGCCACAGGAATCTTTGTTACTTCTGTAATTGCAGACTAACACAGCTACCTCTCTGATTCTCGACAACACGTAAGTCCTGAAAATCAGGCTTAGTGCTTGTGCTGGCTCTGTCCAGAGCTGAATTTTCTCCAGTCAGTGCAGCAGGGAGAATTTATCAGCACTGGCCTCACACAAACTCCCCAGGGCAACTTGTTCAGGCTGAAAGTCAGTCTGCTGTGCAGGTACAGCAGAGTGGGATGGGCTCAGAGGAGGTTTCCAGAAAGGACCAACTCCAATCGGAGAGCCTGGGCCCCTCAAGATGGAATGAGAGTCCCTCTGACACAGGAATGAAGCTATCCTCACCTGGGGAAGCGAGTGCATGTGAGCCAGAGCTCCACTGTCATCCACATGAGGAGATGGGGCAGAGCGAGACTATTGCTACTGAGCAAGGTCATTCAGGAAACAAGCGGCAGAGGGATCCGTAAACCCATCTTCAAGAATGCTAGACCCCAGCAGTAATGTCCAGCTCACCTTCCTCCGCACAGCGCACACCAATGCCCTCCATGGGAGCATGAAGCCCAGCTCCTTCTAGTTTGCAGAGCCACCTCAGCCAGGAGAACATCACTGCCATGGAAAGGGAAGATGCAGGACAGATGCAAAGTGATTGCAGGTTTTCCAGGGCATATGGGTAGAAGGGCTCTTACCTTAGAACAGCACTGGAATGTCCATAGGAACCCAGTGGCCCAGGCTCAGACTCAGCGCAGGGCACTGCGGGGAGAAGTGCTAAACAGTAACAATAAATACCTGCCTACGCTGACAGGGTGGTAAGAAGACATGTCTTCTACCTTGTTGTCCCGTTGGGCTCCAACATACCTGTGGGAAAATGAGCTTCTAGAGCAGTAGTCCCCAATCTTTCCATGGCCAATAGCACATTCATATTTTCAGAAGAGTGTGGCAGGCGCCAACACTTTTTCAAGGCTTATATTATATTTGTACATTAAATAATATGAAAAACATCATATTTAATATTACATAATATATGAATCCATCCTTACTTATCTGTTGCTGCTGGTGCCGGCGCTGCCTTCAGAGCTGTGTGCCCAGCCGGCAGCCACCCTTCTCTGGCCACCCAGCTCTGAAGGCAGAGCAGAGAACAGTGGCTGCTGGCAGGGTGCCCAGCTCTGAAGGGAGTTAGAAAATGTGGTCGCTGGTCACAGATGACAGGTAGTTGCTCTTCAGTTTCTTTCTGGTCAAATTATAGGGGAAAACATTCCATGGGCTCTGCAAGTAGTCGCTTGTGACAAGTGGTCTTTCTTCAGAGATAGTGGCTAGGGCAGATTTTACTATATATTTATCATATTCAGGGCGGCATGGCTGAGGAGATAAGACTTTTGGGACTGACATATTGGACACCTGGGTCCTATTCCCAACTCCACCTGCACCTCTACAGCCGCCTTGTTAATTTTATTTGTAAAGGGAAGTGGCAGGGAACTAATACATGACTGCCTTATAAGGTCACTTGTTACTTCCCTTTACAAGTGTGAGGTCTTAGTACTAAGGGGTGGTAAGTGTACAAAAATATACACAACTCAGTAGAGATGAAATTTGAAATCCTGGCTCTCATCTCAGTGCCCTTTCCTTAGGCTACAAGGTATTTTGGACCATTGTAGGTGAGTAGAACAAACAGTCTGATTCAGCCAAGATGTGGATTTGACCAGCAAAACATGATCCCCTTGAGAGTTCCTGGCAGGAGAACAGGTTGGTGGGATGGAAAGAATTAGGCAGTATGGGTTCCTTAACTGACAAATGTTGAGTCGTCCTAAATTTTTGTTTCTAAGAACAGACAGAGATTTGAGACACTCATTTGAGTCCCTCTCCCCCATAATTACAGTTAGGACTAAACTGATCCATTCTTGGCAGTCTTCACTGAGAACCTGAGGCTTGAATTGGCCTTGAAGGTGGCAGTCCCTTTTCATCTTTAGGCTCCCTTGAAATTGGGGTTGGGACAGTAGCTCTACATCAGAGCTCTTCTGTGCAACAGAGAACTTCAAAGGTTCCTCACCCCCCCACTCTGACCGCCTACATACAGGATGGATTGATGTAAAGGGGTTTGAAAAGCCTCATATCTGTCTGGGGCTGGATTCCCCCCGGCACAAGCGTTGCGGAAGACAGTCATAATGGTGCCTTCCAAGAACCCCTTTACAAGCCCTGGCTAAGGATGGGAGGCACAGACGCAGGCGCCGTGGATGCTCCAGCCCTGGAGCAACCACATAAAAAAAATAGTGGGTGCTCAGCACCCACCAGCATCCCTGACGATCAGCTTCTCCCATCCCTTCCGGAATCTCCCACCCACCAGCAGCTCTGCTGATCAGCTTCTCCCCTTCCCCACTCAGTGCCTCCCACCCGCCGCAGATCAGCTGTTCAGTGGTGTGCAGGAGCTGCTGGGAGGAAGGGGTGCACTTGGGGGAGGGAGCAGAACAGGGTGGGAAGAGGTGGAGTGGAGACAGGGCAGTGGCGGGAAGAGGCAAGGTAGGGGCAAGGCTTGGGAGGTGAAGCGGTGGTCGAGCACCCCCCGGGGAATTAGAAAGTCAGCAAAGAGAGAAGCCGCAGCCCCAGCGCTAGCCTGCCGGGGACAGAGAACTCCGGCGCCTGCAGCCCAGAGTTCTCTGTCCCAGGCAGGCAGGCATGGGGGCCGAAGCTTCTGTGGGTGCACATAAATGCCCCAGTGGGCACCATTGCGGCTGTGGGTACCGCGTTGGGGACCACAGCTCTAGAGGGAGCTCTGAAAGCAAATGTGAATCCCAGACCCACATATATAAGTTGTCGGCACTCTGTTGTGAGCCTTCCCTCTGACACACAGCCAAATGGAGATGGAAACAGGGCTTGGATCAGGCGTGTGCAAACTTTTTGGCCCGAGGGTGCGAAATTGTATGGAGGGCTAGGTAAGGAAGGCTGTGCCTCCCCAAACAGCCTGGCCCCTGCCCCCTATCAACTCCCTCCCTCAGAACTCCTGACCCATCCCCCGCTCCTTGTCCCCTCATCGCCCCCTCCAGGGACCCCACCCCCAACCACCCCCCAGGACCCACCCCCATCTAACCTCCCTGCTTCCTGACTGCCCCAACCCCTATCCACACCCCTGTCCCTGACAGGCCCACCCCCCCGGACTCCCATGCCTATCCACACACACCCCACTCCTGCTCCCCTGACCACCACCCCGAACCTTTACTCAATCCAACCACCCCCTGCTCCCTGTCCCCTGACTGCCCTCCAGGACCCTCTGCCTCTTATCCAACCCCCTGCTGCTCCTCGCCCCCTTACCATGCCACTGAGAGTGGCAGGAGCTCGCAGCCCTGCCATCCGGCCGGAGCCAGCAATGCCACTGCAACGGGAGGGGGACAGCAGGGGAGGGGCAGAGGGCTAGCCTCCCCGGCCAGGAGCCCAAGGGCTGGGTAGAACAGTCCCACGGGCCAGATGTGGCCTGCGGGCCATAGTTTGCCCACCTCTGGTTTGGATGGAGTCATCTGGCTTGGTATGGTCTCAACTGGTGGCCTTTCAGAGCCAGACATGCTTATGGGATCTGTTGTTTGTTTCTAAAGCAGAATTGTGCTCTTTGGACTGAGTACAGATGCCAAAAGGAAGGACTGTTCTCAGTCCCAGGAGATTTTTGAAATAAGAATATAAATCCAAGGTTTTTGCAGAGCAGATTGTAGCCTCGACTGGCCTCCTGTTTGGTCCCTCCCTGTATCCACAGCTAATTGGTGGATTCCCCCCGTCCCAGCTCCTTCCCAACCTGCTGAAGGGGGTCCCACAGGGAGGCACTGAGTGAAGGCTGCGCTGGGTCCTACTCTTGTGACAGGGAATGATACTGCCCTTCACAGTGAGTGCTTGGGTGCTGGGGGGTGGATTGTGGATTCCGGTTTGCTCTTGGGGACACCCGGTCATCTCACTCATGCATTTCTTCAGCCAATTGATGTCAGGATTGTAATTCTGAGGCTTGCACTTTTTTACCACTCATTCAAATTCACTTCCACCCTCTATTTCACCTACCATACTTCTTATTACATTTCTATTTATTCTCTGTCCTTTCTTTAACATATTCTTCTACAATTACTGGGGCATGACAGGCCTCAATAGATCTATTCATACCACTTGCTATACAGGAAAAGAAAACAAACAAGATAAGGAGTGTAAAGGCTAAGAATTAACAAATCTTGTTATGATGTTCCAGAGGGCAGCTGTTTATACAAAGTTTTTATCACTCTTTAGAACAGACTCTTTGTCTGAAGTATACTGGTAAACTTAGCACCAACCTCGGAAATTTTACTGAGAGGAAATCCAGTTAGCACAGCCTTCTTATGCGAGCTGCTACTTTACTTCTTGCTACTTTAGTCAGGCACATAACATAACTTAGGGCCTATACTGAGTTACACTTATCACATATCAAAAACAGGCATTAATTTTTTCTTTTAATACAACAGGCGGTTAGAGAAATAACCCACTTACTTACTTCCCTGAAGAACCAAGGGGTGCACCCCACCCATGGACTTATTCACTACACGAAGACTGAGTTGGCCTCTAAGTACTTTCTATGGGTGGCGTACCCGAGATCACTTATCCACTGACGTTTTAAAAACTCCCGCAACCCAATCTAGCTCTATGCTGGTTATGTGCTATGTATGTATGTATCCTATGAACCTTGTAATGGACACCTGTAATCCCTCATCACCCAAGCCTGACCTCAGATGTACATTACCTTCCTTCTTAACTTGTGTCAATTTGATATTAAACATTAACTTCAATAAAAATTTCAAATAGCCAATGAGGGTGTAGAAGGTATTTCAATTAAGGTAGCCGAAATATAGACATGGTAATAGCCAGACCATGTTAATGAATTAGGGGTGCTATTGTGACTATAAAAAGGGGAGCACGCTAATTTTAGCTGGTGCTCCGGGTGCTGACGCAGCGACTGAGTGGGATGAAAAAATGGATCATGAGAAGGGCCTGGAGAGTTTCAGGGCTGAGAAGCCAGGGGAGGAGATGGCTGCTCCCAGGTACCAGGAGGATGGGCCCATTAAGGTACCTGGATAGAAAATGCAGTGGAGAAAGCCTGTGGCAGGGAGCGGCAGAAGCTGGATGTTAATGGCCAGGGGAGATGAGAGCAATGACACACACCCCGGAGTCCCCGGTACTTGGAAACCCCTGAGCAGCAGGATCTGAGAAGGCCAACACCCTCTCTGGTGATGCCCCGATCCAGGGCCAAACTCGATGAACATACGAGGGGGAGCCATAAGGCAGCCCTGGGCTTCTCCACCCCAAGCTGGGCAGTCGACGGGGAGCTGCAGGGCCGTGCCATGAACCTTGCGGGGACCACACCCCGACCCGATGCCCTGTGTGTGTCCTGCCCCCAATATGGATGCAGTGACCCGGGGGGGGCCAGGTGGGACAGTGTCCTTCATGTATTCCTGCCTGCTCCCGCCCGCAAAGGATGATGACTCTAGTAGCCAAACGGGGCGGTGCCCTGTAAGCCCCTCACCCCCCTGCCACAGCACCATATAGAGTGTATGTGGGGGGGGATGATCTCTGGCATCCACCTGGGGCAGTACCCTGTATTTAGCCTGTGTGTGTGTACACAATTAAGGCAGCGCCCCCCAGTTATTCCCCCCCCACACACTGGGGCAGTGACCCCTGGTGGCCAAGTGGGGTAGCGCCACCTGGTTATTCCTGCCCACACACGGTGCGGGGGGGGCAATGGCCCCTGGTAGCCAGCTGGACTGCTGGGATCCCTGGGCCCGTAAGCCCCCGGCCCGGGCCAGTGCGGGCTGCGCTGTGGGAGGGGGATAAAAAAGCCCCTCCCACTCCCTGAGGCGGGGTTCTGCCCCTCCCCCCGCTTAGCCCCAGCCCCGGACTTGGCCCCACCCCTTTCCGCCTCCAGCTCTTTGACCCCGCCCTGCACACAGTCAATGTCCGCCCTCTGCCCAGACTCCGCCCATCCCCGCACGCGATCGGCCCCCGGGACCCCCCGAGCAGGGGAGTTTGGGGCCAAACCAGGGCCAGGGGACGGCGGCTTCAGCAGGGGCTACCACGCCTGCGCGGGCTCATCGCCGACAAACCCGCCTCCCGGGTCTGACCCGCTGTCACCGCATCTGACGGGCCCGGTACAGGGGCGGGTCTGTACGAAAGCGAGGTGTGTATGGGCGGGGCCCCAGAGGACAGCAGCCTTCCAGACCAGGGTGGGAGCTGTACTTCCGGACGCACGTCGAGCCGGAAATGACGTTAGCCCAACCGACGGGCGACGCGGTTAGCGGTGCGCGTGCCCCTCCCCACTCGCTGATTGGTGGAGAGACACCGGAAGCAGCCGTGCTCGCGGGGTTAGGTGGACTGAGACTCCCGGAGTCAAGGGTGGGGGAGGGGACAGAGGGTGTGAAATGAGGGGGGAATCCGCCAGGTGTGGGGGAGGGGCAGAGGGTGTGAAATGGCGGCGGGGGGGAATGGAAAATCAGCCAGAGATGGGGGAGGGGCAGAGGGTGTGAAATGGCGGGGTTAGGCGGGGGGGATGGAAAACTGTTGTTGTGAATCCCTCTCAGCATATGGCGGGGGTGGAAGGAGGTTTGATACTCCCCCCACCTCGATGATCTGTTTAAAAGGAGTCTGGCCTCCTCCTGCCTGAGCGACGTGTCTGGTCTCACTAAGATGCCTGTTAATCCAGAGTCACTGCAAGGCAGAACACGGGGCAGATAGGGGCAGGATGTGTCCCTGTGGGGAGGGGATTTCAGTTGTTGCTAAAGGGGGGAAAGTTCCTCAGTTTCTCTTCGTCTCTTTCTCTGCCTCAGATAGTGGGGTTGAGGTTCCAGGCTCAGAAGCTGCTGCCTCCATTGTGATCTGGGAGCCCAGGGGGAGCAGCTGTTGGTCCCTGAGGGGGATCGGGGCTGGGGAGTGACCGTGAGTAATGCTTCCTCTGTGCCCAGCCAAGGTGAGAATTTTCTCCAGCTGGTGTGGGGAATCACTCTAGCCCCTGGGGAGTGGTGCAATCAGGCAGGCCAGGGCCTGGGCTCCTTCAGAACCCACTTTTCTGGAGGGGCCCAGCTGAGTCCCGTTCCCCATCTCCCAACTGGCTTCTGCTTCAGTCCCAGGCAGCTTAGCTCCAGGGAGGCAGCAGAAGCCCCACAGGTGGTGGAAAGCAGATAGTGCCTGGAGCCTGAGGTGCACTGGGGTCTGGCCAGGAGGCAGAGAGAAGCCTGCAGGTGAGGCTTAGCGGGTGGACAGAAGCCCTCAGCTGGCTGGTGGAGAGGCCAAGAGGAACAAATCAGGGGAGAGCCAGTGGGCTGATGGGGTCTCAGGGCACAGTACAAGCAGAGCAGACCAGGGCCACTTCTGAGCATGGGCTCGGCACCATGGTGCCATTGTAAACCCAGCACTGAACAAGGAGAGGAAAAGCCAGTTCCTGATTCTCCCTGTTCCCCCTGTGGTGGGAGTGGGCTGCCCTGGGGACAGTGTCAGGGGTGTCACGTTACTAAAATTATCTGGGATCATATAGATCATTGGTGCAACCAGGGTCCTGTAGGGGCACCAAATATTAGGTAAAGGGGGTCATATAAGGTGTCTACGACCAGGTTATGATCTGCTGATTGAGTATGCTATCTGTATGTGTGTATCATTTTTGTAGTTGAAGTTATGAGTATTGACTCTATACTGCCTGTCTTTCCAAATATTGTGCTATGCTGTTGGGAACATTTCAGAGCCCTTGGTGTTAAGGGTTGCTTGCCATGCTTGATGGCCCATTAAGGACTATCAGCTACACAATGGACCTGTTAAGGGAAGGCAGACACATCCTCTGTCTTAGCAAGGGGGGCAGGAGTTGCCCAACTGACTCAAACTCCATTTTGCTGTAAGTTTCCACAGCCAAGGACAAAGAGGTTCTTGCACCTGGGAGAAACTATAAATAAACCTACTCCAGGCCCTCCAGGTCGTCTTCAGTCTCCAGCCTCCAGCCTGTCTCCTACTTCTGGATGGGACTTTGCTACAAATGGGCGCTCTGGCCAAAGGATTGATGACCCATTCGTCCAGGGAATGTATTCCAGAGACTCTGATTTGAACCTGCAGTTATTCTACAACTGATACATGCAGTAATGGTTTGCATTTGATTTCCTTTAACCATTTCTAACCCTCACCTAGATCTTTTTCCTTGTGTAATAAACCTTTAGATTTTAGATTCTAAAGGATTGGCAACAGCATGAGTTGTGGGTAAGACCTGATTTGTATATTGACCTGGGTCTGGGGCCTGATTCCTTGGAATTGGGAAGAACTGTTTTCTTTTATTGGGGTGTTTGGTTTTCATAACCATTTGTCCCCAGGACAGGTGGCTGCTGCTGGTGATACTGGGAAGCTGGAGTATCTAAAGGAATTGCTTTGTGACTTGTGGCTAGCCAGTGGGGCAAAACCGAAGTCTTTTCTGTCTGGCTGGTTTGGTAACCCTTTAGGGTGGAGAAACCCCAGCTTTGGGCTCTAGTTGCCCTTTTGGAAGCAATTTGTCCTGATCTGACACTCTCAGTGGGTCACACCAGGAACTGCACCGTCACAAGGGAGAATGCCCCAATGTCACTCCTTTTGTTCTGCTCTTCTCTTCCATTTGGTTCCCAGACTTTGTTACTGGGAGGATTTCAAAATGTCTCTGTGCTTTAGTGCTAGTGGCAGGGGGCTGATCAGTGCTCTAATGAAGTGACCAAACATTTCCCCAGCATAGACTCATAGAACTGTAGGAATGGAATGAACCTTGAGAGGGCTTCTAGTCCAGCCCCCAGCACTGAGATGTTTGTCCAGCCTGTCCTTAAGAACCTCCATCAATAGGGATTCCACCCCCTGACTTGCTAATCTAATCCAGTGCTTAATTAGGTTTTTTTCACATTTGAGTCACATGGTTGACTCCGATTCAATTTGTAATCCACTATAACCCCTGACCATTTTCAGTTGTATTACCCCCTAGCCAGCTATTCCCCACTTTGGAGTTGTGCATTTGGTTTCTCCTTAAGTCTAGTACTTTGCACTTGTCTTTATTGAATTTCATCTTGTTCATTCAGCCTTGAATTCTAATCCTGTCCCCCAACACACTTGCAACCCCTCACAGCTGCTGTTATCTGCATATTTAGCATGCTCTCCAGTCCATTAGCCAAGTAATTAGTGAAAATATTGAATATATCAGATCCAGGACTGGTCCCTGGGGACCCTATTGTTGGACAGTGAACCACCAGTGATTACTGAGTACAGCCTTTCAGGAACATTGTAACCCATTTAATAGCACTTTCATGTATACCACATTTCTCTAGTTCACTATGAGAATGTCATGGGGGCCTGTGTCAAAAGCCTGACTAAAATCCAGATATGTCGTGTCTACAGTGTCCAGTACTCCTGTGAAAACAGGAGATTAGATTGACTTGGCATTATTTGTTTTTTGAAATCTATGCTGGCTATAACTTATCACCTTACTGTCCTCTCAGTGCTTACAAATTGATTGTTTAGTAATTTGTTCATTCCAGATATCTAAATAAGGCTTGATTTTATGCCCCAGTCCTCTTTGTTCCCCTTTTGAAAGATAGCTACTATGTTTGCCCTTCTCCAGTCTTCACCGTTTTCCAGGCATTCTCAAAGATAATTGCTAATGGTTCTGAGTTTGCCTCAGCTAGTTGCTTGAGCGCCCTAAGATGAATTTCATTGCTGACTTTACTATATCTCACATATCTACATATTTTTAACCTGTTCTTGCCTTATTGTGGTGTCTGTTTCTTCCTCCTCTCGGTTTATACTAATTAAGGCCCTACCTGAATCACAGGATGATGTTCAAATAATTGCAGCTGAGTTGAAAAAGAGAGCTTGGAAAATGGTGGAAGTGTAATAGTGGACCTTTGTTAATTGCCATAATTTGGAAAAGCCCCAGCAGACCTATTTGTTTAAGAAAAATCTGCTGGAATAATATAAACACTCAACTATTACATTACACTGTGAATTTTTTTGGTAACCAGACAATTTGGTGTAGCTACAGGGCCATAACTAGGGTGGAGTGAATGGGGCAGCCATCAAGGGCACAAAGCCTGGCTGGGGAGTAGAAAAATGAGGGCAGAAATTTGCGTCAGGGACTAGGAAATCTGGTCTCTGGCTGCCCAGCTGTGAAGGCAGAGTGGAGAGCGGCAGCTGCTGGCTGGTGCTTAGCTCTGAAGGCAGCGCCACCACAGAAGAGAAGTAAAGGTGACAATTCTAAGCCACCCCTACTTTGCCTTCAGAGCTGGGCACCGGCCAGCATCCACTGCGCTCTTGCCACCCAGTTCCATCCAGCCCCACTGCCAGTATCAACTCAGGAGTAAGGGTGGCAATACCATGACCCCCTGGTAGGCTTGCAACCCCCTTTGGGGTCTGGGCCCCTAGTTTGAGAAACGCTGTGGAGAAATCACACTTTTTCATGGGTTACTCACTACTTAAATAGTACATTCTGCAGTTGTGTAACATGTCTGTGAAGTTCACTGTTTATGCCATGGCCAACCCTTGAAAGTTGTATGATCTCCCCCACCCCCGTGATTTAAGAAGTACCCTACTTATTGCCTTCTATGTCCCTTGCTAGGTGTAACTTATTTTGTGAGTTAATCTCTCTGATTTTGTCCCCATATGCTCACGGTACTCAATGGGGGGAGGGGGAGGGAACAACAACAAAAATGTGGAAATGACAGACATGCTAAATGACTTTCGTTTCAGTTTTCATCAAAAGTTTATAAGCAATTGTACATCTAACTTATGAATGCCAATGAAAATGAGGTAGGGTCAGAGGCTAAAATAGGGAAAGAACAAGTTAAAAATTTCATATGTTAGACGTCTTCAAATCACCAGGGCCTGATGAAATGCACCCTAGAAAGCTGAAGGAACTGACTGAGGAGATATCTGAGCCATTAGCGATTATCTTCAAAAAGTCATGGAAGATGGGAGACATTCCGGAGGACTGGAAAAGGGCAAATCTAGTACCCATCTGTAAAAAGGGGAGTAAAGACAACCCAGGGAATTACAGACCAGTCAACTTAACTTCAGTACCCAGAAAGATACTGGAGGAAATAATTAAGCAATCAGTTAGCAAACACCTAGACGGTAACAGTCAGCATGAATTTTTCGAGAACAAATTGTCAAACCACCCTAATAGCTTTTTTTTGACAGGGTAACAAGCTTACGAATAGAGGGGAAGCGGTAGACATGGTATATCTTGAATCAGAGAGGTAGCCGTGGTAGTCTGGAATTGCAGAAGTGACAAAGAGTCCTGTGGCACCTTAAAGACTAACTAAAGTATTAGAGCATAAGCTTTCATGGGCTAATACCCACTTCGGTGCTTGCATCCAACGAAGTGGGTATTAGCCCACAAAAGTTTATGCTCTAATACTTTAGTTAGTCTTTAAGGTGCCACAGGACTCTTTGTCACTTCACGGTATATCTTGACGTTAGTAAGGCTTTTGATACTGTCTTGTATGACCTTCTCATAAACCAGGCCTGCGCAACGTGCGGCCCGGGGATGAGTAGGGGCGGGGCAAGTCAAGCGGTGGGGTGGGGGGAAGCAGAGCTGGGCAGGCAGGAGCAGCGAGCCAGCATGCAGGGGAAAGGTGAGTGGGTCACGGGGGAGAGGCTGAGGAGCTGAGCGGGTTAGGGCGGGGCTGTGTCATGCTCCTGAGGGGCAGCGTGTTTGGCTCCCCCCTCCTCCAGAGTTACGCCGCCGTGCAGCAGCACTCGGGGGTGGCGGGTGGGAGCTGCGTTGCGCTCCCCCCTCCCCTGGAGTAGCACAGCCTCGCAGCAACGGTAGGTTGTATCGGAGTCCCGGGGTCTGTCGGGGGGTGGATAGGGTAGTTGCAGTCAGGGGATAGAGAGCAGGGGAGTTGGGTAGGGGGTGTTATCCTGGGGAGTGGTTAGCGGTGAGGGGTCTCTGGAAGGAGCAGTCAGGGGACAAGGTCAGGGAGGGCTGGATGGGTAGGGAGTTCTGAGGGTCTGCCTGGGAGCGGGGGTGTGGATTAGGGTCGGGACAGGTAGGGTGTAGGGTCCTCGGGGGGCAGTTAGGGTGGAGGCTTAGATAGGGAGTGGGGTCCTGGGGGGCAGTCAGGGGTTAAGGGGTGGGGTTGGGGTTTGATGGGGAGTGGGAGGGAGTGGATGGGGGCAGGGTGAGTGTGGGGCTTTTTGGCCCGCAGCTGGGTTTTTTTGCAGTAATATGGCCCTCACTGCTTTCTGAGTTGTGTAGGCTTGTCATAAACAAACTAGAGAAATACAGCTGGGATGGAACTACCATTAGGTGGGTGCATAGCTGGTTGGAAAACTGTTCCCTGAAAGTAGTTATCAGTGGTTCACAGTCAAACTGGAAAGGCATATTGAGCAGGGTCCCATCGGGATCAGTTCTGGCTCCCGTTCTGTTCAATATCTTCATCAATGATTTAGATAGCGATATAGCGAATACACTTATATAGTTTGCGTAAGACACCAAGCTCGGAGGGGTTGTAACTGCTTTGGAAGGTAGGATTAAAATTCAAAATGATCTGGACAATATGGTCTGACATAAATAGGATGAAATGTAATAAGGACAAATGTAAAGTACTCCACTTAAGAAGGAATTATTAGTTGCACACATACACAATGGGAAATGACTGCCTAGGGAGGAGTACTGTGGAAAGGGATCTGGGGGTCATAGTAGATCACGAGGTAAATGAGAGTCAACAGTGTAATGCTGTTGTAAAAGAAGTGAACATCTTTCTGGGATGTATTAGCAGGAGTGTTGTAAGCAAGACTCAATAAGTAATTCTTCTGATCTGCTCTGTGCTGATTAGGTCTCAGCTGGAGTATTGTATCCAGTTCTGGGTGCCACATTTCAGGAAAGATTTGGAGAAAGTTCAGAGAAGAGCAACAAAAATAATGAAAGGTCTAGCAAACATGATCTATGAGGGAAAATTGAAAAACTTGGGTTTTTGTTTAATATGGAGAAGAGAAAACTGAAAGGGGACCTGATAAACTGGGGGGTCTCAAACTGGGGGTCGCCGAGCGCTTCCAGGGGGATTACAAGCTCCCGGCGCCGCTTAAAAGCCTCTGAATGAATTACTTCTGCATTCGGCGGCTTTTCGGCAGACATAGCGAGCACTCAGTTTGGCTGCGGTGGGGAGCCCTTGGCATGTCCGCCGAAAAGCCGTCAAATGAGGAAGTAATTCATTCGGCGGCTTTTCAGCAGACATACGAGGGTCCGCTGCGGCAGCCGAGGAAGCAAAAATGGGTCGCGGTTCTCAAAAGTTTGAGAACTACTGTGATAAACAGTTTTCAAGTACAGAAAAGGTTACAGTGAGGGAGAAAAATTGTTGTTCTTAACCTCTGAGGCTAAAAGAAGAGGCAATGGGCTTAAATTGCAGCAATGTTGGTTTACGTTGTACATCAGGTAAAACTTCTTAATTGTCAGGGTGGTTAAGCACTTGAATAAATTTTCTAGGGAGGTTGTGAAATACCTGTCATTGGAGATTTTTAAGAGCAGGTTGGATAAGACACCTCTCAGAGATGGTTTAGATAATAGCTAGATAGAGGTGGTGGAATGCTGGTCACTGGAGGTTTTTAAGAAGAGGTTAGACAGATGGTCTATATATACTTGGTCCTGCCTCAAGGCTGGAGGATGGAGTAGCTGACATCTTGAGGTCCTTTGACCCCTTCGTTTCTGTGATTTTATGATTTGTTATCCTAGCCCTTCACTTTGATCTTGTCTCCCTCTGGAGAATGGGGCTTTATTTAGTAGTTAGTTTAATGAAAAATATGCATGGGTCAGCTTCTCTCTCCATTTGCTTTGTTAGTCACTGGGTGTGAAGGAGTGAATTCCTCTTCTGGGATGGGGATGTAATTCCTGTTGAGGTAGCCTGGGCCTGACTCCGTTGACATGGAAACACTATCAAGGACTGTCCACATATGTATGAAGTGCGCTGGACAATGGAAGTCTCAAAGACTGGAGGTTAATGGGTAATGACTGGATCTGAGGGAAGCAGAACACGGGAGCACAACTGCCCTGCACTTTGGGACACAGGAACTACGGTACAGAGACTGGACTTATGTTTGCTGCTCTCCAGGGCAAAAAGACAAGGCAACAGCGAGAGAGAGAGAGAGGTGCAGATTGGTCAGGAGCTCAGTCTCTTAAGCCTGAGTTGCAGTGTCTACACCTGAAGTATGTGTACCCCCTGGGGTACGCAGAGGTCTTCCAGAGTTGCTATGGAAAAATCACTTGCCAAGTCAGTGCAAAGTAAAATTTCATACAATGACTTGCTTATGCTGATCTATATACTATGCACTGAAATGTAAGGACAATATTTATATTCTGATTATTTATTTTATCATTATATGGTAAAAATGAGCAAGTCAGTAATTCACAGTGTGCGGTGATGCTTTTGTATTTTTATATCTGATATTATAAGCAAGTAGTTTTTAAATGAGTTGTAACTCGGAGGTATGCAAGACAAATCAGACTGCTGAAAGGGGCACAGTAATGTGGCAAGCTGCTGGTCTACGCAACTGTTTTTAATGTGCTAGCATCTACAGTGGAGCACCCAGAGGGAGACACATCTCAAAGAACCATTGTTGACGCACAAGTTGAGTAACTTCTTCTTTTGCATCTTACCTGATCTCACTGGTCTTCTTTCCCCTGAGCAGGGTTCCCAGTTTCCAAACCCGATGTCATCTCCCAGCTGGAATGTGGGGAAGAACTGTGAGCCCCAGATCTCCAGGGCTCAGAGGAAAGAGAGGTCCTGAAAGGCCGTGGTGTGGGTGAGGGATCATTAAAGCTACTCAGTGCTTGAAGGAAACCGCTGAGATTCCCAACAAAGACCTTGTGAGGTCTCTGGGTTCAGGATGGTCCCCAGCAGGTGTCGTATCGTCAGGGCAGATACTGTACATGGCTTCCTACCCCTCCTAACTCCTGGCAGTAGTTCCCTTCTCAAGCTCCCTTCTCCCTGGGGAATGTTTGAATGGGAACTGGATGCAGATTTGATCCCCTCCTCTCGCCCCTTTGGGGAAGAGTTTGGGGAAATTAAGTCCCTGGTTTTTCTCCATCTCCAGCAATTCTCTTGGTTTGTTTCCCCCTTTTCCCTTCCGGTGTCTGAGGTTTTTCTTCCTCTGTCCCATCAGGTGAGGGGGTGGTGAGCAAGACCATGGAGCAGAATCCTCAGCAGGAAGATGAGCAAGTGGAACCGCAGGGAGCGTTATTGCAGAGATGCACAGGGAGAGTGTCCAGGAGTTGTGAGCAGGGAAAGGGCGCTCAGGGGCAGCACAGGCCAGAGAAGCAGCAGGGAAACCAGCCAACGCAGAAAGTTGGAAGATCTGTTAATTATCGGGGAACTCACAAAGGGCTTAAGGAAACCACGGCCCAGCAGAGAATCCTGATGGGAGAGAGAAATAACACGGGCTTTGAGTGCAGGAAAAGGTTCAGAAGGGGCTCACACCTTACTCGCCATCAGAGAATCCACACCGGAGTGAGACCCTATGGACGCTGTGAGTGTGGGAAAAAGTTCACTTGGAGCTCAGACCTTATTGGCCATCAGAGGAGTCACACGGGAGAAACCCTATGAATGCAGTGTGTGTGGGAAAACCTTCGTTCAGTGCTCAACCCTTATTACTCATCAGATGAGCCACTCAGGAGAGAGAACTTTTGAATGCAGTGAGTGCAGGAAAACATTCACTTGGTGTTCACACCTTGTTACACATCAGAGGATCCACACAGGAGAGAAACCCTATGAATGCTGTGAATGTGGGAAAACCTTCACTGAGTGCTCAACCCTTAATCACCATCAGAAGCGTCACACAGGAGAGAAACCCTATGAATGCTATGAGTGTGGGAAAACCTTCTCTGAGTTCACAGCTTATTACACATCAGAGGATCCACATGGGGAGAAACCTTTTGAATGCAGTGAGTGCCGGAAAACCTTCGCTCAGGGCTCACACCTTATTCGCCACGAGAGGATCCCCACACAGGAGAGAAACCCTATGAATGCTGTGAATGTGGGAAAACCATCATAGAGCACTCAACCCTTAATCGCCATCAGAAGCGTCACACAGGAGAGAAATCCTATGAGTGCTATGAGTGCGGGAAAACCTTCACTGAACACTCAACTCTTATTCACCAGCAGAAGCGTCACACAAGAGAGAAACACTATAAATGCTGTGAGTGCGGGAAAACCTTCACTCAAAGCTCAGGCCTTATTACACATCAGAGGATCCACACAGGAGAGAAACCCCTATGAATGCTGTGGGTGTGGGACATTCTTCCATCCCAGCTCTTCTCTTATTTATCCCCAGAGAAGCTGCCAGGGAGATAAACACCATGAAAATCTTGTCTAGGGCTCAGAAATTTTTTTTTCCTTTTCCTAATTCCCAAGTAGTGAACTTTGAGGCAGCATTTGTGACGTCTCAGCTCCTTCTGGTGAGTTGTCTGCTTTTCCCTTTTGCAGCTCATCCTTCCTTGGAGTGAAGCCCACAGTGCAGTGGTTCTCAAACGTACCGTTTGAGCGACCCCTTTTGCACATCCAGCCTCTGATTGCGACCCTGGTATGTCCGCCGAAATGCCGCCCAACTGAATGTTTCCACTTTCGGCAGCATTTCGCGGACATGCCCATGTGCGTGAGTATGTCCGCCGAAATGCCGGCAATAGCGGAAACAGCCACTTTGGCGGTATTTTGGCGGACATGCTCACATGCATGGGTATGTCCGCCGAAATGGCGCTGAAAGTGGAAACGTTCAATTCAGTGGAATTTCAGCGGCATTGCGACGCCTAGTTTGAGAACTGCTGCCACAGTGCTTTTCATCAACTCCTTTGTGCTGTGTTATGGAGGTGTGTGTTCCTCCAACAGGAATGTCCATCAGCCCCAGATGAGGGAACCAGGAGTGACACAACTATTTGTTCAAGAAAGAAAATAGCCCATCTTGCGGCCAGGGTAACCTAGCAAATTTCCTAACCAACCTCCATCACTTTTCCTAGTTCAACCAAATTATGTTTATACTTTTCCTTCCACCACAAGGTGATTTTTTGTCACTAGGTTCCCCCCTTAGGGACAGATTGCCTCATTCCCAGTTGTTCCCATGTTGCACTGGGTTCCACTGAACAGCAGTTGGGTTTCGTACCATTTTTAAATCTAACAGAGAAGGTGCAGGGCTAGAGGGTGTGATGAAATGGGGATTTTTCCATTGTTATGTTGCATGTGAGTCTTACTGTTGAGCCTATGTGAGATTTACTGTTTTGTATTAATATTGTATGTGCCTCAGTTTCCCTGTGTGCTGCACCAATACCTCAGTGGTGGGAAAAGGGGTGTGTGACTTTGGCTGAGACCTCTGGGGCTGGGGAGGCTGTGTGACATTGCACTCCATATGCTGTATGGAAATATGCTTATGAATATGACAGAACTGGACTATGCTTTATGCTAAATGCCCCTTGTTTAGCATAATTAGAAAGTTTGTAATCTACTTAAGTGTTCATCGTATTTGTTTGCATGTATTGTGTCTCTGTCTGGAGCTAGGAGAATAAGATATAAACTTGTATCACTGATGGAAACGTATTAAGTGGAGGCCATTAAGGGTGCTCCAGAAACAATCAGTTGTAAATGGCCTTAGTTACTTGAAAGCCTTCCTGTGTACATGTGGGCTAGCCCATGAGGAATGGAGACTAGGGGTCTTAAAGTGACGTGACCTAGGGCTGGTCTGCAGTGGGGTGGAGGGTGGGGATTGACCGAAGATACGCAACTTCAGCTACATGAATAACGTAGCTGAAGTTGGCGTATCTTCGGCCGACTTACCTGCCATCCTCATGTCAGTGGCTGTCGGTGGCGCGCTCCCCGTCGACTCCAGCTTGTGCCTCATGGCGAGCTGGAGTTCCGGAGTCGAAGGGGGCGCTGTTGGCGATCGATTTATTGCGTCTTAATGAGACGCGATAAATTGATTGCCAAAAGATCAATTGCTACCCGCCGATCTGACGGGTAGTGAAGACATACCCCATATCCCTAAGCGGGTGAGATATTACCTGTAATCAGTTTCTTAATGTCTTAGGCTTAGACTTGCGTGTTTTTCTTACTTTTTTCTGTCTGTTATTACTTGAAACCACTGAAATGCTACTTTTTATACTTCACGTCATTTTTGTTTGTTAATAACCTCATAGTAAGTGATTAATACCTGGGGCAGCAAACAGCTGTGCATATCTATCAGTGTTACAGAGGGCGGACAGTTTATGAATTTACTCCGTCTAAGCTTTATCCAGCGTAAAATGGATTCGTTTGGGGTTTTGGATCCCCTTGGGAACTGGGTGTCTGGGTGCTGGAGACAAGTAAGCTGCTGAGCTGTTTTCACTTAAAGCCTGTGGCTTCGGGGGCGTGGTTCAGGCCCTGGGTCTGTGTCGCAGCAGGCTAGCGGGTCTGGCTCAACACGACAGGGTTCCGGAGTCCCAAGCTGACAGGAAAAACCCGCTCAGAGGTAATTTCAGTACATCAGGTGACAGTCCGAAGGGCGTGTCTCTGTCTGAACCCGTCACACGGTGCCCTCTGTAACCTGAGACCCACAAATGGGATGCAACCAGGTGACTCGTTGCCCTGGAAGAGAGACAAAGACAAGGAGGAGGAGCAATGGAGGTATCTAACTTTGGGTTGCTGGAAGCTGGCAATCTGCTTGGGGGGACTGGAAGAGGGGGAGTCCATCTGGCCCCCGACTCCCCAAGATGGACTTGGCTGAAAGTCACCGATTTCTGTGCTAATAAGTTCTGTTCTATGCTGTGTTCCTGTTGAATAACAAACCTTCTGTTTTCCCAGCTGGCGGAGAGTCACGTCTGACTGCGGAGCTGGGGTGCGTGGCCCTCTAGCTTTCCCGGGGGCCCCGTCCGGGCGGACTCGTGGGAAGTGCAGGGTGTGGAAGGGGATGCTGAATGCTTCGAGGTCAGACCCAGGAAGGTCGAAGTTGTGTAAGTTTCTTGCCCTGGTGATCGTGTGCTGCAAGAGAGGAGACCTGCTCCCCCAGAGTTCTCACTGGCTTCATATGGAGTAGTTCCAGTGCATTGCCTGGTGACTCTGTGACTGGGGGTGGTGTGGGAGTGGGTTTTTTTTCTTAACCTCTGTGACACCTGAAGAAGTGATGAGTTGGAAGGATTCCCACCTTCCGAATTACCCCAGCAGCGTTTCCTCTTTTTGAGCCATATAGAATGGATCTTCTCCACTTTCTACAGTTCTACCACTGAATGTGTCCTATGAGTCAGAGTTCTCAGCCCTCTGTTTGTGGATCACAATTTGTTTTCTTTGCTCCTAAAACAATAATTTAGGGCCTGAGATGAAAGTGTCACAGACCTGGATGGGGAATTTGAATGGATCTCAAATACAGTGAGGTCATTTGGAGTTTAAATCCCAGTTTCTAACTGTTTGCAAAGCCTGTTGTAGGACTTTTCCTGCTGAGATGCGATTTTTTACGGATGGGGACCTGGCTGGTTGGTTTGTGTTTTGTTTTTTTTCCATTACAATGATGCTGGAACTTGTGTAAATAATATGACTCAAAAGTAATGAGTGAAGAAGGTTTGAACGGCTCGGAGGAGAATGCAATGGGAGAATCTCTTGTCCTGATTTGAGTCACGTAGCCTATGGGACTAACCTGCTTGCTTGCATAGTTTTTTTTTCATATAAGTTTAAGTGTTTGGTTTATTGTAATAGGCTTATAGATTTATATTAATGTCAGTTTGACTATAATGCAAGAGACCTAACGGCTATATCCTGTACATTAAGCTAAGGAAAGTTAACACGTCTATATTAAGACCATTTACCCAGAAACATAAAGTTAACCTATATCTTGTTACCTAAATAAATAAGGATCCACGCATATGTCTATAACCTGCTACCTAGACCAATAGATAATGAAGAATGGCACAGGAGTTTTTTCAATGGGGTACCCACACACTGAACAGGTACAGTGGATTCCGGTTAATTGGGACACATCGGGACCGGAAAAATGTGGCCCAATTAAGCGGTTGCCTCAATGAACCAAAGTAAATAAAAAGGGATGCTTTGTTTCCGTTCTTTGCGATGTGCCCCAATTAAGCAGCTGCCCCGGTTAACTGGAATCCACTGTACACCACAAGGAAACTTATGTGCGTATACTGTATATGTGTCATCAATACGCACAAACCTACTAGCCTATGGGGTGAGTGTACCCTAACCTTTGTGGGTGAGGAATAAAATTTGGGCATAGGAGGAAGGATTTCTGGCACTTCTGCCCTATAAAAGAGGTGACCCACCTCGCTAGAGCACTTTACTTCACTCCACTCTGCTTTATCGTTTTCACTGACACTCACTCACTCACTCTAGTCTATCTACAATGACTACTACTACGGGTAGGCTGGACTTGTTCTTCTTAAACTTTACATTTCAAGGGAACTAGGCTAAGCTTGTTTTCCCTAACCTTTTATTCTTAGTTTTCTTATGAGGTTTTAGTTTTAAGTTTGTTAGTCAAGTAAACCCTAAGTTTGTTCTTAGCATTAGTTTTTCTAAGCTCCGCATCAAGAATTGAGAAACCTGAACTGCAAGGCTGGTCCTGTGTCTCTTACCCCCAGGTTATCAAGAAAGAGTGTAAGTTTATTAAGCAAAGCGTTGTTGCATATCATACTATATTATCATATGTATCTTTTAAACAGCAGTAATGCAATTGTAGCTTTGTAACTCTGGGTATTTTACCATTTACTTACTCTTTATTGAAATTAATAAAAGTCTTTAAGGCTACATCTGTCTCAGTGAGCTTCCTGTCATACCCGCGAGAGTCCTTTGTAAATTCTGTGAAGCCTAATCCGAAAAAAAACCTTGAATCTTCTAATCAAACAAATTGGCAAGCCTAAAACCAGTACTATTAATGTAACCCTTCTGCCCATCAGAGTTGGCAGCAACAAGGGCCAGATTCAGTATCCAGGGGTTCCATTCCAATAGCAAAATACAAAAACCGGCTCGCGCCCCCACCCAGTGACCTGAGACAACCATATACCACCCCTCTGGGTGTCTGTAAGAGACAATACTTCCCCTCTCGCAAGCACAGAGTCTGTTTCTCCCTGTTATTAAAAGGCTTTTGGTACACTCAATGTGGCATTATATTGGGGAAACACCACAAACAAGGTTAATAAACCAAACCATGAACCAGAAGCCCCCCTCCCAGCAAATAGGCTGTGTCCTTCCCTTTGGCTCTTGAGTTCCAAAACCCTAAAAAGTCACTCAATAGTCCCAAAAGTCCAACAGCCCAAGAGTCTCTGTTCTTGGTCAGTGTAGAGTTCAAAAGTCAATCGGCAGAGTCTTACCTCCCAGCCTGGGTGGAAATGGAGGGTAGGGCAAGGGGCACCTTACGTGGTCCAAGGCCGACTGCACCGCCTCTCTGTGGGGCTCCGCTGGAGCCCTCACCGTAATCCACTCTGCTCGCCGATACTCGAACTGCTCTGCAGCGCCAGTCACTCTGCTAGCCATCCTGCTAGCTGACACACGGACAGCTCTGCGGTGCCAGTCGCTCCGTCAGCAGCACAAACGGTTCCGCTAGTTGACGCACAGACTGCTCTGCTGTGCTAGCCACTCCGCCAGCAGCAACAACTACTCTGCTAGCTGTCCTGCTAGCCGACACATGGACAGTTCTGCGGTGCCAGCCACTCTGCCAGCCACACGAACTGCACCCAGGAACCGCTCTGCTGAGTCCGCTGGCAGTTGCACGAACTGCACCCAGGAACCGCTCGGCTGTGTCTGCTGCCAGTCGCACAAACTGCCCCCATGAACCGCTCGGCTCAGTCCGCTGCTTCCCTCTGCTAGCTGCACAAATTGCTTGGTGCCACCAACATGCCTTTAGGCCTGCCCCCACTTAACACAGTGCTCAGTGGTTTCTGCTCTTCTGTGATTTCAGCTCTTAGTAGGGGTGAGTCTTGGCACAGATACTCCAGCAGACCCAAAGTAAATTCAGCTTAGCAGGCTGAACCTAGACTCCTAAGGGAATCAAAATCAGCTGTAACATTTTATAAGGGAGAGAGACAAGGTGCAATGAGACTAGAAGATCCTTATATAAGATGTTCACTAAAAAGTATAGAGATTTAACTATGACCTCTCTTACTCTGGTGTTCTGAAACTCCTGGCCCTTGCCCAGTGAGTGCTACCCAGATGATGGCGAGTCCCTCCATCATAACAAGGGCCAAGTACGTGTCCATAGTCCTTCATTCACATAATCAGGGTAACATCACTTTATCTTTCCTGCCCCAATAACATAGAAACTGGGTCTCCCGCCTCAGCCAAAGTGGCCATGTGGGCTGCTGTGAGATTAGGCTAGGTGCAGTGGGTGTGTCTATGCAAATTGATCAGCCCCAAAGTTATTTTCCATAACTCACTGCAATTCCCATAGTTCGCCACCAGATGTCAGAATATAGCTCATTCCTGACACTGCTTACATCAATATTGTTAATTCATGCAATAACATTAAATTTATTAATTTTATTAGCACACCCTAAATCAGGCTAGTCATATTTAACCTGCTGTGGAATTTCTAGTAGAGTGATGTGTGATGTGGGTTTTTCCTCTCGAGGGACATTTGGTCACATAGTCAGATATTAATTTTATTTGCCAGGGTGTAGCTCAGATTTACTGGGGACTTTGAGAAAATGACTATTTACTGAAATAGTCATTTCTTAGGCTGTTTTTGCTTTTTCTCTGATTTCTCCATGATGACATGGAGAAACTTCAAGTGCAGTTCAGTCAACGGGAGAGACAACTCCAGCGGTTCTCAAACTAGTCAGAACTGCAACCCTTTTCTGGTTTCTTCTTCGGTGAGGCGGATCCTTGTATGTCCACCAAAAAAACCTCCAAATCGATTACTTCCGCATTCCGCGGCTATTTTTGGCAGACATGCCGGGCACTCCCCAAAGCGCTCAGCACGTCCACCGAAAAGCCGCCGATTGCTGAACTAATCAATTGGCTGGCTTTTCAGAGGCGCAAGGAGCTCACGACCCCCACTTTGAGAATTGCTGGACTACTCCAAACTATTGGACTTGCTACCAACTGTTTTTAAATCTCCGGTCTGAAATGGTGAACTAGACCCCACCCCAAGTTGTGCAGGTCACTGAAGTGACTGCGCACAATCGCACGGCTGCTCAATTGTTTTAGGTCAATATTCTCTAATGATCCGGGGAGAGAATTCCACAGTAAGTAACGAAGAACTGCACCAAAGGCCCACGTGTTAGTCTGTCACAAGAGCCTCTTTCACAACTACCTTGAGAAACAAACACCCATGATCACACCCTACACCAGGGGTCTCAATCTTTTTCTTTCTGAGCCCCCCCGCCACAAACATCCAAAGCCCAGCTGGGGTAGGGGAGCAGCTTGGGTCTCTAGGCTACAGCTGCTGGGTTGTGGAGGCTCTGGGGCTTCTGCCCTGTGGATTGGGGAGCCTTGGGGCTCTGGGCTTCAGTCACGAACCCTGCAAACCCCCTGAAACCAGCTCACAGAGCCCCGGGGGGTCACGCTGCCTTACACACTATTGCAGTAGTATTTGTACAAGATGGGACGCAGGTTGTGTTGGACTATATTCAAACCAATTGATGTGCGTATTACTACAGATCAAAGCAATTGTTAAATGTAGAAGTGTATTGGGTGTTTAAATGTCCAGAAAATGAGTGGAATGTAGTTTGCTATTACACTGTAGCAGGATACAGGTAAGTGCAAACAGTTACAGATTATACGGTAAGGGTTCCAGTTTGGTTCAAATTGGGTTGTGGGTGGGGGTTTGTTTTGGGGGAGGGTTTGGCCAGCAGCAGCATAGAGGTGCAGGTGGCACTGGGTTACCAACCAATAGCAATGTATAAGTAGGGTGTTTTTTGGTCATTTCAGTGTCAGTAGCACCCAAGGAATGGAGAAGGGTCATGTTTACTACAGGGGACTAAAGCGTTGGGAAAGGGGGTGGGAAGTTGACCCATCATTGTTAACCATGACAGAATTCTCAGCTTATCTTAATAAAAGTCACAGACAGGTCCTGGGCACTGAATCTCAGTTACAAGGTAGAGAAAAAGCTGTTTCTCCACGTGTACTGTCACGGCAGGTGTTTTTACATCATGAACTACTCAACCTGGGTGAAGTGGGGGCAGGTTCCTCCACTTTCCTTTCACTCTGAACCCCCTGTCCCGTGCTGGAGAGCAAATGTGAAAGGATTTCTGCAGGTCCCCCTTTGCCCCAGCTCTGTACTGAGATGTCACAGCAGGGGCAAGGCCCTGAGCAGGGGGGTGGAGGAAGGGGAGCGGGGGGCACTGCGCGAGCTGTAGGGGGTCTTTGTCTCCATCACTTATTGGACGTTGGAGGCGAAAGGGGAGAAGGGAGCATTTTGTGCTGTCGCCCACCGCGGAGTGAGGAGCCAGAAACTTGTAGGTGCCCAGGGGAGCAGCTAACCTCTCCGTGAGGGGGATGGGTGACCCCACACACACCACGGCTGGGACAGTAGGATACAGGGGGGCACCCTTAGTCCTCTTCTCCCCCCGCATTTGGATTCTGGGCCTCAGTTTCCTCCTCTGGCACCACTTCACCTCCTGCTCCTACCCCCCCCCATGCACTCACCCCCTCCCCCACTCACCTAGATGAAGACCCCTGACCCCCCCTCATTCCCTCCCCTGGGGCACCTGCACCCCCCCATCCTCATCCAAAATCCCCTCATCTCCCCTGCACCTGCATCCCTCCTGCCCAGCCCCCCTGAGTGGATCCTAAACCCCTCTGCTGTCCCTTCACCCCAGCTGGGCCTTGCCCCAACCCCCCCAGCACTGCAGTGAGCCCCAATGCCTCTGCTCACCCCCCATCTTCCTCCTAACCCCCTCCCAACATTGCCCCTCAGGCCCCCGGAGACCCCAGGGCCCAGCCACAGCCCCCTCCCCCGACCCAAGGCCACGGTCCCAGCTGAGGAGGGGAGGGTGAGGGAAGGAGTTGTGCTGCAAAGGCTTGTGGGAGATATCGTACCTGTGGAACTCCTTGCCTGAGGAGGCTGTGAAGGCTAGGACTATAACAGTGTTTAAAAGAGAACTGGATAAATTCATGGAGGTTAAGTCCATTAATGGCTATTAGCCAGGATGGGTCAGGAATGGTGTCCCTGGCCTCTGTTTGTCAGAGGGGGGTGATGAATGGCAGGAGAGAGATCACTTGATCTTTACCTGTTAGGTTCACTCACTCCGGGGCACCTGGCATCAGCCCCTGTCAGTAGACAGGATACTGGGCCAGATGGAGCTTTGGTCTGACCCAGTGCAGCCTTTCTTATGTACGCCCGGGGCTACATTTCCCATCAGCCGCCGGGGGCCAGAGGCACGGGGGTGGCGGGGGGGGGGGACAGGTGGTTATCCTCCGACAGCCTCTTTTCCTAAACGGAAGTGACGTTGACGGTGAGGTCGGAAACCTTTCAGTCCGTCTCACCTTGCTCCCTATCGGTGCCCCTCTCCTCAGTCCATCCCCCCCATGGGACCCCTGAGCCCCCATCCCCAGCTCCCCATCGATGCCCCTCCCCCATGAAACTGCATGACTGCCCCACCCCATCACTGCCCCTCCCCAGAACTCCTGACCCATCCAACACCCCCTGCTCCCTGTCCCCTGACTGCCCTTACCCCTGGCCACACATGCTCTGACAGGCTCCCCCCAAAACCCTCCACCTATCCATTCCCCTGTCCCCTGACTCCCCCAACCCCTCTCTACATCCCTGACCCCTGACTGCCCCCCAGAACCACTGACCCATCCAGCACTCCCCTGTTCCCTGTTCCCTGACTGCCCTGATCTGCCTCCACAGCCCCACCCCCTGAGTGACTCCCCCCAGAACTCCCAACCCATTTAACCCTCCTGCTCTCTGTCCCTCGACTGCCCCCTGGGATCTCATGCCCCTTCTCCAACCCCTTACTGCCCCGTGTTCTGCATGGAGAGAGAAATCTCCGACCTTTTCGGATATATACAAATTCCTCTCAGACGGCTATTTAGAAACCAAAAACCCAGCCATGTCTGGGAAAATCTGGACGTATGGTAACCCTGCTTCTTTCTTCCTCCACCCTCCCAACCCACTCTGACCTGCTCCCACCCCATCCCTAGCCATCTCCCTCCATTCCTGTCCTCATGGGGCCCCTCAGCCCCATCTCTCTCCAACACCCTCCCAGCTCGCCCCAACCTGCACCTCCGTCCTTGCCTCCTCCCACGGGGACTCCTCAGCCCCCTCTTCCTACCGCCTCCCCACCCTGACCTGCCCCCGCATCACTACCCTTGCCCCCCATCCATTCCTCCACCCTTGGGGACTGCTCAGCCCCCTCTCTTCCTCACCCATGGACCTCCCTGTTCATCTCCTCATCTATTGAGCCCCACAGCCCCCTCATCTCCTCCCTCCAACACCCCTGACCCAGCCTCCACCCCAGTCTGTCCCTTGGTCTGTGAGCCCCCCACAGAGCTCCTTTCTCCTTCCTCCGACACTCCCCAACTCATACCCCAATCCCTATCCTTCTCCCCATTCCCTCCCTCCACCCATGGGCCCCTCACCCCTTCTCTATCCTTCCCCCACAATGCCTCCTCAGTTAACTTCAAACGTCTCTCTCAAGGCTGGAACCCCCATCATCTCCCTCAGTGCGTTCCAGCCTGTCCCCCGCCGGAACTCATTCAACATCCTCCATCCTACCCCCCCGTCCCCAGGCTCCCCAACCCTCTGCTCAGCCGTCCCCAACCTGCCCCCTGTATCTGGACTTTTCCTTGGCCCGCCTGATCCACCCCATCTGCTTCCCCATCTCAGGACACCCCAACATTCTCCATAACAACCCATCCCTACACCCCAAACCCAATTGACTCCAACCTATTTCTCCATTGCTGGGCCCCACTTTCCCAGCACCACACTACCCCCACACCATCCACAGCCTGCCAGGTTTCCGTCTCCAATTCCTGTTCTCCTTGAACCTACTGGGTTCCCCTTCCCAGTCACCCTGGGGAGAGACTGAATAGACTCTGGCCATTGGGCCACGCTGCCCCGAGAGCAGGGAGAGACTGAATAGACTCTGGCCGTTGGGCCACACTGCCCCGAGAGC
>ML677464.1:139881-159315 GCA_007922305.1 Dermatemys mawii | reverse complement strand
GGGGGGTACTGGGGGGAGACACAGCGCGGGAGTCACGTGCCAGGGGCCGGGACCATGTAACAGACAGAAGACAAGGGCCCTGCAGAGTGTTGAGTACTCACCTGTGTGTGAGACCTGGTGTCCTCCTGTTTACACTGATTTGTAAATGGAGTTAGTTAATGTGGTGTAAATCCCCTGCTCACGCTGGTGGTAGCTGAACTGGGTAGTAATCGGAATGGGTCTGGGCCCGGGTCTCCTCCACTGTCCCCTGCTATAACATGGCTATGCCCAGGCAGGTTGTCACTGGGCTGCACAGATGTGCTTGTGCGTTTAGGGGCTAAGGGCCAGATTTCCAAATGCCCCTCAGTGCCTGACCCCGGTGATTTCATGGGGAGCCAGGAGCCTCCGTTCAGAAATCCCAGCTGGGATTTAGTAGAACCGTGACCCATTTTTACTTACTCCTGTGACGGCGCGACCTCTGTACGCCCGCCGAAATGCCGCTGAATTGATTAGTTCGGCATTTGGCAGCTTTTCGGCAGACATACTTAATAGTGTGCGCCGAAAGCGAAAGCAATCACCTCGGCAGCTCTCGGCGTCCACTGTCACGTCACAGGTCATGTCATGGCATGTCAGCGGCACCGGGAGCTCGCAACCCCCCTGTCGAGAACTGCTGCCTTTCTCCCACAGCCCCGAGTCCCCGTCCCTGTCCATGTCTCTGCCCTCAGCCACGGAGGTGCCAGCACTGGCAAAAATCCTCAAACCAAGTTCTTCTTTGAATAGAGACAACATGTATCCCCCACCCCACTCCCTGCCTCCCTCACACTCCCAAAGGGCTGGGCCTTTTGCGGCTCAAACACGCCAAAAATATCAACTCTCAGCCCAGAGCTGGGGCATTTCAGCCCCAAAAGGGACGTCTGCGGGAGCTGGAAGCCAGCGGGAAAGGCCCTGCAGAATGGAGATGCCTGGGCAGCCAGAACCGGCTAATAACCCGTCTGTGATAATAACAACCCATAGCTCTGGTCTAGCACTTGTTATCGGGGTCAATCTCAAGCGCTTTACAAAGGAGATCAGTGTCATTACCCACCTTTCACAGATGGGGAAACTGAGGCGCAGAGTACGGGAGTGACTGGCCCGAGATCACCACACAGGCAAGGAACAGAGCTAGGACTAGAACCGTGGTGTCCTGAGTCCCAGCCCAGTGCACTATCCCTGGCCAGCGGTTCTCAGTGACCATCCGCGGCCCACTCCTGGTCCGTGGCAGCCGTGTTGCCTGGATTTCCCCGAGACAGAGTGTGAATATTTAACACGTGAAGGGGTTTTTCTGTTCCTGCCTTTGCCCTCACTGTCTCCATTCCGTTATTGCTGAACAAGGAAGGCCCAGGACCCCTTGTCTCGTTCGCTCTCTCGTGCGGCCCCTGGCGGGTCAGGGAGGCAGGAAGCCGGTCCCTGGTGTCAGAGAGGTGGAGGATCACTGCACTAGGCCACACTGCCCCTTCTGCACACACCCAGTCCCACTGGAGTCACCGCGCCCCGTCGCCCCAGCCCAGGACAGATCCCCGCTCACTCACCCTGCCGCTCCAGCACCGCCCGCCCCCGCTGCACCAGGCGCCGGAGGAGGTCCAGGCACTCGGACTGCAAGAGCCACTGGACGTACTGGGTCCAAGTCTTGCCCCCCGTCTCCCACCGCTGCTTCACGGGGACAGCCAGCTGCAAGGCCGTGATCCACGTCCCCGTCTGGGCGTCGAAGCTGATGAAGTCGTCGCCGTCGTAGGCGTACTGGAACCTCGGCTCCACGGGGGTCTGGCCACTCAGCGCACAGGTCATGTGGAGCTGCTCAGTGTGAACCCCTGCGGGGGAGGGAGAGAGATCAGACCCTGCACTGAGATCAGGGACCTGTGTCTGTAGGGGGATGAGATCAAAGGGGGGCTCGGCTGGATGGTGACACCAGGGCACTGAGATCTGTTAAATGTGTCTGTAGGGTGGGTGGGGTCAGAGGATCTGAACCTTTCCCAGTTCCACTCCGCCCCTTTTCAGACGGGGCGTCCAGACCTGCACACAGTATTCAAGGTGTGGGTGCACCGTGGATTTATACAGAGCCAGTGTGATATTTTCTGTCCCTTTCCTGACAGTCTCTTAGCCTTGGGAAAGGCTGATCCTGCAAAATTGTTATTTTTCATGAGAAAATTTCAGACTGGCCAGAAAACGTTGAGTTTCTGTTGGGAAATTGAAAGGGATGATCCCGGGGCTGCCCGGCTCCTGCCTGGGATTCTCCCGAGATGGGATTTCTGAAGAGTCTCCTTTACATGGAAACCTCCTGTTTCCGACTTTCCTTCTGATGGGGAATGAAACCACTTCCTGGAATAACACATTTTCTGTGGGAAGAAAACTGCATTTTCCAGCCAGCTCTGGTCTGGGCTGCACCTGGCACAGTGAGGCCCCGATCCCCAGTGGGAGTGATTCTGAGCAGGCAGCTCTCGCGTGTCCATTAATAACAACAACCCTCAGACACTCACCGCCCGTCTGGTTGTGCAGCTGCATCCACCTCCGGGTAAGGACTTTCGAGTCGTCCTCGTGCCCCCAGAACTCCCGGGTCTTTTCCTGGAGATACTCGGTGCCCAGGGCCTGTGCCGCCCACTCCTGGGTGGGTCTGATCTCTCGCGTGTCACTGCTGTAGTACAGGATGTTAACATCGTCCAGCCGGATGATCATGAAGTAGAGATAGGTCCCCTCTTCGTTGATGACGGTTGTGACCAGCACGGTCAGGCTGTGGAGCCCTAAGGCAACAGGCGTGAGGTCGAGTTAATAAGCAGCTTCCTCCCTTGCTCAGGGGACGCCAGGGTCACTCAGTGGGGAGCAGCAGAGACCTCCCACCCCCAGCCACGTCCCCCTGCCCACAGCCCATCCTGGCCGAGGGACGAGCTGGGATCTGTCATTGACTCACAGGAACCGGGAAGGACGATCTCTCAGCCCGTGCCTCTGAAAGTCAGCAGCTTGTTTAGGGGGGGTCAGACATTGGGGGAACGTGGGGTTAACTGCCCCCTAAAAAACTGCCCCCGATGGTGAAATGCCCTGCGGATGGGGGTGGTGGATGGGCAAACTGCCTACAGCGGAACCTGGGGTGTTTGTGGCCTGCGTGCCTGTCTGTGGGGTGCACGTGGGGTGTGGTCCCCCCATGTGATGTGTGTACGGGGACAGGGGGGTTGCATGCGCGCAAGGCCCTTCGCGGTCAGTTTTTACAAAAAATTCCCGGGTTTCACAGAAGCCGTTATTTGGTGTTTCTCATTTTTCACCCAGTTCTGGCTCCCTAAGGCCCCCGGAGATACTGACAGTGGTAAGAAAATCCTGCCCGTGACAGCACGTTGAAGTGTTTGTGTGAATAACAAATGAGTGTAGGTGTCAGTGCAAGGCTGCCTGGTAACACAAGGGGATGGCAAGGAAGTTACAAGCAAGCGCGCGTGCCCCCCCCCCCCCCCCCCGGTTACTTACACAGCATTCAACTCCTTTCCCTTTCACTGCTCAGACTTTTCCCTCTTCGTTACTATTTTCCTGCCCCCAGGTGTAACCCCAACTTTTGTTTCCACCTTAGCTGAGCCTGGTGCCCCCCATTCCTCCCCTTCCCCCGCCCCGCAGCCAGGCTACTGCACAGCCCTGCCAGGGCCGGGGTATCGGGGTAACCGGCGCTCCCCGCTTCTCACTGTGAGCTCGGAGCTTCGCTGAGGGCAGGTGACCCACGGCTGTTTTCCCCGCTGCACCACTGCCCACCAGGGTTGCTGGGCCGGGCCCTCTGCTCCAACTTACCCCATGGGTTGGGTGGGGGAGTCTTGGGCTGGGGGCTGGGGATTTCCGGCAGGCCCCCAATGGAGAATGGGGGCTCAGACCATGGAGGAGACGGAGCCGAGGGACAGGGGTTAAGGAGCAGAGCCCTGGGCAGCAGGCCCTGCAGGAAGTTCTCGCTGGCAGGTCATTCTCCCGCCCCCACCAGTGTTTCCAGCTGATTTCCCCTTGTCTGCCTCCCCACATCCCCCCAAGTGCTGCTAGTGCCTGACCCCTTCACCCCGGCTCTGCTCACCATCAGCCACTGCTGCCCCCAGTGCCCCCCAGCACAGCCCCAGGGCCACACCCAGGACCATGGCTCCTGTGCTGGGTCAGGGGTTCCCCCGCTCTGGAGAGGAGCAAACCCCCCAGCGCCAGACACTGGAATCTGCACCCCACGCCCATCACTTTCACTTTCCCGAGTGTTGCCAATCACAAGCCCGGCTGGCCAATCAGGATGCGGGACGGGATCTTGTCCCAGCAGAAGCGGGTCTGGGACCTTTCTCCCCAGAGCTGCCGGTGAAGAGCCATTAACCCTGGCAGTGCCACAGGGAGGCTCTGCTAGCGGGTGCCGGTGGGGAGGAGAATCCAGCACGTTGGGGGTCAGTCCCCACCCCCACAGCCTCCTGCCCATGGGAGACCAGCTGTGAAGTCTCTCACTGTCCTAGCTCCCAAGGCCAGGTGGGCCCGTCTAATCTGAGCCCTGCCTAGCCCAGGCCAGAGCCTGCCCAGCATCCACAGCCCGTTGAACTGGGGCAGAGCTCTTAGCAAACCTCCAGTCTCACGCTGTATGGGGTCTGTTTTGAAAGCCCCAGCTCCCGGAGTCCTGTGGGTCTGCGAGAAGGAGACTCTCCTCTTTGATTTTAACAAACAGGTTCCTAGCCCTGGGGTTTGTGGAAAAAAGTGTGAAATCTTGAAATGAGAGCAACCAAAAGACCCAGAGACCAGGCAAAGAAAGAAAGAGAGAAAAAGACACAAATTTATTTTTCTTAAAAAATCTCTCCATTTTTAAGCTGAATGTGATCAGGGCTGAGTACTGCAGTGTGAGGACGTCCTCGGCACCCCTAGGCCAGTCGTTCTCAAACTCATTTGGTCACCCCCCAGTTCTTTGTGTCTGGAGTAGTTTATGTGACCCCCCGACACACACACACACACACGCGCGCACACACGCGGTGATGGTGCTTCACTTGAATCCATTTCACCTTCGTTATTTTTCACTCAAGATGGTTTTTTTGTTGCTGCCCAAAGGAGCCAAAGATCCCGTGTAATAAGCGAGCGGATTAAAGTACAGATCGTAACGACCGCGCAAGGCTTTGCGAGCTTAACAGAAACCCTTCAACCTGCACCGCGCCATCCAGAGTCTAATGCCCAGCGCCACGCAAGGGCCTGGCCTGGCTGGAGGAATCAGCGTTGTGAGTTACTCTGTGCTGGGGGTACAATGGGCGCAGTGCGTTGGTTTTTCCCTAAAAATTCCCAGCCCCCCCCCCCCGCCCCCAAATACGCTCCACACACCCCAGGTGAAGAATCACTGCCCTATGTCACGGGAGCACAGACCCACCGGGATCCCACGGGCCCCCAGGACCCGGTGCCGTAATAGTGGAAATGAGGGCGGGACGGGAGTGGGGTTAAAAAAAATCTCCTGTGGAACCAACTCGAAGGCCCTGGTCAGCAGCTGCCGCTCTCCGGCCGCCCAGCTCTGGAGGCAGCAGCCGCCGAAAGACGAGATTAACGCCGATTACCAGCAATGGGGGCCGGGCGCGACACAGTCCGTGCATGGAAAGGGGGTGTGTGGCTGGAACAGTTTGCTCACCATGGCCCCAGGCGGCTGATGGCAGAGCCGGGGAATGAACCCACATCCCCTAGATCCCACAGCAGCAGGGCCTGGGATCACCCGTCTGACCCTGTACAACCCCAGCCCAGAGACCTGCCCGGACGTAATTTCTGGAGCAGATGTTACAGACCAGGGGTTGTCAACCTATGGCACAGGTGCCGAAGGTGGCATGTGAGCTGATTTTCAGTGGCACTCACATTGCCCGGGTCCTGGCCACCGGTCCGGGGGGGGCTCTGCATTTTAATTTAATCTTAAATTAAACTTCTTAAATATTTAAAACCTTATTTACTTTACATACAACAATAGTTCAGTTCTATTTAGAGACTTATAGACAGAGACTTTCTAAAAACGTTAACATGTATGACTGGCACTTGAAACCTTAAATTCAGGTGAATGAAGAAGACTCGGCACCCCACTTCTGACAGGTTGCCAACCCCTGTTCTAGACAATCAGCCAGTCCTGATTCCCAAACTGCCAGGGATGGAGAATCCAACGGTTAATTCCCCTCCCTGTAAAACCCTGCTCCTTCCGTCCAGCGCCTGCCCCCGGCTGTACCCGCTCCCGGCAGCCCTGTGAGTCTCGGCAGAGAAGTGCAGCTGTTATTGCTGGCGGGAGAATCCTCCAGCCCCCCTGAATCCCAGGCCCCAGACTGGGCTGGGCCCGACACAGCAGGGGGGGCTGGTACCCAGCCCACACTTCTCAGAAGGGCCCCTGGCTTTGGGTGCCAGTTCAACCCTCCCAGGGCGCGGGAACCAGAGCCAGCCCTAGGGCCGCAGGGCTCTGCACGGCCCCCTCCCGCCTCTCAGCCCCCTGCAGACACCAGGGGACATGGCGCAGCTGGGCCCTGGATCCCCAGACCTCAGCCCCTCCTGTACTCACCTCCAGCAGCCACTGTCCCCAGGAGACACCAACAGACCCCCAGAGTGAGAGCCAGGCCCATGGCCCCTGCCCTGGGGGGGTGTCTCACCCTCCGGCCTCGGGGAAGGACCAGGAGAGCCAGCCGGCAGCCCCAGCAAGTCGCGTCTGGACTTTGCTCACTGCACCCCCAGAGAGTGCCAGGGCCGGGGCCTGACCGGAGTGGGTAGCAGTCGTGTGCCAGGTACGGCTCCCTGCGGGGCATGACGTGCGCTGTGTGCACAGCTAATCTGGCACCTGACCCGCCAGCGTCCCCGTACTGTAACCCCCGGCAGAGGAGGCCCCTTGTGCCCAGGCTGGGGGTGGCGTTGTTAGCAACACGGGACAGACCCCCATGGGCCCATCCAGCCCAGGATCCAGATCAGACCAATGGGTGCATCTTATAAATGACAAATAAAACACCACAGGTGAACTCTAAGTAAAAAAAAACAAACCCAAAACATATTTTGTGTGTGTAGATGCTAAAATCTAAACACAGGTACAAAAGGGGTCTGCTTATATGCATGACACTGACATTTTAATTCACCACAACCCCCAAAATATAATTTGTAATATAAGAAAATACTGTAAATAAATTTAATATTAATATTAAACATTGACATACATGTAATGTTAATAAGTACCCCTGTAACACTGTAGAGCATGTATCATTTTTTTAAAAAAAGAAAACCTTTAAGGACACATGGTAATGATGCTTCTCAGCTCTTACTTGTAAAAAGACTTAAAGCTTAGCACAGCAAAAAAACCTATTACAAACTCGGTCTGCTGTATAAAACCGATCGGAGGTGCACCACCTCTTCAATTTAATGACTGAACAGTGGGATCATTGCCCCAAACCCTTAAAAAAGTAAAAGCCATTAAAACCTGGCCTGCCTATAGAACAAAAACACAGGAAAGTCTGGGGGTAATTCCTCTGTTTTGTCTGCAATCAGAAAAAATATTTGTAAAAAAGGAAAATTTTAAACAATAATCTGCCATCCCAAAAGGGGTAAAAAAGATTTCTTTTTGTCTTCCAAAACTTCCAAAAAAATAAAAAAAAACAAAAAAAAGCTGGTAGCAGCCAAAAAGCAACCCAGAATACCATCAATCTACTGTCATGACAAAAATTGTGTTTTGTGTTTTATGTTTTGTCTTGTGTTGTCTTATTGTGAGCACTGTTATATATTGTGTTACCAAAAAAATATTGCATTAAGCAAAGAAAAAATTAATAAGCATTTAAACTGTATTTACAAATGTTGCAAAAGGACAAAGGTCAAAAAATGCCAGTCTGTTAACAAAGAAACATCCACAAAAACAGACCCACAACGGCAGCCTTGTGGGAAACAGGGGACCAAGTCATGGACCTTAAAATAAAATAAAAACACTCACTAAAATCAAAATGGACAGGCCCTTACTCCACAGTGAAGCGCCTTAGCCCGTTGGCACACTGCACTGAAAACAATGGAAAACCGAAATGGGTCCATGTTTCACAAACTCAGTTGTCCCCATAAATAATAATGTTCAAATTATTTGCAAAAAAGAACTTCCCGGAACCTGAACACGAGGTGCTGCTTCACCACCACAATGTTACTCCACAAAGAATGAGACTCCAGGGTGATGTTTGGCTTTGCCTGCTTCTGGGAACGTTCAGTGCCCAGATAATTAGAGCGATCATGGGAGAAGATGCAGTGTCCTCATAACCCAATAATTCCCTCCTCGCCAGCCAGTCATGGATTCCTACCCGTGATCCTCATGGAACGGTACAATAAACACACCAGCCAACTCCTAAACCCCTTAGGGAATACCAATGTATGCTCCTGGGAAGGGAAAATGGGACTTAAAATTCACCTTATAAACACCACAAAAATACCAGCCCACTAAAACAGAAGGGTTAAAATAGCAGGTCCCTCTGGGGATACCACCTGGAGTGCCAGCTCCCCACAATCACCATATCGATAAAATAACCCTATTAAAACAGGAACAATACTAACAGTTATTGTGAGGTCCTGTCCAATACCCAGTCGTGATTTGAACCTGTGGTTCCCGGACACATGCACCAGAACCTGGACCAGAGACTGGACATTCAAAAAAGATACCCCAATAAAAGCCAAAATGGTTTGTAACCCAAAGTGATCCACTAAAAGTTTTGTTAAATCCACTATTAGTAAAAATAAAAATTGGTATAAATTAAACTCCGCTAAACGTGTCTACATTGGAACCTAAATGTTCCCCCTCCTCCCTTCCCGTTATAACGGCCTAAAGAAAAACAGCAACACCCCAATGGCCGAGCGAAACAAAATGTAGCAAACACCATATTAAAAACACTGGTTTTAAAACAAAAATTCTAAATACTGTAAACCTAAAGGTCATTAAAAATAAGTTCCGTTCCTCGTCACAACTGCAAAACAGTATTATTCACAAGCAGGCAAATACTACTATAAACTTGGTACAAATAAATCTAAAAGCAATTTAAAATATGTGGTGGTAGCTAAACACCCCCTCCTGGTGCTGTAGTGAAAGTCCTGCACGGGATCTTTTCAGGGGGAATAAGGCAAAACTCCACATTTATTAGTAATGCGTGTATCAATCCACACCGTACCATATGCACATGATCTATATCTCACTCATGCACTCACATACACACACACAAACACACTCCGTCTTGCTGTTGTTCCCGAGTTGCTCCCCTTAACTTCCCTGGCCAGGTGAGTTAGATGGGGGAGGGGCTGATCTGGATCGATGCTCCGATGTTGACAAGACGAGACCCGGGGTCCTCTGCGAGACCCCTCACTTTTATAGCAGCTTCCCTCTCATGCAGATCTCTCCCCGATTCAAAATCTGGATCTGGGTCCATTGGTCCTTTTTGCTGCTTTTCTCTGGGTGTTGTTCCAATGCTGCGGGGGACGGGGGGTCCCAAAGGAAGGGGCTGGCTGCTAACCCCCGAGGCGTCAATCTGTCTGATTTTTCTTAGTCAGCCCACTGGACAAGTTTGATTGTCCTTGGTCTGGCTCCCATCCCCTCTTCAACCCTTGCACTGACTGGAGGTGTCGCCTTCCTCATTCACCCCCCTTCCTTCCCTCCCCCCACCCCTAGCTTCACCCCTCATTCACCCCGTTCATTCCCCAGGGCCACTGATTACAGAGTGGGGTAAGATCTTATTCTACTCCTGGGAAAAGACATTTTTCTTCTATTTTAACTGTCCTTAGATCAGAGGCGGGTGAACATTTAGGCCTGAGGGCCACATCAGGGTTCAAAATTGTATGGAGGGCTATGCCTCCCCGAACAGCCTGGCCCTGCCCTCTATCCGACCCCCACCCACTTCCTGCCCCATGACTGCCACCCTCAGAACCCCCAACCCATCCAATCCGCCCCCACTCCTTGTCCCCTGACCACCCCATCCAGAGACCCCCACTCTAATGGCCCCCTCAGGAATCCAGCCCCATCTAAGGCCCCCTGCTCTTTGTCCCCTGACTACTCCCTCCAGAGACCCCTGCCCCTAACCACCCCCCAAGACCCCACTCCCTATCTAAGCCCCCTGCTCCCTGTCCTCTGACCACCCCTTCCAGAGAACCTCTGCCCACAAATTACCCCCCAGGACTCCACCCCCTAACCACCCTCCCTGTCCCCTGACTGCCCCGACCCCTAGTCACACCCCCGCCTCCTGACAGGCCCACTGGGACTCCCACATGCCATTCAATGCCCCCATTCCCTGTCCCCTGACTGCCCCCCAAGACCTTCTGGTCCTTATTCAACTCCCCCACCCCCACCTCAGCCATGCCCCAGCCCTCTTTCCACGTGACCGCTCAGAACAGCGTGCCTGGCCCGGAGCCAGACACACTGTAACGCAGCCCCCCCAGCGCAGCTTCCACGGTGCGGCGGGAACAGCGGGGGAGGTGCCGGAGCAGACTCACCAGCCGGAGCTGGGGGGCCGGTTAGGAGGAGCTTGTGGGCCGGATCCGGCCCATGGGCTGTAGTTTGCCCCCCTACCCCCGCCTGAGGGTCTATACCATTCTACGAAGGCTCAACACAAAGTTTCTGTAGAAGGATCCGATTCCAGGTTCCTAGATCACAGGCCTGGATACGAAGTCGTCTGAGAATCGAGGTTCTCTGTGGACAGGCTCAATACACGGGAACGTGAAGAGGCAGAAAACGCAGTCCTAAGAAAGAAGCTCAGTGCCGAGATTTCTCTCCTCGTCCCCTTGTGACCTCCCCAGAACAGTTCTCGCGTGGTCCCCGTGTGAATCTCCGGTACCGGTTCTAAAGCTCCGCGCTGGGTCAGGCTCTTGGCCTGTGGTTTCCACGTGGGATCCAGCGGTTTTATCCCACGGCGCACACAGAGCATTACAACCCACAGAGCAGTGACAATGCAACACACTATCCCCCTCCTCAGTGCCGGAGCCCCCAGCGCCCTGGGGTGCCAGCAGCCCCCGCTGTGCCCCCCCAGCCCCGGGGGTCCCAGTAACACTCAGACACGCGGCTGGGGGGAGGGGTATTTACTGGGTCTGGTGGCAAAGCGGGCTAGGGCAGATCCCCCGGTCCAGAGGCAGCTGCAGTTCCAGGGGAGCGATAGCGGCTCCGGTCGGGCGCCAGTGGAGAGTCCGGCCCCGCACCCCAGGGGTGCCCGCTCCAGCCTGGCCAATCGGTGTCTGGGGGTTTCTGGGCTGGACTCAGTGAGTCTGTCCCTAGGCCTCCAGCTCCAGGTCTCTGCTGCTCCCCAAGTCCCAGCAGACCTGCCCCGGCTGGGACGTCCGGCACTCGCAGCCCGTTCCCTGCGCGGCTCTGTCCAGCTGCCCTGCGGCTCCCGGCCCCCAGACAGAGCCCGGCCCCCTCCCGGCTCAACACCTTCCCCCAGGGCCGGCAAGCGGGAACAGGATGGGTCATGGGGCGGGGGCTGCTTGGCAGACCCCTCTCATCCGATCCCCCAGGGCTCTGCGTGCCCGGCTGGAAATCGAACTGCGCAGCTCGCAGGACGATCCAGCCCCACTGAGCTCCCCGGGACCCGCACAGACCCAGCGAGCTGGGCGGGGAGTTTGTGTCCCAGGCCGGGGCAGCGGAAGCCTCTGGCAGCTGGGGGGCTGCTGTGTCTGGGGAGGAGCCGTGCGCACAGTGCCATGTGCAGGGACTCTGCTGTGGGCGACTCCTGGCAGTCAGGGGCTGTGGGTGGAGGAGTCACCGGGTGCCCGGCCCATCACACCAACGTGGTCTGATGCTGGCCTGGGGGTCCTGGCAGGTGGGGCTGTGGATGGGGGTGTCCCCGGGCCCATCACACCGACGTGGTCTGACGCTGGCCGGGGGGTCCTGGCGGGTGGAGCAGTGGGTGGGGGCGTCACCGGGCCTGTCACACCGACGTGGTCTGATGCTGGCCAGCGGGGTCTGGTCTGGGCGCGGGATCCTCTCCTGGGGAGGCAGAGGAAGGTTTGTTCCATGTTCCCAGATTTCACGGTGTGACCCCCCCATTCCCCCCCCCCCCCCCCCCCCCCCGGGGGGGGGCGGGGGGCCGGGCCCGCCCGGCCCGGCGGGGGGGGGGCCGCCCGGGCGGGGCTTGGGGGGGGCAGCCGCCGGGGGGGGAGGCGACCTAGACCAGCAGCCTGGGGGCAGGGCCCAGCCAGCGAGGAGACGGGCGGGCTCTGCCCCCAGGGGCTCGCGAGCTGCAGGCACAGGCCGGCTCCGGGGTCCCTGCTATCCCTCATGGGGGACTGGTCCTGCTCCCAGACGCCAGAGGCAGGGACCCGGCAGATCTGGCCCCTCAGGGACCTGTGGAGAGAGCTCCGGCCGGCCGGGACGAGGGCCAGGGAGCCCCAGGGGCCAGCGAGCCGGGGCCAGGCAGGAGGGGACCCAGCCTTGGGGCGGGGGTGTCTGGTCTGAGCCAGCCGAAGCCACCGCCTAGCACGCCGGGCTGGTGTGGACCTGCCGGGGTGGAAGCGGGGGCAGGGGGAGTTTGTGTGTTGGAGGAAGGTGACCCCGGGGGGAGGGGAAATGGAAATTCAGTTCTGCCCCCCTCCCGTCCCCGCCATGGGGCCTGGTCTCAACCCTGGGGGGCAATCAGCACCCACGTTCAGTCAATGCTGGGCTCTCACCCCTTGGGACACCCCCCCCCCGTACCCACAATGCACTGGGGCAGGCAGTCCCAGGGAGGGGATCGGGCCCCTGTCCCTGAGGTCACTCACGGGCAGTCGGGTCGTAGCTGCTTCCGCCGGAGTCTGAAAGGAAGCAGAGAGTGAACAGGTCACGGCTGGGCACTCGGGGGCTGAACGGGTCGGGGGCCCCCCAGCAATCCCTACCCCACCTGAACCCCCCTTTCCCAGTGACCCCATTTCCACCCCCCCAGCCAGCCAGGGACATCCCCTGTCCAGCAATCCCTGTCCCACCTGAACCTCCCCATTCCAGTGACCCCCAATACCCACCCCAAGCCAGCCAAGGACCCCCGCCTCCAGCAATCTCTGCCCCACCTGAGCCCACCCTTCCTAATGACCCCTATCCCCTCCCCACCCCCTGGCCAGCCAAAGACCCCCCCTCCAGCAATCTCTGCCCCATCTGAACCCCCCCATCCCAGTGACCCCATCTCCACCCCCAGCCAGCCAGGGACACCCCTCCCCGGTGATCCTGACCCCACCTGCCCAAGCCCAGCTCATCTCCCGTCCCTGCCAAGGCAGGAACCCACCCCAAAGGCCCGTGCCGTGGGTCTGCCCACCCCACAGCCTGGCACCGCCCCACCCTCCCAGAGGAGATTGTCGCCCTCTCCATGCCCCTCCCCAGACCCTCCCCCTGCCCCCTGGGGTCGCTCCCTTTACCCGGGCGCTTTCTCCTCCACACGACGACACCAGCCAGCGCGGCGCCGGCCCCGGTCAGCGCAGCAAGGACGAGAGCAGCCAGGATCCCGGGGGCCAGGCCCCCCGTCTCCCTGGGAGCTGTGGGGAGGAGGAGAGAGGGTCACGGGGGCGAAGGGGGGATTCACCGGGTGTCTGACTCAGAGCCTCCCCCGCTCCCAGGGGGCAAGGGCCAGGATCTGGGTCACGCTGGCACCAGACGGCTGGGTCTGGGATCCCCACCCAGGGCTGGCAGGGCCCCGAGCTGGCCCCGGGAGAGCCAGGACAGGCCGCTAGCCCCGAGCAGGGTCCCTAGAGCAGGAAACATCCCCGCAGAGTCCGAGTCCAGCCGGTCCAGCACAGCGACCCCGGGAACCGAGCTCACCGGCCCTGTCGGGGGGAGCTGGGCCATGGGACCACCCCCAGGGTGGTTGGGAGTCAGCATAGCAAGGGGGTCACTGGGGACAGGCCAGGGCTGAGCCCCCTGGGGAACCCGGGACAGTCCCCGAGGGCTGGATTGGACCCAGCCCCGCTGCTCCCGCCGGGTGTGTTACAGGGACATCGGAGAGTCCCCCAGCCGGGTGACCGTGTCCTTCTCCCGCCACTGAACGCACCGGTGGGAGCTGCTGGGAACCATTTCCACCCCAAAGCGTCACCTCCGCGAAACAGAAACAGTTCCGGGCCAGGGCCGGTTTAACCCACTTCCCCTTTCGGAGGAGTCTGGAAATGATCCGAAGGTCCCGACTCAGGGATTTCGACGTGAAACCCCCTCTCGGCTCAGAGCAACTTCGTGGTGAGAAGAGCGGAGGATTTACAGGAAATAATGATTTTAAAATATCAAAACTGAACCCAAACGCATCCAGGGTCTCCGCCCAGCAGTCCATGACCGAGGAGAAACACCCCTCGGGTCTCAGCGAGATCCCAACTCCTCACCCTGCTGCGGGGCAGGAGCGTTTGGAAACCTCCGAGCGTTTCCCAAGCTGGGGGAACGGTTCCTGCCCGGCTCTGGTCCGAGCCCAGAGAGAAGCTGATGCGCGGACAGGGGGACAGAGGAGAGACAGAGACAGACACGTTCTGTGCCGTGTGTGAGACACGGGAGAGGTTCCCCCAAACCACCGTGAAAAAGTCTCATCCAAAAGCGAGGTAGAAATCGGCCCCTGATGGTGGAGTTGGACAGAGGCGGCCCCACACCGCAGAGACCCCCACAGCTCAGGACCCCGCCCCAAGCACAGCCTGGGACCCCATCCTGGGTGGGGTGAGGGTCATATGCGCCGCTGACAGACCCCGCAGGGCTCCGGCTTCTCCTGACACCCAGCAGCTCCCGGCCGGTTGGTCCAGCCAGTAACGTGTCCTTAGGGTGCAGGGACCGAGCTCGAGTTGGAAACGGTATTGAACCAATGGGAGTTGGGCCCCTAAATCCTATAACGTCCGGCTGTGCTGGCCGGGGGGAGCGGGAACCCAGCCAGTGCCCGGCAGAGACTCCTGCCGCTCCCCTCCTTCCCGGCTAACCAGGGATTCGCCAAGCGCCAGCTTCGACCAGGCTGGGGGCAAAACCCTCCCCCCGAGGGTAACGTGGGGCAGGGAAATCGCCGAGCCCGGCCCAGGGGGGCTGAGCGTGGGGATTTCGGGGCTCCTGTTCCATGGGAAGGAGCCACCCCAACTCCGCTGCAGCCCGCGGCACTGACCTGTGGAAGGCTGGACCCTGGCCGGGGGGCACAGACCGCTGTGGTTTGGGGGAGGCCCCTGTCGGGAGCTGGCGGGGGGACACGTGTCTCATTCCCCCAGCTGGGGAGCAAACCCAGCCGGGATCTGAGTCCCCGCGAGGCCCAGCTGTCGGGGGCCTCCAATGGGGCTGGGGCGAGGAGGGTGGGCAGAGTGCGGGGCCTGTGGGCAATGGGTCACCTGGATCCTGCTGCCACGTCCGGGACCCGCCCCGGGCCGGAGATGCAGCCGGACATGCTCAGCGATAGGGGGCGGTGCCAGCGGGGTCCCACCCGGGGGTCCCGTCCCTCCCCCTGCCCCGAGAGCGCTCCTTACCCGGGGTCACTAGCACCTCCTGCAGGTGCTGCACGCGGCAGGAGTAGCGGTGCCCGTCCCCGCCCTGCAGCGGGATCCCCAGGGATCTCTGGGGCTGGGCCGCGTCGCCGATGGCGGGCGCCGGGGTCTCCTTCCCGTCCCGCACCCAGGAGACGTGGACGGGACGCGGGTCAAAGCCCCGGGCGCGGCAGGAGAGGGTGGCGGAGCCGTCGGGGGCGTCTCTGCGGGACACCGAGACCTCGGGGAGGGCTGCGGGGAGAGAAAAGGGGACTCGGTACATTTGTCCTGCTCTGAACGTCGGGTTCCTGCTGGGGGGTCTGGACCCAGGGGGCAGCGCCGCCTCCAAACCCCCATTTCAGTGCTTTAAATTGCCACCTGGGGAAGCTGGGCCACCCTGGTACGGTGCACCAGGTCTTGCTGCAACGGGTCACACTGGCTACTTTCACCTCTGCCCCCGGGGACTGATCCACTGGGGGAAGCGGCACCTTCGGCCTGGCACGGCTCCGAGATGCCCCACGCGGGAGCACCGGGTTTCCCGGCTGGCTTAGCCCCGGGATACAGTCCCAAAGGGGGCGGGGAGCCCCTGTCTCAGGACATGCAGCTCCGGGAGCCCCGAATGTGGTTTGCCGAGGGCACTGCTCACACCGGGGCAAGGCGCTGTCTGGTGGAGACCGGGGCACACGGACACCGCGGTGGAGCACCAGCTCCTGGGGGGGGCACTGCCCCACAGGGGACATCCCTACCCCCCCTTACCCATGCTGAGCGCCGGCTCCCCCAGGCTGCTGTGCTCCACCCGGCAGGCGTAGCCGTGGCCCCGCCGCGGGGGGATCTCCAGGGTCTGCCGGATCTGGTAGGTGCCGTCGGCGTGGGGCAGGATCCCGCTGGAGTTCACGGGCGGCAGGGTCTCGGGCCCGTCCCGCACCCAGGAGAGGCGGACGGGACGCGGGTAGAAGCCGGTGGCACGGCAGGAGAGGGTGGTGGTGCCGCGGGGGGTGTCTCTGTAGGTCACCGACATGCCTGGGGGGACTGGAGGGGGGGACAGGTCAGCGGGGCGCAGCCAGCCCCGAGTGGGAGAGACGCGCGCTGAGCTCCGCTACCAGCCGGTGGCTCCCTCCGGCCGCTCACCCGCCTGCCCGGACTCACCCTGCTGCCCCAGCGCCTCGCCCCCGCCCCGCAGCAGACTCCGCAGCGTCTCCACGCACTCCTCCCGCAGGAACTGCTGGGCGAACTGCGTCCAGGTGTGACCCACGTCCCAGAAGCGCGTCTCGTTGGCGGCCCCCGGCGCCAGCGGCACCCAGGCGGGTCGGCTCTGCTCCAGGAGGAGGAAATCCTGCCCGTCGAAGGCGAAGTGAAACTGGCCTCGCACCGGGGCATCCCCGTCCAGCGCACAACTCACCCGCAGCTGCAGGGTGTGGGTCCCTGGGGGAGAGACGGGGGGGACATTGTCCGTGTGTCAGTCCAGCTACAGCCCCCACCTGTCCCAATCACCGCAGGACCCAAGCCCTTCCCCAGCCCCCTCTGTCACAGGGTTGGGCCATTGTCCCTGGGTCACAGATGGGGAAACTGAGGCCCAGCACGGCAGAGTGATCGGGCCCAGCTCACACAGGGCGTGGGGCGCACCCTGCAGAGAGCCCATCGCTCCGGATCTAACTCCCAAACAGGGTGTCTGGAGAATCCCCCGTGAGCCGGGCTGAGCCGGAGTGAGCCCCGGGTACAATTAACCCCTTTGAGTTTGTCTCACTGCAGCCGCCAGCCCTTGGCTCTCACTCGGCGCCATCTGCACCCAGAAATCCCCATCCCATGGGTACTTACCAAGCGGGAGAAGTCACCGCACGGACCCTCCCCCATGCCCCGCCTGGGGCGCAATTCTCAGCCCGCCTCGGGACAGAGACCTGACTCCTGGGAACAAGAACTTGGCCCTGCTCCTGCAGCAGCCCTGATTGGCTGCTCTTCCCCCCGAGGCGGGGCAGTGGGGAAGGGCAGCCAATCAGGGCTGGAAATCTTGTGCGGCTTCCCACGCCCCGGGGATACCGGTAGTGAAGTTGCAGGCGTGGGGAGCTCGGTGTGGGGAGTTTGGCGCGGAGGCCAGGGAGAGCTCGGCTCAGGGGCCGCGGGCTTGGACTCACCACCGGTCTGGTTGTGCTGCGCCATCCACCGGCGAGTCACCACCCGGGAAATGGCCTCATAGAGCCTGAACTCCTGGGTCTTCTGCCTCAGATACCCCGCGCCCACGGCCCGCGCCACCCACGCCCTGCGGGGTTTCAGCTCCCGCGTGTCGCTGCTGTAGGAGGCCAGCTCCAGACCGTCCAGCCGGGCGAGCGCGGAGAACCGGTGAGTCCCACCTGGCTCGTTCAGGCCGGTGATCAGGATGTCCAGGCTGTGGGGCTCTGGACCAGCAGGAAAGACAAGATAAGGAGCCTCTTATCCCTTTACTCGGGGAGGAGGGTTCACCCCCGTGGGTCAGGCTGAGCTCCCCTCTCCAATCACACCCCTGTTATTAACCGCCCCCCCGCTACCCCTAGCGATAGGGCTTGCAAAGAGTCCCGTGGAAAAGGGGATGCAGCAGCCATGGAGGTCAGAGCAGTGGGGTCGGGCTGTCCCCCAAGCCTCACCCACAATGCCAGAGAAACCAGAGGCGTCTGTTCAGCACCAACATACTGAGCAATGTCAATGTGTATTGCTGCCATTGTTAGGGTTCAGAGTTAACATACCCATTGAGATGAATGGGGCAGCTCAGCCCTCCCAGGGCGGTCGGCTCAGGCTGGCTGTAGCCAGAGAGAACCCTCCCGTGGGGGTCACAGCGGGGAGGTTTTCATGGCCACTGGACGGACCAGGAGTTTGATTGCAGTTGAAATGGGAGCGGAGATTGGGCGGGAGCTGCCAGAGCCCCCATGGGCCCGCTCAGTCCGGACCCCCGGGGCAGGGGGGCATTAGAGGCAGAGGAGCAGAGCCCCGGGAGAGAGAGAGTCCCTGGGCTGAGGGGCAGTTGGGGGACCACAAGGGCACTATGGCACATGGGGGGTCAAGGACGCCCCCTGCGGAGTGGCACAAACCCGCCTCCAGTGGGGCAGAGAACAGAGCCGGGGGGACCAACAGGGGCTGAGGTGGAGGAGGGACAGTTTGGTGGGGAGGGGGCCAGGCTGGGACTCCCGTGGGTGCCAACGCCCTTAACTCTGCCCCCTCCGCGGACACCGGGTGCCACAGGCTCCAGTTGCTGGTTTTCTTGAGGGGCGGAAGGTGTTGGGGGCCCGGGGGTGGGGTTGGGGGGTCTGGGTGGGAGTCCGATGGGGGAGGGGCAGGGGTTCCCCTCTGAGGGATTAAAATAAACCCTGGCCCGGACTCTGCCCTGAGCAGCCTCCTCCCGCGGGTCACAGCGCGGCCACCTCGCCCCGGCTCGTCACGAGGCACCTCCCTGACCCCAGGGCCACCAAACCACGTGTGGGGCGGGGCCTTCCCAGAGCTCACAGCCCCTCCCCCCGGTACCCCCGACGGGACACGAGCTAGAGGCAGGAGCTCCCCTGCTCCGTCCCCCTCCGCCGATCCCGGGAGCTCCCAGGTCCTGGGCCCCGAGGCCTCACGGCAGGTCCATCACACCCCGCACCCCGGGCTGCCCCGAGCGGGGTCCCCCTAACCCCCCTCTCCCGCCGGCCCCGCCCCTGCCGAGCGCCCCAGACCCTCCGTCTGCCCCGGCTCGGCTGTGCCGCCCTTAGCTAGGGGCTGCTGGGGGGTCCCAGCCAGTCCCGCCGCCCCCCCCGCTCTCCCCACCCCGGCCGTGCGCCCTCCCAGCTCGCCAGCCCCGACCCCGCTGCGGCTCTCGGCTGCCCCCTGCGGAGCCCGGACCCCCGGGCCCGTTCCCCCCTCGCCACGGGACCCAGGCGTCCCGGGCCAGCCGCTGCTTCCACGGCCGGGCCCCAGCGCGGCATCCCCAGCTCCGACCCCGACCGGCCCCGCCTCCGGCCCGGCCCCGCCGGCTGTTTCTCTTCCAGTTCTCCTCGCCCCCCGCCCCGGTACCCGCCAGTCCCACTTACCCCCGCACCCCAACGCCTCCCCCCCGCCAGCCCCACTTACCCCCCG
>ML677464.1:52336-118116 GCA_007922305.1 Dermatemys mawii | reverse complement strand
AGCCTGGGGTGGGGGCGAGGAGGGGCTGAGGGATCCCTGGGGTGGGGATCACTGGGGGGGAGGGGGCAGTGAGAGCCTGGGGTGGGGGCGAGGAGGGGCTGAGGGATCCCTGGGGTGGGGATCACTGGGGGGGAGGGGGCAGTGAGAGCCTGGGGTGGGGGCGAGGAGGGGCTGAGGGATCCCTGGGGTGGGGATCACTGGGGGGGAGGGGGCAGTGAGAGCCTGGGGTGGGGGCGAGGAGGGGCTGAGGGATCCCTGGGGTGGGGGTCACTGGGGAAGGAGGGAAGTGAGAGCCAGGGTCAGTCAGGGCAAGGAGGGCTGAGGGATGGCTGTGGAGAGGGGGCTGAGGGAGCTGGGGTGGGGATTGCTGTAGGGAAGGGGGGCAATGGTACCCTGGAATGGGGGTCACATGGAGTAGGGGGCGTCCTTGTGGGGGAGGCGAATAGGGTGTCTCCATAGCTCAGGGTTTGTGGCAGGGGTTCTGTGGGATGGCATTCTCTTAGCCTGGGATCTGGGTTTCTCCCCTGGTAGGGGCAGTGCGGTTACCAGAGAGGGGGCTGGTTTCACCTTGGGCCAGAGTCTGTTGCTCACCTTGGGCAAAGGGGGTATTTGCCCTTTGGATAAGCATCTGTGAGGGTGACCCAGACAGGGGATTTCCTGTGAGTGAGAGACGGGCGGAGAGCTGGTGCCAACCATAAAAGATACTTAAACCAAATATTAGCACTAAGCAGTGGTATGAAATCACTGGGTCAAATGTAAACAACCAGGAAAGATGAGGTTCAAATCTGCTTGGGCCTTTTTAGCTCTTCACTCCCTGCAGAGCAAGGGGGGTGTTTAGAGGGGATAGTAATGGGGTTAAACACCCCCAAATCCACATCTGACCCTGCAGAAGTGATCACCACAGTTAAGGCGGCAAAGCAGTTCCCAGTACAATAGGTCTAACTTATTTCCTGGTGCGAATCCTGCAGCAGCAGGCCAGAAGCAGTGGAAATGCTGTGTCACGGCTGTAGGAGGGAGCGGGCCCTGCACCAGTGGGTGGGACCGCTGAGCACAAAGACCTGGTGACTTCAGGGGCTGAAATGACTCGTGCCTGGCTGTCTGCCTCGTATTACCACCCTGGAGGGGCAGCGCCTGATCCTTTCGGGGGTTATTAGGGCATCGGGCCTGGGATCTGCGCTAACGCGACTAGGGCTTTCCATGTAAAATGGCCGCTGCAGACAGACATGAAGGGTGGGTGGGATCCACCTCCCCACCGTATGTGGCACTAACCCCTGTTCTGAGATCACTGATCCCCCCCTTCCCCATACCACCACCTTCCCTTCTGGGGGGTCAGCCCTGGACCGAACGAGAGCGGGGAATTTCCCTCTCCCTGAATCAGGGAGGATGAAGTATGGAAAGACAAGGAGGGGCGGGGACCGACGGGCAGAGAAGAGGGAGGGAGCCCACGCCTGCAGGAAAAGGGGGGTGAAAAACCACCAGCCACCCCCTCAAGTTGCCCCGTAATCGTTCCCCTTTCCCCGCCCTCTGGAGAGCTTTCAGGAGGAGATTTGCTGCCTATATTAAGGGGCAGGCAGAGGGAGGGGGGAGCTGCCAAGATGGCGGCTGCCTGCACCTTGGAGACAGGCTGACAACAGAGGGGAGAGACAGAACGAAACGTGTTTCTAGGCCAAAAGCCTTTAGTTCCATCAGCGCTTCTTTGTGTTTTGGGAGAAGCCCTGATCACTTACCTTTGCTAGTACTGTGGGGTGGGGGGTGACTCTAGAAACCCCACGTCTGCCTCCTCTGTGGGGACATTTAACCCTTCCAGGGAGCCAAGCGGCTCCCTAACGGGGTTCCGTGTCCCTAAGCTGAGCTGGTCCCATGGTATGAAAGGTGCTGTAGCATAAGGTGGTGGTCATTGCGTGTGTGTGTGGTGGGGGGAATGGCATCATTAGCATCCATGCTTTGTGGGGCTCAGCTCAGAAGGGGTGACAGCTGTGTCGGGTTTGGAGACAGGAATTCCTGTGGGGTTACACTGGAACAGTGGTGGTGTCTGTGCTCGGGGGGTGGGGGGTCGCTGGTGAGGGTTGGCGTGAGTGCCAGCGTGGGATGGAGCAGGGCAGGTGGTAGCGCCACGGGGGATTGAAGTGATTTTCTGACAATTTTTGGTGACGTCCGTGTTTTATTGGGGTTTGGGGGGTGAGGTGGGATTGGAGGGGACAGTGCTGTTGACATCTGTGCTGATGGGGAGGCTGGAGAGGGTTGGTGAGAGAGAAGGTGGGGAGAGGGAGCCAGATGTTAACATTGTGGGGAGGATAGGGATGCATTTCTGGCGGGAATTTGGGTACCCCCCATGTTTGGAGGGGATTAACTGCGTATGTGGGCTGTGGCTGGGATTTGGGGGACAGCGCTGTTGACATCTGTTCTGATGAGGGGGCTGGAGAGGGGTTGGTGAAAAGAGGATGGGAGAGGGAGATGTTAGCATTGTGGGGGGCATAGGGATGTGTGTCGGGTGGGATTTTGGGTACCCCATGTTTGGGGGGATTAACTGCGTATTGGGGTATGGCTGGGATGGGGGGACGCTGCTGTTTGTCTGGGCAGAGGCTGGACTGAGCACTGGGACTTGGCACAAGTGCCGGGTTACTTTTGGGGGCAGTAGGTTGGGGCAGGTTTCGTGACAGGTTTGTGGGTGTCTTTCAGTCTTTACTGGGGCTCTCCCGGGTGTGGGGCGACGGGGATGTCAGTGCCTGCGCCCAGGGGGTGCCCAGCCTGGTGGTGGCGTGAGTTCGGGGGGCACGTTTGTGGCAGGATGTGGGGCGCACTGGGGGCCCCGTGGGGGACTTGTGGGCAGTGGGGCGGCGCAGGGCCCGTCTGAAGCGAGCAGCAGCTTTATTGTCCGCCCTGTTCCCTGCTGCAGCTCAAAATGGCGCTTCCCTCCTCTTCCCTCGCCCTCCCCTGCGGGGAGCAGAACAACAACATCCAACTGCCACTTCCAACGGTAGCCCCGCCCCCATTTGACTCAGCAGCCAGTTAGCCAGCAACGAATGGCAGCGCTGGCCAATGGCAGCGCGCGCCGCCTAGGCTGGCGGCTCGAGCGCCTTACGAGGGGGCGGGGAAGATGGGATATGTGACTGATGGATATGGGGGCCCATCAGAACGCGGCGCCTGGCAAGGCCTCCGCCCAATGAGCCGGCGAAGGGGAGAGCCGGGGCGGCGGGGTGATATCACAGCCGTCGCCGCCCAATCACAGGCGAGCCGCTGTCTATATAAGGCCGACGGGGGGCAGGCCGAGAGTCGCCATTTCGCTGAAGCGGAGGAAGGAGCTGGTCGAGGTCTGGTCCGTGAAGGGGGCGGACTCAATCCGGATCCATCCTCCACTGGGCAGCCCCCAACCCCTGCTTCCGCGGTACCGACGGGCTCGCAGGACCTCCCCGGCTTCCGTAGAGACCCCTGCCTGCGGCCGCGCGGGCCCTCACGGAACGCCCCCGTCCCCTGGCAGCCAAGATGGAGCCGGGACAGTGATCCCAGTACAATCCAGTGCCATCCGCCTCCCTGACGGGAACCATCCTCCCGGGGACCGGCCTCTACGGGCAGAGGAGGCGCCGAGGGACCCAACGAGCCCTATATTGACCGGATCCCGACAGGATTTGGAGTCCACCGGGGGCTCCGAAGGGGGAACCCCCCGCCCTGCATCCCCCCTCTTCAGCAGTCTCCGCCATTTTCTTTGCTTCCATTCATATAAACCGCGGTGAATGGTGCTGGGGTCCCCGCTTCCTTGGATTGTTGCGCCTTCACCCCCTTGCTGGAGCTGGGGCTGCTGCTCGCCTAGCTGGAGGACATCGGCCCGCTGCTGCGCATGGCCCGGCACCGCGGCTGCTGCTAGCCCGAGCCCCCGCGTCTGGGTATAATCCGCTGGCGGGGAGGGGAGGGGGTGCCAGGCTGATCCCCCTCCCCTAGCGCCTCACCCCCGTGCGAAGGGTGCGTTGGGGGGATCCGCCTTCCGCCTGTGATGCTCAGCAGCGGGCCCCCCTGCTCCCAGCGGTGCGGTGACAGCATGTGGCACTAGGATTCCTCTTCCCCAAGCCTCCCCCCGCAGCCTGGCAAAGTGGGGGGGTCATCCGAGGACCCAGAGTCTGGAGGAGGAGGAGGAGGAGGTGGACTCCTGGGAGAGAGACCCTGGAAAGCAGCCGCTGCAGGCATGTTGCAGAATGTGAATCCCCACAGCAAGTAGGTACCTAGCGCGCCCGGGGGAGACCAGCCCGGTTTGCGTTTGATGGGGGTGTTGTGTGCCCAGGGCCTGGCGTTGCTGGGCTGTGGGCGGCAGTGGGCCCTGCCGCAGCTGTTTGTTGGGGTACCTTGGGCGCACTGCTGTTCATGGGCCCTGCCAGGGCTTTGGGCTGGGGGTACGCTATACACACAGCTATTTTGCATGGCTGCCCTTAGTGTGGGGAAATGGTGGGTTTTCAGTGCCCCGTTGTCATGTGTTAGGTGACTTGGGTTGATTTGCACAATCACTTCCCATTCCTGGGGTAAATGGAGGGACTGGGGCCTGGGACTGGTTTCAATGGGGGGGGGGTTGTGCCTTGCATTCAGTGTCCTCCTGGGGTGTCGTGGGGAGGGTTTGTAGTCAGCGTTCCTTTTTAAGCACTGTTGTGTGTAACTATTGCTGTGTGAAGTGGTGGGGAGGATGACTTGTGTACTTTCTATTTATGCAGTGTTGGGGGTTTGCACTGACCCGTTCTGTGGGAGCGGGGGCCTGGCACCCTGTGTTTGTGCAATGCACAGGTAATTGGGGTGCTAGCTCCTACTTACAAGTGTGCCTTGCCTGGTAATGTCCCGGCGTGTGCAGGTACTAGTGGATTTAATTGGGGAGTAACTCTTGGCTTTATGATGATGCTTGGGAGTGCCAGACACTGCCGGTATTTGTGGAGGGGGTTTTTGGAACAGTACATCAAATGGGGGTGCTCTGCCTCTGGGGTTCCTGTGTTATGTGGGGAGTTTGTCCATTTGGTGGCTTGGGTTTGTTTACACAGACTCCATTTCTGTCATGCTCTTCGTATGGGGGGGATGCTGTTATTTTAGCAACTCTTGGCCTGTGTTTTGGGTGCTCTTGTTTGCTTGCTGTGGGAAGATACTGGGTTTGCACCTGCCACGTGTTGGTGGTGGTTGCATGGGTAGTCGGAGACCTGCCACAGCTTTCATTGCACTGCTGTTTCCTGCTTGGGTGATGGGTGTTTGACAGGGGGCCTGCCCAGAGATGGGGCTGTGCTGTCCCTGCAGTTGGGCCTCGCAGCAGAGGTCTGGGGCTTGGCTGGGGGAGTGTATTGGGAGGGGTGAGTTTTCTGTGCAGTCATGCTTGTGGCAGAGGGAGGAGGGCTGCAGTGGCGGGTGAGTCAGGCCCATGTCAGCCCGGTGTGCATGGCCAGTTTGCCAGCTTGCCCCTTTGGGAGAGAAGGGAGGTTGCTCTGAGTCCCTGGAGGTAGAAAGGCTGGATTAGTAGGTTCTTGTTACAGCGAGAAGAAGGGATCCTTGGGAACACAGCTGACTTGTACAACCCAGAGAATTCTACTCCCTGACCCCTGCTTCCAGCCCCCTTGTTATCTGAGTGGCTGAAAGGGGACAGGTGGGAGAGACAACCTCAGCCTGTCTCCAGGCTTCCCAGGGGACCACCTGGGCTGGACTGGACACTGAACCCTACCCAGCCAGCCTTGCGGTGGTGACTTCAGTTCCCTGTGAGAGAGGACTAGATCTGCTAAGTGACTCTTTGCTTCAGTGACTCCCTCTCCCATTGCTGAGCAAAGGAGGGGAGCAGCTGTCTCCGGGCACAGGGTGTGGAGCAGGATGGTGTGTTGGCGACACTGCTCAGTGGGATGGGGCAGTGCTGGAACAGACTGACCACTCTGGCTGTGCCACACTGGTCCCCTGCCCTGTCATCCTGGCTCATCAGAGACACTGTGATTCCTGTTCTTTGACCCTTGGCATTGGAGAGTGTCTCACAGCCTGGGGAATTCCCACCCACATGACCTCCTGCCCATGAGGGATGGCAGAAAGGAGACGCTGCCCACAGTGTGACAGGTCAGCTCAGGGTCTTCTGACGGAGACCACACTGGCATCTGACCCCAAGAAGGCAGGAATTGTCAGAGCTAGTCCCCTGACAAAGACCACGTGCCCTGGAGTTGAATAGTAGTTGCTTACAGAAGGGTGATGGGGTGATGTTTTTCCTAGGAGGCTCCCAAACATCATGGAAACATCTTTCTCTGGTTGACAGCCTGCGTGCCCCCGGGGCTGCTGTGCTTCTGCAGGTTTCACCCACTCCTGACTCACCTGGGCCAGGCTTCCACCTTTTATCGGCCTGGCTGAAGGCACAGCATGGAGGGGGTCAGTCTCAGTATCCCAAGATTACTCCCTGACTTCCGGCTGGTTGCCAGGGAGAGGAAGCCCAGGTTCCCCACACTGTGGAGCCAGGGTACTCCCACCCCCCCATTCCTTGTTAATGCAAGGTCTGAGCTGGGATTGTAAGGTGTTTGGTTCCCCTGGCTGTTGAAGGGCTGTGATGAGAAGGCCCCATACAACCTGGTGACACAGTCATGGCCCCTGCCTTGCTGTGTGCACCTCTAAGGAGAGCGGTGGGGGTGCCTGGTTCCTTGGAGTGACCCTGGGATGCCAGTCCCCTGAGTGTATTAATTGTCCTTCTCTGGCTAGTTTGCACAGCAGTGCTCTGTATAGCACAGGTGATCTGGTTCATGAGAACCCCTGTTCTAAACAAAAATTACTAAACAACCCCAGGAGCGGGACTTGAGCCTGAAGCTGAAGGCCCAAGGTGGGGGATGGGGTGCTCTCACTGAGCTGTGTCGTCCAGGCCTGAAGCAGAAGCCTGGGCCCCAGCCAGTCTAACTGCGACCCAGCCCGACTCTGGGGTCCTGAAGTGGGTGAAATGTACCAGCCTGGGATGCGCAGGAGGTTAGACTGGCCTTAAAGTAGGAATGAATCTATAGCTCCTTCCATGCTAGATTGCTGAGCAGCCGGAGAGCTCCATGTGGGGTGACTTCTGCTTCTGCTACCTGTGCCTCATGGGGGTGTGATGCTGCCTAAGTGGAGTCCCCATCTCCTGTCCCTTCCAGTGCCATTCCTGGGACCTTGGGCAGTGACGTCTCGGGAACAGCCCTGTCCAGAAGGGATGGAAATAGATGAGGCTTTTCATGGAGCTAATTTCCCGCCCTTTGTTTCCAGACCTAACTTGGATGTGTGCCAGAACCTTGGCTCTGCAGCCCTGCAGTGTGGATTTGTAACTAGTCACTCACTGGTGACACACAAGTGTTGTGTGGGGTGTTGGTGTTGGACAGCAAGATCTCTGGAGTCTGGGCCCTTAGAAAAGGCCCTTGGTTCGTGCTCCCATAGAAACCGTTGGGAATGCAGCCCTAGGCTAGTGGCATCCAGCCTCTAGAGTTCATGGCCTTTCCCTGGGCATGGGTGTGGCTGAGAATTCACCCAGGTCCCTGAGAAACAGATTGCCTTTGTACACTTTCCTCTCTGGCTTTTGCTTAGTTTTGGATGGATGTTTTTGGAGCTTAAAGATAAGCAGAGCAATCTTCCCAGCACTGACCCTGCCCTAGGAGTGGATATAAATAGCACAGGCACCTCAGCTTTGCTTCAGGAACGGTTTTTGGGGAGACTTTTCAGAAGCGCTCCTTCCGGGACCCAAGAGTAGCTGTGGCCAGCAGGCCCAGAGTTCTTTCCCTGCATCACAGGTGTCCTGCCCCAGTGGTGACTGCAGGCCCTTTGTGTGCTGGTGGCCCAGGGCCACATGACACGAGCTTCTTAGTCCTTGAGTTGCCCTTTTAATGGTGTCTTTGCTCCCATTTCAGGATTTTGGGGGAGGGCAGTACTGGGCTCATGGGCCTGGCAGCGGAGTCGACCCCGGGCAAGCGGATCCGCAAGCCATCACTGCTCTACGAGGGTTTCGAGAGCCCCACCATGGCGGCAGTGCCAGCCCTGCACCTGCCTCAGGTGAACCCTCCGCCACCAGAGGTGTCCAACCCCAAAAAGCCAGGCAGGGTCACCAACCAGCTGCAGTATCTCCACAAGGTGGTGATGAAGGCTCTGTGGAAACATCAGTTCGCCTGGCCCTTCCGCCAGCCCGTCGATGCGGTCAAGCTGGGCCTGCCGGTAATGAGCCTAGGGGGCTAGGCATGGGAGTGTCGGAGGCCCAGGGGGTAGGAGGGGGGTGTGTGTGTGTGTGTGTGTGTCCTCAGTTGACCCTTACTGGCTGGGGGAGTGGGTGCCATTCCAGGGGTGTTAGGAGGATGCCTCATTCAAATATTACTTCACCGTGTGGCCTAACCTAAAATATTTCCCCACCACCACCTCCTGACAGTCCCAGGGACAGCGCTGTCCCATCCTGGGGTCTGTGCCACAAAGATGCAGCTGCAGGTGCCTGGGCTGTGCCTTCCTCAGCTCCTCCTTCCGGACCTGTGGGGTTCTCTCAGCTGGTCCCATGCTGTCCCAGAGCTGAGAGTCTCTAGGTCCCTGTAGATCCGACCTGCTTGGCTTGTCCTGGGAGCTTCCCCAGAACAGCCGCCCCTCCCGACTGCTCCCTACCAAGGTGTGGATGAGGTGAGGCAGCCGCTTTACAGGTAACCCGGACACTTCCCCACCTAATCTCTTGTGCCCTGAATGCGTTTTGCAGATTCCCATCCATGAATTTGTAGAAGACATCACGTGACCCCCATATTAAACGCCAGCCCCCCGTGCACCTGTGGCGCTCAAGGATTTAAAGCCCGGAGGTAAATTCCATTTAGGTTTGCTCTTTCCTTAGCTTTAGTCTCCCAGCCCCTGTCGCACCCCGCCTGGGACCACAGCTGTTCATGTTCACCAGCTGTCCCAGCGGCTTAGGCTCTGATCTGTGCTCCGGGGTGCACAGGGGTCCCCGTCCCAGAGACACACGGGAAGCTCTTTGTACACGAGGCTGAATCCAGCATTGGCTGGAAGGCTGCAGGCACCCTAGGAAGTGTTGACCCCTGTCCTTTGCCAGGTGACTTGAGTGTAGAACCCGGAGTGAGATCTGTGTGCGTGAGTGACATTACACAGCCCCTGGGTCCGTGTGCACCTCTTGGGTGTTTCTGGACTGAGATGCCTCCCACTCCATTGATCGTGGGCCTCTGGAGTGCGGGTGTGACTGGAATCCTTGTTTTAGGCCTCACGCCTTGTGACTGACCTCCAGGCCCCTTGTGCTCTTCTGCCGCAGGATTATCACAAGATCATCAAGCAGCCCATGGACATGGGGACCATCAAGCGGCGTCTGGAGAACAACTATTACTGGGGGGCGGCAGAGTGTATGCAGGACTTCAACACCATGTTCACCAACTGTTACATCTACAACAAGGTAAGAGCCAGCCCTTCCCTGCAGTGATCCCGTCTCCGGGCTTTCCCTGGAGCCGGCCTGAGCCCGAGCCCTTCCCTGCAGTGCTCCCCTCTCCGGGCTTTGCCTGGAGCCGGCCCAAGCCCCAGCCCCTTCCCTGCAGTGCTTCCCTGTCTGGGCTTTCCCTGGAGCCGGCCGGAGCCCTAGCCCCTTCCCTGCTCCCACTGGTCCCTCACCTCTGCCTTGGCCTGCAGCCCACTGATGACATTGTGCTGATGGCCCAGACCCTGGAGAAGATTTTCCTGCAGAAAGTGGCTCAGATGCCCGCGGAGGAGCAGGAAATTGTCATCACTGTGGCCAAGAACAGCCACAAGAAGGGGGCTTCCCGGGCGGCAGGTATGTGTGCTCTGTGACGGGGAGACTGGTCGGAGTTTGCTCCGGTGTGGGGACAAGCAGATCCCAGACATGGAGGAATGAGTGTCCTCCTGGAAGGGTGGTCTGGAAATGGGGAGGGAATGTCATGGTTAGAGATGGGTGGGCTGGCAGCCAGGACTCTTGGGTTCCATGGTCACCTGTGGCTTTGGGCCAGTCCTTGTGTGGTGGTGAATATATTCCCCAGTGCTGGTGCTAACTGGTGCTTGCGTATTCCCCCAGCTCTCCTGGCAGGAGCAGTCACTGCAGCTCACCAAGTGCCCGCCGTCTCCTCAGTCTCGCACGCCTCGCTCTACACCCCGAGCGCTGAGATCCCCACCACTGTACTCAGTATCCCCCACCCCTCGGTGATCTCGGCACCGCTTCTCAAATCACTGCACTCCGCCGCCTGCCAGCCAGTGCTGGCTGTGCCCGCTCCCACGCAGCCCGTGGCCAAGGTAGGCACCCACCTGTCTGGAGTAGGACTGGGGAGACTGGTGGGGGCTTGGCGGGTCAGCCCTGTGGGTCAAGGAGGTTTGGCTGGGTTGAGTGGTCTGAGGTCTGTTCTGCTGTGGAGCGGGGGGTGGTTGGCCATGTGTGGATCAGAAAATACTTGGCAGTGGGGGTGCTGTGTGCATTTGGGCTACAGGGCACTGGGACTTTTGCAGTTGTCCCACTTGGGACGGGTGCCAGGTGGTTTGGGGCTTCAGTTGGCCCTGTATGGGCCTGGAACTGGGGGGCTGGTTCAGTGCTGCTCATGCTCTCCATCCCTGCCCCACAGAAGAAGGGTGTGAAGCGAAAAGCAGACACCACCACCCCCACTACCACAGCCATCATCGCCACTAGCGGGGAATCATCCCCGTCGGCCACTCTTCTGGAGCCCAAAGCGGCCAAGATCCCCACCCGGCGGGAGAGCGGGCGCCCCATCAAGCCCCCCAAGAAGGACTTGCCCGACTCGCAGCAGCACCAGACCTCCAAGAAGGGCAAGCTGTCCGAGCAGCTCAAGTACTGCAACGGCATCCTGAAGGACCTGGTGTCCAAGAAGCACGCTGCCTACGCCTGGCCGTTCTACAAGCCCGTCGACGCCTCGGCCCTGGGGCTGCACGACTACCATGAGATCATCAAGTGCCCCATGGACCTCAGCACCATCAAGGTATGGCTGGGGGCTCCACAGAGAGGGAGGGAAGCGGGTGTGGGGAACCTCGGTGTGCCCTCTGGGGCTGGGAGAGAGCTTAGTACCAAGGCCTGCGACCTGACCCTGGGAAGGGGGCATCCCAGAAACCTCCGCGCTGTCCAGGTATGAGCTGAGGCCTTCGGGGTGCGGGTCTATAGGAGACGGCTCCCCCACTGGGGAGCCTGCGGGGTTGCCCTGCATCTCTGCCCTGTGGAAGGTGGCGTCACTGACTCGCTGGCTTCCTGTGGCAGCCTGAGACCCTGTCCCTCCTCGGGGCCGGTGGGGGCTGTCCTGCCCCCAGTGGTAACTGCCTGCTGGGCTGGTTTGAGCCCTCTTGCTGCAGCCCAGTCTGGGGAGAACGGTGGGGGGGGGGGGCCCCCCCCCCCGGGGGGGGGCGCCCCCCCCCCCCCCCCCCCGCTCACCCTGTGTTCTCTGCCCGTGGTGCAGCGGAAGATGGAGAACCGGGATTATCACGACGCGCAGGAATTTGCTGCTGACGTCCGGTTAATGTTCTCCAACTGCTACAAGTACAACCCGCCCGACCACGACGTGGTGGCCATGGCTCGCAAGCTGCAGGTGAGTGGGGCAGCGGGCTCCTTGCCCCAGGACTAAACGTGCCTTTGTTTCCCTGCTGACCCTCGCCTCCCTTCTCCTCCCGCAGGACGTGTTCGAGTTTAGCTACGCCAAGATGCCGGACGAGCCCCTGGACACCAACCCGCCGTCGGCCGCGCTGTCTGGAGCCTTCTCGAAATCCTCCTCCGAGGAGTCGTCCAGCGATGAGGAGGATGAGGACGAAGATGAGGATGAGGACGATGAGGAGACTAGCAGCGAGAGCTCGTCGGAGAGCGAGGAGAGCTCCGACTCGGAGGAGGAGCGCGCCAACCGGCTGGCGGAGCTGCAGGAGCAGGTGAGGCCATCAACCCTGGCCAGAGGGGTGTGGAGGCGGCGCCTTCTCTGGGGGGGCCGGTGCTTGGCTGGGTCCCTCCACTCAGCGCTTAGCTCCCAGTGGCAGGGAGCCAGCATCCCGGGAGGACTGCCTCTCGTCCTGTGATGCTAACAGTTAGATCCCCCTGCTGTCTCTTGTGTCCGTCTCCCTCCTGGCCACAGGCAGGGCGCTGTCTGCCCTGGCTGTGTCCTGGGGCCCTGTCTCTGTGCCAGCACTGAACTCCCTGTCCTCTTGCCAGCTGCAGCTGTCACAGGGCTCCCCTCTTGTCTGTGGGTCCCCCTCACTGGCGTGTGTCTCCCCCCAGCTGCGGGCGATGTGTGAGCAGCTGGGCGCCCTGTCCCAGGGTTCACTGGTGTGTCTCCCCCCAGCTGCGGGCTGTGTATGAGCAGCTGGGCGCCCTGTCACAGGGCTCCCCTCTTGTGTGTGGGTCCCGCTCACTGGTGTGTGTCTCCCCCCTGCTGTGGGCTGTGTATGAGCAGCTGGCTGACCTGTCACAGGGCTCCCCTCTTGTCTGTGGGTCCCCCTCACTGGTGTGTCTCCCCCCAGCTGCGGGCGGTGCATGAGCAGCTGGCTGCCCTGTCACAGGGCCCGGTCTCCAAGCCCAAAAAGAAGCGGGAGAGGAAGGAGAAGAGGAGGAAGAAGAAGGCGGAGAAGCACAGGGGCCGGGTGGGCGATGAGGAGGCGCGGGCCCGCCAGGCCCAGCTGAAGAAGGCCAAAAAGGCGGGGGGCAGCAGCGGAGGGACCAGCGGGAGCAGCAGCAGCAGCATCACCAAGTGAGCAGGGCGGGGCCCTGGGGACATGGGGAGTGGGGGTGGTGACAGGCAGCCCGGGGCCCACCGAGTCGGGGAGCGGCGAGGGCAGCTGGGTGATGACTCTCTTTCCCCGGCGGATCGACCGTGGCGATGACCTTGTGTGAACAAGCCAAAGCGTGTCTGACGGCTGCCTGCCACCGACTCCCCGACATGCCCTTGGCCGGGCGGGTCCTCTCTGGGCCTAGCTGCTCTTGGCACAGCGTGGGTCTGACACCCAGTGAGCAGCGCCTGGAGTCCCTGCACTATGGCTGCAGGGGGGAGGTGAGACTGTGAGCACTCCTCTCCCAGGTCCCATCTCAGCAGCGTCCCCTTCCTAGTGGGTGTGTCCAACGGGTCATCTCCCCCCAACCCCACGTGAGTCCCACAGCAGATCTCTGGGGCTTACTGGAGTGTAGGCGGTGGGCTGAGGAGGAGGATCTGTGGCCATCACGGGTGGATTGATTTCCGTCGGCAAGCAGAAAATCTGGATTGAAATCTTGTTTTTAGTTCTTTTCTAAGGTCATTCTTGTTAGCTGAGAGAACCATTAAAGTTTGTTGATTTGCAGAAAAAGCTGAGAGGGTGTTGGGAGTCATGAGGAAAGGGATAATCAGACAAGATCATATTCCTGCTGTGTACATCCATGTTACGCCCACCTCTTGAATACTGTGTGCAGATGTGGTCACCCCATCTCAAAACAGATCACTGGAAATGGAAAATGTACAAGAAAGGGCAACAGAACTGATTCGGGGTCTGGAACAGCTTGTGGATGGGGAGAGATTAATACGACTGAGATGTCTCTACCAAGCTGAAAATTCAAGGGGGGATTATGACAGAGGTCTATAAAATCATGACTAGTGTGGAGAAAGGGAATGGGGAAATGTTGTTTACTCCTAACACAAGAACTAGGACCACCAAATGAACTGAATAGGCAGCAGGTTTAAAACAGACAAGGACGTATTTCTTCACACAACGCACAGTCACCCTGTGGAACTCCCTGTCTGGAGGACGTTGTGAAGGTCAAGACTATAATGGGTTTCAAAAAAGAACTAGAGAAGTTGATGGCGGACAGGTCCATCGCTCGCTGTTAGCTATGGCGTCCCTGGCCTCTGTTTGCCAGGCACTGGGAATGGGCGACATGGGATGATTCCCTGTGGGGCACCTGAGGTTGGCCGCTGTCAGAGGACAGGACGCTGGGCTGGATGGACCCTTGGTCCCCAGTGTGGCCGTTCCTGTGTCAAGTAACTGAGTATAAGCTTTATGCTGAACTTAGTGGTACTTTTTGCTGTTCAGGAGGATGCAGGCGATTTCTACACTTTTATTTAATCCATTTTATGGTGTGTTTTATTGTGCAAGGAAATTGGGAGCGATGCATTTATTTACTAGATCTCTTGTGGTCTGTTAGGATGGAAGCTGGAATGCAGTTTTTTTTAGTGATTTTTTAAATTCAGTAAAATAACCTCTAATGTCCTGGGCACGTGAAAGAAAAATAGCTTCTCAATAACGTGGTGTGATTTGGTGAGCAAGGGAGGTAATTCCTAGTTAGTGAACTGAAGTGTTTGTCTCTGGTCACTGTGTCCTTCAAGCCTTTGGAACCAGTAGAGCTGATCCTGTCTCACCTAAGTTCTCTGCCGAGATTGGAAAAGGATAAACAAGCTTTGTCCTGCTTTTTCAGTTCCCGGTTAGGTTCTTTCTGAATTGCACTCTAGCCATGTGAGGGGCAGGGCGGGCTCTCTGGCGCAGGATGGCCCAGAAGAGGGGTATCTGGCCATGTGGGGGGCAGGACTGGCTCTCTGGCGCACAGTGGCCCAGAAGAGGGGTAACTGGCCATGTGAGGGCAGGACTGGCTCTCTAGCACAGGATGGCCAGAAGAGGGGTATCAGGCCATATTGGGGGGCGGACAGGGGGCTGGCTCTGTGATGCACGGTGGCCCAGAGGACAGTATCTGGCCATGTGGGGGGGGGGGGGGCGCGGGGGGCTGGCTCAGAGGAGGGTATCTGGCCACGCGTGATGTCTTTCTCCCCCGGCCAGGAATTCGGCGAAGGTGTCGAAGGTGGCGCTGCCGGCGCCCCCCCTGCTCTACGACTCGGAGGAGGAGGAGGAGAGCAAGCCCATGACCTACGATGAGAAGCGCCAGCTCAGCCTGGACATCAACAAGCTGCCGGGGGAGAAGCTGGGGCGGGTGGTGCACATCATCCAGTCACGGGAGCCCTCACTACGCGACTCCAACCCCGAGGAGATCGAGATCGACTTCGAGACCCTCAAGCCCTCCACCCTGCGGGAGCTGGAGCGCTACGTGCTGTCCTGCCTGCGCAAGAAGCCGCGCAAGCCCTACAGCGAGAGTGAGTGGGGGGTGGTCCCGGGGCTGGGAGCCCTGGGTTCGGTTCCCGGGCCTGCCACACACCCCTGTGATCTGGAGCCAATCCCTGAGCCTCGTGTGCTGGTGGGAGAATACCCCGGCAGCAGGGCAGGGCCTAAGACGTGGTCGGAGAAGAGCTAGATAGGAGCTAAGTCATGGGGTAGCCAAGGGGGATTGGGAGCCTTGCAGTGAGGGTGAAGTTAGTAGGGTGAGAAATTGGGGAGCTTAGGGGCTTTGGGTGCCTCGCAGTGACAGTGGGGGGGATGTTCTGGGTTTACTTGGGGGGAGGGTGCCTGGGAGCCTTGGAGTGAGTGAGTCAGTGGGGGAGGAAAATCTCAGCAGTGACCCCCTGTCCTGCCTGTATGTGTTACAAAGGGAGGGGGACATTGGGGAGCAGTGAGCTTTCCCCCTGTGCACACTACGGAGATGGGGTGGGGCTGAAGCTGAGTGCAGCAACAGGCTTGTCCACTCCCCAGGCAGGTGGAGCGGGGGTGGGGGGGGCGCTCAGGGAGACAGCCAGGGCCTGTCCCCGGCCGGGTGGAACTGGGGAGGGGGGAGGGGCTCAGGGAGGCAGCCAGGGCCTGTCCCCGGCCGGGTGGAACTGGGAAGGGGGGAGGGGCTCAAGGAGGCAGCCAGGGCCTGTCCCCGGCCGGCCGCGGGGAGCCCTGTGACACATCTGTCCCGCCCGCCGCAGCCCTGAAGAAGCCGGTGGGGAAGACGAAGGAGGAGCTGGCGCTGGAGAAGAAACGGGAGCTGGAGAAGCGGCTGCAGGACGTAAGCGGCCAGCTCAACTCCGCCAAGAAGCCCCCCAAGAAGGGTGAGTGGGGGGCGGGGGCGGGAGGGGCCATCTCCCCTCCCTGGAGCGTTGGCCTTGGCATCCGCCGGCTCTGCGGGCGCCCCTCACTCCTGACCCGCAGCCCCTGCTAGCTCAGCTCTTCTGCCCCCTCCCTCCCAGCCTGGCTCCCTAGCGCAGGGTAAAGGGGGCATGTTCTGTTTGCTGACTAGCTCCCTCGTTCCCCCGCAGCCAACGAGAAGCCAGAGTCTGCCCAGCAGGTGCCCGTGTCACGGCTCAGCGCCAGCAGCTCCAGCTCCGACTCCAGCAGCTCCAGCTCCAGCTCCTCGTCCTCAGACACCAGTGACTCGGACTCCGGCTAGAGCGGGGCTGGCGATGGCGGTGGCCGGGTGGAAGCGAGGACGGGTTCAGAAGAGGCTCTGCGGGACCGGACCCCATGTGAACCGGACTGAGCGGCTCCACTCAGCGGGCAGCACCCCCGAGGCCAGGAGGGCGCCGGTGACCGCCCCCTGCACGGACGTGGGCACTGCCCCAGTGTTTACAGTTCAGAGGCCCCTGCTGGGCATGGCCGTGGCCAGGTTTTACCGTTTGGTTTGGTTTGGTTCTGACGCACGGGAGCTTCTCCCAGGGCAGAGTTTGGGTTTTAAAGGGTTTGGAGATCCCCACGTTTGGGTTTGCTCTTGCCGAGGGGGGGCCTGGCTGGACAGAGATGCTGCAGGCCCCCCCCCATCTCGCCTCCCGCTGACGGCCTCATCCCCTTCCCCAGGGGTGGGGGAGTGTTATTTATTTGCGCAGTGGTTGGGTCACAGGGCCCTGCAGAGACGGGTGTCGCCCGCCTGACTCCAGGACTGCAGTGTACAGAGCCCACCGGGGGCACAGGCTGGGCAGCATGCTCCTTACGGGGGGGGGGGGGGCGGGGAGGGGAGGGGGCTGTTTTTTATGTTGACTGTACAATTGTTTTCTACTCCTTCCTTTCCCCTCCCCTATCCCCCGCCCGCCCCGTCAGACCCTGGGGGTGGGTTCGGCTTCAGACCGTTCCAGCCTGGGACATGTAAATAAAGAAAATACTATTGGAGTCCCTGTTCTCTGCCCGGGCTGCCTTCCTCGGGGCCAGCTGGGCCTGGCACTGTGGTCCCCCCAGCCCCTGGCAGACGTGGGATGGAGTCCGAGACAGCCCTACTTGCTGGGATGGAACCCAGGAGTCCTGGATCACCTCCGCAGACTGAGCTGGGACTGGAGCAGCCCCTGGAGGGGGACAGAGCCCCAGGCTCTCGAGCGCCCTGCCACAGCTGGCCTGGAAGGGTTTTGGGGGAGCTGGGAACAGGGCCAGCCAGAGGCACTAGGAGTTAGGGACCCCCCCCTGCAGTCTTGGGGTCTCCCAGCACATCCCATCTCTGCCTGGCCCCTGCTGTGCGCTGTTCAAGGGTCTCTGGGATCAAGAGCCCAGGCCGTGGCCAAGGAAGGAGCAGGGGCCAGGTCCTAGTCTCTGTTTTGGGTTCAGAGCCTGGTATTGCTGCATCCCCTTCCTGACAGCCTGGAGCAGTCACGCGGTCGGGGGGTGAGAGGGAGCCCTAGACCCTTCCCACCCAGCCCCTGCAATGGGAATGAGTCCCAGGGACAAATGGGTCCAAGCCAGCCCCAGGTCAGGGCTGTGCTCTGGCCAGGGCTCCCTAGCGGTCAGGCTGGGGCTGTGTCTGCCCTAGAACTGTTCCCGGGGCTCAGTCCCTGTTGTGTGGACACTCAGCAGTGGGGAGGGGGGAAGAGAACCTCCTGCCGGTTCTATGCCCCCCCCCCCCCCCCCGACTCCACTGGCCTCAGGGTGCTGTGTGGCACTGCTCACAACCGGGCATTGTAGCTACTTCCACTGCTGTGTTTGGTGCAGATCTTGCCTGGCTGGCCACAGGGCCCTTGAAATCTGGGCCTGCCCTGAAGGCGTATCTAAGGCCCCCCCGGCCTTCTCCCTAGTGCGCCCCCCCCCCCCCCCCCACGCGCATGTGCTCCATTCTCAGGGGCCTGGGGTTTGGCTGGCTCTGGACTGGGGGTCCCAGGCTCGTGGCTGTGAGGGGACAGATGTATGGGGCTGCTGACTCTTGACCTGGGGTCTCCTGTGGATTGCGGGGGAGAAAGTTGGGACTGGCTCTGTTCTGCACTTAGGGCAACAGAGTTGGGTACAGTTGCTATTTTGACTACTCACATAAACAGCTCCTCTGCCCCTGGATCCTGAGGCGGCGCTGCCAGGAGCTTCCCCACGGGACCCCAACCCCGTCCCTCACCCTGGTCACAGACCTGTCGCATCTTGGGCGGGGGGCATTGGGGCGAGCTCCACGCACTGGGCCACTGGTGGGAATAGGACCTGGCCCTTTGTATCAACGTCCAGGAGCTCAGAGTGGCTCCCCTGGCTTGTCCCGTGTCCTTGCCCTAGCTGAAGGGCCGGGCGGTGCCGGTCCCGACGGGCCATACAGCTGTGATGTGTTACATCTACAGGCTGGGCAGGGCCAGGGCTTCAGCCCAGTGTGCGGAGATGTCAGCCATTCACCTGGTAGCCGCCCACCTGCCTGGCACCAAGAGTGTCCTGGCGGATCCCCTCAGCAGGGCCCTCTTGTCTCCCCACGCGTGGTTGGTCCACCCGGAGCTGTCAGCCTGGTCTCCTGCAGGCGGGGGACTCCCCGGGTGGACCGGCCCTTGTCTCGGCAGAACAGGAAGGGCCCCGGGTCTGGTTTGGGCAGGGCAGGGATGGCCTCCTGGTCAGACCCTGCCAGGCCCCTTGCTCAGGGATGCTGATGTTTGCCTCCCTGCTCCCCAGGGCCCTGCCAATATGAAGCAAGACAGGGACTGTCCCCTCCTAGCCCGGCGTGGCCTCACCAGCACCGGTCTGTTGTCAGTGGTCAGCCCCTGCGATGCCCCTTCGGCCGGACCGGCTGTCCCAGAGCCCCGGAACTGGCTGCACTGAACCCAGCGGCGCTGTCCTGAGCACCTGGCTGCTGTGGGGCCGAGTCTGGACGCCTGGGCATCTCTCTGCTGGTGTCTAGCGGGTCTGGACAGGCAGCCGGCCACCCCCCACCAGGGCTGCTGATGTGGGGAAGGGGAAGCGGTTCACGTGCTGGGCCTTGGAGCGACGCGTTCGGGCTGAGACGGCCCCACGGCAGGATGTCCTGGGCTATTTGCTGCACCTTAACTCCAGGGCCAGTCGCTCTCTCTGGTTGGGGTCCATGAGGCGGCCACGTCGGCGTTCCACCCTCCCCTCCAGGCCGGTCACACTCTTCTGGCGGGGTGCACTGGGTGGTGGTGGGGGGGGGGTCATTCCACCCTCTGCTCCAGGGCCAGTCGCTCTCTTTGGTCAGGGTGCACCGGGTGGCTGTGTTGGCATTCATAGAATCCTAGAAGAGCAGGGTTGGAAGGGACCTCAGGAGGTTCTAGTCCAATCCCCTGCTCAAAACAGGACCAACCCCAACGAAATCATCCCAGCCAGGGCTTTGTCAGGCCTGACCTTAAAAACCTCTAAGGAAGGAGATTCCACCACCTCCCTAGGTCACCCATTGCAGGGTTTCACCACCCTCCCTAGGTCACTCATTGCAGGGTTTCACCCCGCTCCCTGGGGATCCCATTCCAGTGCTTCACCACCCTCCTAGGGAAATAGTGTCTCCTATATCCAACCTAGACCTCCCCCACTGCAACTTGAGCCCATTACTCCTTGTTCTGTCATCTGCCACCACTGAGAACAGTCTAGATCCATCCTCTCTGGAACCCCCTTTCAGGTAGTTGAAAGCAGCCATCAAATCTCCCCTCAGTCTTCTCTTCTGCAGCCTAAACAATCCCAGTTCCCTCAGCCTCTCCTCAGAAGTCATGTGCTCCAGCCCCCTGATCATTGTCCTCGGCTGAACTCTTTACAAGAAGGATGTGGATAAATTGGAGTGTGGGGCCTAAAACTGGACCCAGGACTCCAGACGAGGCCTCCCCAATGTCGAATAGAGGGGAACGGTCACGTCCCTCGATCTGCTGGCAATGCCCCGACTTATACAGCCCAAAATGTCGTTAGCTTTCTTGGCAACAAGGGCAACTGTTGACTCACGTCCAGCGTCTCATCCACTATCACCCCTGGGTCCTTTTCTGCAGAACTGCTACCCGGCCGTTCGGTCCCGAGTCTGGAGCAGTGCCTGGGATTCCTCCGTCCTAAGGGCAGGACTCTGCACTTGTCCTTGTTGAACCTCATCAGCTTTCTTTTGGCCCAATCCTCTAATTTGTCCAGGTCCCTCTGTATCCTGTCCCAACCCTGCGGCGTCTCTACCACTCCTCCCAGTTTAGTGTCGTCTGCAAACCAGTCCACACCATCCTCCAGATCATTGATAACGATATTGAATAAAACTGGCCCCAGGACCGACCCTTGGGGCATCCACTGGATACCGGCTGCCAACTAGACATGGAGCCATTGATCACGACCCAACGATCCAGCCAGCTTTCTATCCACCTTGTGCTCCATTCATCCAGCCCAGACTTCTTTAACGTTCCCCCCTCCGCTCCAGGGCCGGTCGCTCTCTTCGGTTGGGTGCACCGGCGTGGGGGGTGATGTCGTTGTTCCCCCCTCCGCTCCAGGGCCGGTTGTTCTCTTCAGTCGGGTGCACCGGGCACCCGTGTCGGCGTTCCACCATCTGCTCCTCAGCAGGTCGGTCTTCGCCCGTCCCACGACGACGCGGTTCCGGAAAGGTCTGGAGCGTCTTTACCCTCACGTCCAGGAGCCGGTCCCCCCGCGGACCTGACTCGGGCGCTGTCGCAGCTCATGAGTCCCCCGCTTTGAACCCTTGGTGTCCTGCTCCTCTCCTGGGGGGTCTCCTCGGTCTGTGTAACCTCGGCCCACAGCCTGCGCCTGGTGCGTCCACTGCAGCTGCTGTTTCCCCCCTGGCCCTGCAGAGGGCGCCTTCTCTCCCATGGGGCTGGGGTTTGGCTGCCGTCGGGGGACAGACCCATGGGGCTGTTGACTCTCGACCTGGGGTCTCTGGGTCTCCCGCGGGTCAGGGGGGAAGAAAATTGGGACTGGTTCTGTTCTGCACATGGGGCAACAGTTTGGTAAGTTGCTATTTTGAGCACTCACAAGAACAGCTCCCCTGACCCAAATCCGGCCCTGCCCTCCCATCATCCCCATCCGGCCCTGCTCCCCCCTCACCCCAAATCCGGCCCTGCCCCCCCTCACTCCCCATCTGGCCCTGCTCTGCTATTGCTGCCCAGTCTGTGGTCCTGCCCTCCCTCACAGCCCCCCATCCAACCCTGCCCACTTCCCCACTCTGTCTCCCATCCAGCCTTGATCCCCCCGTCCCTGCCCCGCATCTGACCTCCCTGCACCTGGCCCCAGCAGTGATTTGCCATCACAGCCTCAGTGGGTGGACACACACGGCCCAGACCCCCCTGCCTGCCTCAGCCTGGCCCAGAACCCCCCTCGGCACTGCTGGGGCCCAGGGGTCATTTTGGCACCCCTGGCCCACGGATGCACTGTGCACCTCAGCCCCCTGTGAAGTGGTGCCCGGCCTTGTGAGGGTGCCAGTCCCTGGGCCGCACACTCAGATCTGCCCCCACTGCCCCTCCGCCAGGGCTGCTCCCCGGGGCACACGGAGCTGCTGGGCTGGACCCTGCCGCTGGCAGAAGCCCCTGTGGGGAGGGAAGCGACTGCAGCTCAGAACAGCTGTGGGGGGTCTGAAGAGTTGTGGGGATCGCAACAGAACTGGGGGGCTGGAGTTTTACAGCCCTTCCCATGGCCTGACTGTACTGCAGGGAGAGAGACCTCCGCTAGGGGGCAGCGTGGGCCAGAGCAGGAGGCGGGGTGGCTGGGAGCCAGGACTCCTGGGTTCAGCGCCCACCTTGGCCACTAATTTGATGATGTCCTGGGCAAACCCCTCGCTCTCCCCAGGTCTCTCGTTCTCAGATGTGATGGGGTCGGGGGTGGGGTTGATCTCACCTTGGTCCTGCGGGCAGAGCTCCTGGGTCTGGGCAGCGCCTGGCCCAACACAGCCCTGCTCTCAGCTGGGGTCCGTGCAGCCCCTGGGCAGGGGGACTGGCTGTCTCGCACGGGGGACGACGACTGGGACAGGAGGTCTCTCCTATCTAGAGGGCCCCAGTTCCGGCACGGGCTGGGCCAAGGGGTTGAGGAGCGGGATGGGTTGATTCTTCGTGTTTGCTCCTGTCCAGTCCCGGTCAGGGGTTTGCTCTGCGTGCCCCGTTGCTGGGGATTTTCCCCCCGGTGGTATCCATAGGGCTTGCTCTAGGGCCTCTGCACCGGTATAGGGGGCACCCTCAGCCCTGCACCCTCCAGATCCTTCCAACCCCTGGGACGGTCACTGGAACCGTCTCTCTCTTCCTGCCAGTGGTAACTGCTGGATTGTTGGGAAGAGTTGGTCGTTGTCAGGAGTTAGTCCCTAAACAGGGACCTTGTTCCCGGGCTGGGGCAGGCTCCGGTGTCCAGGTCTCAAGCCACAGCCGAGAGTGATCCCCAGATGAAGTGTCAGCCTGGCCTGGGGGAGACTCATGGACAGGATACGGCAGGATCTGCCGGAGTTTCAGGCCCCGCACACAACGGGACAGGGACATTCGACTGAGAGCCCCATAGATGGAGCCGCGCTGAGACTGGCCTTTGAACCACTGGGACTCCGCACCAAGCACGTCCCCCTCTGTGCCTAGTGCCCATCCCCCTGGCATCGGGGCCTCTCCAGCAGCACAGGACACGTGCAGACCGGGGGCGCTGCCCGAGGCCCAGAGGAGACCAGGACGGCCTGGGGGGTGAGATGCGACCTGTGTCAGGCCACTCGCCTTCCCCTCAAAGACACACAGCGGGGGGAGGTTACACCCCCTACGGCACCCAGGCCACCAAGGGATCCTCCAGGTACCCGGGCACTGGGAGAGGCCTGGCTCCCCGCAGGGCATCTTCTTCCCCAGGGCCCAGAGCCTTTCCGGCTGCCAGGGTCCTGATGGCCTGACTGGTTCCTCCCCCACCAGGGACCGGCAGCCCCGCAGGGGAACCGTCTCACAGTGGGGTCAAGGGGGAAGCTTGTGTCAGGTCCCCCTGGTGGTCCCCAGCCCATCCCTGGTCTCCATCCCTGCTCAAGTCCCCAGCAGCGAGCTGCTGTTCCCCAGCAGGCCGTCGCCCATCGGCGACTGCCTGTAGCAAAACTCCCCCACGGCTGGGGATGGGGCACTCACTGGGGAGGGCTCTGAGTCACTGCAGGGAATTGTCTCCCCGGGGTCTGGCTGGCGAGTCTCGCCCACGTGCTCAGGGTCTAACCCATCCCCATGCTTGGGATCAGGAGGGAATTTTCCCCCCGGTCAGATTGGCAGATTTTTGCCTTTGCCTGCACCGTGGGTGGGGGTGGGTCACGGGCAGATTTAAACTGGTGTCAGTGGTGGAGTCTCTGTCACTCGACGTCTTTATCCCATGGTTTGAAGACGTCAGTGACTCAGCCCGAGGTTTGGGGTCTGTTACAGGAGTGGGTGGGGCAGGTTCTGGGGCTGTGGGGGGAGGGGCAGGAACCCTGAAGGGAAGGGATAACCTGCCCCAGGGGACCTGCCCCGGTAACTACAGCTCAGCCCCTGTCCTGACACAGCTGGGGGTAGATCTTGTCCCACATGCCTGTTAACCCCTCACTGCAGACACCCACCGGCCTTACAAACCTCCCGTTCAGGGGTCAGTGACCTTTCAGACGGGCTGGGCCGAGTCTTCCTTTATTCTCTCTGATTTAGGGTTTCGTGTGCCCGTGATACATTCACATTTTTGAAGGTCTTTTTCTAGAGGTCTCTAATATAGAACTGAACTAGTGTTGTATGTAGAGTAAATAAGGGTTTAAAATGTTTAAAAAGCTTCATTTAAAATTCAATTAAAATGTAGAGTCCCCCGGACCGGTGACCAGGCCCCGGGCACTGAGAGTGCCACTGAAAATCAGCTCGTGCCATAGGTTGCCTAACCCTGGACTAGATGATCAGAATGGTCCCTTCTGGCCTTAGAGTCTATGAGCAGGAGGACTGGAGCCAGGACTCCTGGGTTCTATCCCAGCTTTGGGAGGGGAGTGAGGTCTAGTGGGTTAGAGCAGGGTGGGGGCTGGGAGTTAGGACTCCTGGGTTCTCTCCCCAGCTCTGGGAGGGGAGGGGAGTCTACTGGGTTAGAGCAGGGGGGGCTGGGAGCCAGGACTCCTGGCTTCACCTCACACACATCATCAGTGCTTTATAACACAAAGGATTGAGGAATGAGTGACCGAATGGCTGCAGTTGGGGAGAATTTGGCTGGCTGGGGGCCGGGGCGGGGGACAACAGGACCTTTCCTTTCTAGGAGCACCAGGTCCAGTCCAGCCCCACCAGGGGGAGACTGGCTGGCGGCGGGGAGGGGCAGGAGTGAGCTATGGGGCCTGTCCCCTCTGTGGGGGTCGCTGGTTCTGTTGCAGGGCCCTGTCTGTTGCAATGGCTGTTTGCCCCAGCAGGGGCATGGGGGGACACGGGGCCCTGCCAGCAGCCCCTGCTCCACCTGCCCTGGGCTCTGCTCCCCTTGCCCTGGGGACAGGTGACACTGGGCCCTGCTCCCTCCCCACTGGCCCCCCACGGGGCTGCCTGGCCCCAGGAACCTCCCAGCCGGGGCCACTTCTCCCCCCGCCCCTGAGCCCTGGAACCGCCAGTGTCTCCCTTTCACTCCCCCGGGGCTGGACTCTGCCCAGCGTGGGGGAGAGGGGGGTAGCAGGGGGGGAACTGAAACCCTGGGGCATCTGCAGCGTCACTCAGCCCCCGTGGGACCCAGCATGGAAACGCTGGACCCAGGGGTCGGCCTCCCGGTGCTGGGGGCTCCCCCTACGGAGAACTGCCCCCATTCAGCCCCAGTCTCGGTCGGGGTCTGTGCAGCTCCAGGCACCATGGGGCCCTGGTCTCTGCTGAGGGAGTCAAGGTGGTGCCTGGTGGTGGGTGGGGGAGGGAGGAATCAGTTTTGGTCTGGTGTGTATGTGCAGCACCTGGAACAATAGGGACCTCAGGCTGAGTCTGGGTCTGAGTACTAGGAATAATTTATACACAAACAAGGGGACAGTCAGTGAAATTGAAAGGTGCCCAGTTGAAAGGTGTCAAAAGGAAATCTGTGCTATTGGCCTGGGGAACTCACTGCCACAGGATCTCACTGGAGCCAAGAGCTCAGCGGGATTCACACAGGAACGGGAGATTTGTAAGGCCGGTGGGTGTCTGCAGTGAGGAGTTAACAGGCATGTGGGACAAGATCTACCCCCAGCTGTGTCAGGAGAGGAGCTGAGCTGTAGTTACTGGGGCAGGTCCCCTGGGGCAGGTTATCCCGTCCCTGTGGGGTTCTTGCCCCTCTCCCCAGAGCCACTGGGACTGGCCCCACTCAGAGACCGGAGACCGGGTTAGATGGCCCCGGGGCTGAGCCGCTCTGGGGACCCCTGTCCCTCCAGAGAGCTGTTCACATCAGACACCTGCGGCTGCCCAAAGCCCAGCGCGTGGGCTCGGGCTCCGGGGCTGGGTCACAGGAAGGGTCTTGTCCAGGCACCTCAGGGGTGGCAGAGCCGGCTAGGCCGGCAAAACCCTTCAGGGCACCAGAGACGAGGCTGGAATTGTGGCTACTCACCGGCTGCCCTGGGCCCATGGAGGGATTTGGTCTGATTCGGGGGTGCAGTCAGCCAAGGAGTCAAACCAGGCTGGATCGGGGCTGGTGCCCCCAAGAGGGGAAAGGCTCCATGTCCCATTCACAACCTCCCCAGCCAGCCAGTCCCCTTCCCTGGGACAGGATCTGAGGGCGTCCCCTAGAGAGGAAAGGCCCCGTGCCTCGAACCCGGTCCCCCTGAGCCATTCCCCACCCGCCATCCAGGGGCTGCACGGACCCCAGCTGGGATCGGGGCCGTGTTGGGCCGGGCTCTGCCCAGACCCACGGGCTCTGCCCTCGGGAGGTTACAGCCTGAGACGACAGGACAACGGGGGGTCGCCAGCCCCACGTCACAGCTGGGAACAGAGCCCCAGAGTGTGGGATTTATGCCCCAGTACACACCACACAGTAATGCCAAAGAGGGGAACTGAACCTAGGAGTCCGGGCTCCCAGCTCCTCCCACCTTTAACCCACCAAACCCCAAGATAGAACCCAGGAGTCCTGGCTCTCAGTTCCACTGCCCCCATAACCCACCAGACCCCCCAGAGCTGGGGGTAGAACCCAGGAGTCCTGGCTCCCAGTCCCCATGTACGGGGCCCTGCTGGCTGTCCTGGGGTGAGCTGGGTCCTGGGGGAAGCTGAGTCAGGGGGCTCAGAGGGACCCAGGCCCGCGGGAGGGGAGGTGTCATGACCGGACTGAGCGTGTGGGGCGGGGGGGGGGAGTGAGGTGAGGCTGCGGCAGCCGCCGCCCCATCCCCAGCCCCCCACTCATCACCAGCCCAACCCACCCGGCTGCTCCCAGCCCCTCAACCAGCCCCAGCCTGGCCCAGACCGGCGCAAATCTGCCGGAGACCGATGACGCTGCCCGGAGCCGCGTGCTGATTGGCCGGGCTGGGGGGTTACTTGAGTTCAAGGTGAAGTGGAAGCTTCTGGGGAAAGTCCCGAGGGCTGGGAATTGGGGGAGGGGTCAGGTGGGGATGCTGGATGGGGAGTGGGGGAGGGTGAAGGGTTCTGGGCAGCTCAGGAGCTCGTGCCTGCCACCAGCAGAAGTTGGTCCAATATAGCTCTGACCTCCCCTACCCCACCCTGTCTCCCTGAGCTCCTGGGATCCACCCGGCTGCAAGACACAGCAAAGCGCTGGCTGGGGCAGGGATCTGCAATGACCCCTGGGCCCTGCTCTGGGTCATGGCTTTCCAAGGCAGCCTCCATGTTACCTAGCTGGCCTGCCTGGCACTGGGCTTTATTCTGCACGCCCCTTGGCCAGTTCCTTTAGCACTCTTGGGTGATGCGTGTGTCTAATTTTATCAGCTGCTGCTCCCTTCCTTCCTTGTTCAAGATGGGAAATTTTCTGATTCATCCACAGCATCACAAAGGACGGATCCAGCCTCCTGCCTCACTCCAAACACAGCCAGGACTAGCTATGGGACATTTCTGCCTTTCCTGCTTCACTAGTTACAGTTTCACCATCTGCCTCCAGCACTGGACCTGACCTAGGGCTTTGTTTGTTCCTAAAGGGTTTTTAAGCTGTCTTCTTATTGTCCTGCACACTACTGGCCATTGGATCCTTTAGTTTCCCTTATCAGTTGCCCTCATTTTTACTTGTAACTTATATTCTTTGCCATTTACTCCCTCTTTCCCATCCTCTGGACTGACAGGGCGTTGATCCCGTCCAGCTCGGTGTTTGGACATTCCAGCCATTCACGCAGTATACTTAAAAAACATTTTTAACCCAGAACCTGAACCCTGCCGGTGTGTCTGTGAGTCGACTCCTCCCCCCTGCAGAACTCAATGGGGCATGGTCGGCTTGTGCAGATCCAGCCTCCGGAACGTGGCTGGGTTTGGAGAGCGATGTGCTCCCACCGGATCAGCTGTTGTGGTGGTTAGTGCCCCCCCCCCCCAGGGTAAAAATATGACCCTGGTTTCACAGGTCCCTGGGCGATGCTCTGAACTGCTCCCCACGGTGCCGGGCAGGACTCTGGGGGACCCTCCTCTCTGTGAGCGACTGTCTCCAGGGCGAGCAGGTCACCCGGCTCCCACCTTCCTGGGTCTGACCTCGGAGCATTCGACATCCCCTGCCCCACGGTGCGCTTCCCACAGTGAGCCCGCCCAGGCGGAGTCTGGGGGAAACAAGAGGGTCCTGCCCCCTAACTCCACAGTCAGACGTGACTCTCAGTCAGCTGGGGAAACAGAAGGTTTATTAAACAGTGTGTGTAGGTACAAAGAACCAGACCCCTCAGCTGGGTCCATTTTGGGGGGCAGTGAGCCAGACACCCCGTCTGCACTTCACTCCATGTTCCCAGCCAGCTCCAGACTGAAACTCCCTCCTGCCCTGCCTCCCCTTGTCCTTTGTCTCTTTTTCCCTGGGCCAGGAAGTCACCTGATCCCTTTGTTCTCACCTTCAGCTAGCACCTTACAGAGGGGGGAAGGGCCCAGGCCCTCATCTACCAGGCTACAAGGCATCCGCCACTTACTTACACTGGCCCCCTGCTCTGCACCAATTACACCCCCTTATCCCTCCACATAGACGCTCAAGAAATGCACAGGGGAAACTGAGGCACCCACACACAATCCAGAGAGAACATTAAGAACATCCCCACTCCGTCACACCTGGTTTCTAGCCTATCAGCTCACGTCAGCTCCCAGGCGCTGGTTCCCGTCCTGCTTTGTCTGGGGGACTGAGGAGCCCCCTGCTCCCAGGAATCAGCTCCCTGGGTGGGTATTTTACGCACCGGGATCAGGTCACCCCTGAGCCGTGCACCGAACAGGCTCCTTCCCTCGCTCACTCACAGGCAGCTTCTCCAGACCTTGGAGCACCTTCATGGGTCCCCTCTGAACCCCGCTAATTTTTCAGCCTTTCCACGGGGCCAACTCCAGGCTGGACACAGCACCAGTGATGGTCTCACCAGGGCCATGTACAGAGGTGACCCCCATGTCCCGGCACCTGCCCCATATTTCCCTCTTCCTAGAGCCCCGGGTCACATCTGCCCCCAAGCCACAGCCTGGCACGGGGAGCTCAGGCTTGGTTAGGTTCTGCCCTGACCCCCCACGTCCAGTTCAGAGTCTGTGTCTCAGGGTACAGCTCCCCCACAGACCTCCCCCGTGATGGAGTGGAAATGCCCTTACTGGTTCCTCTCACTATTGTGTGAAGGGTCCATACCTGAAGCTGTAACTTGACTCCAGGTCGGGGAGGAAGGTAGCTGACCTCCTGCCCGGGAAAGAGACAAAGGAAAGGAGGAGGAGGGGCTAGGAAGTGGGTTTCAGTCTGAAGCTGGCTGGAGTCAGGCAGGGGAGGGCAGAGGGGCTTCCTGGCTCCCTGCCCCCCCAAAATGGACTCAGCGGAGGGGTCGCGTTCATTGGATGGTCTGTGTTAGACCATGTACCCGTCATCTAATAAACCTCTGTTTTACTGGCTGGCTGAGAGTCACGTCTGACTGTGGAGTTGGGGTGCAGGACCCACGGGCTTCCCCAGGACCCCGCCTGGGCGGGTTCGCTAGGGGACCGCACGGAGGGGCAGAAGGTGCTGGATGCTCCGAGATCAGACCCAGGAAGGTGGAAGCTGGAAGCTGTGAAGCTCCTAGCTCCGAAGACAGGCTGTTCACAGAGAAGAAGCTTCCCCCACAAAGTCCTAACTGGCTTCATAGAGAGCAGTTCCAGGGCATCACCCCAGGGACTCTGTGATGACTGGTGGTAAAAGTGGGATATATTGCATCCCATGGATGGCGCATCTGACAGTAAGTGACTGGGGAGCAATAAAATAAAAGGGGAATCTCCGGGGATCAGGCGTGCTGAAGGCCCAGAGAAGGCCAGTTTCAGGGGGTGGAGAAGCTGCAGCTTAACTCGAGAGTGTATGACCAGCGAGAAGGACTGTTGCGGAACCAGGGTCCCCCTGAGAACTGCAGGGTGCAGTGTCAGGGGCGGAGAAGCCTGTGGCTTGGCTCTAGGAGGGAGAAAGACTTTTGCAGTAACAGGGTTCCCCTGGGAATTACAGCAAGTGGTTCCGGGGTGGAGGAGCAGCAGATCAACCCTGGCAAAGAGGCGGTGACCTCGAGAAGGGCTGGCACACAGAAGAGGTTCCTGCGAGTCCACAACAAGCTGCAAACAGCAGAGTAATGAAGGACATTGTAACCCTGTGCAGACAGAGAGGGTTATGCATTGAGATGTGCACCAAGGCCCAGTTAATCGTGCAGTGGAAGGTTGATGACCAGCTGGCGGATGATGGCTGCTCGAAGATACAGATTCCTGACCCAGGTTGGGTTGCAGGAGAATCTGGGAGCATCTGGAGTGGTCACTGGGCATCCCGAAGACTCCTGTCCCCAACCAGACGGGGGTCTTCACGATTGGGTTCCCCATCAGGGGACCGGAGAGAGAGGGAAGTGGAGCTGAGTCCAGGAAGGGAAGTGGACTGTGAGAGGCAGCAAAAGCCTGGAAAAGCGCTGCAGGAGGAGCAGCAGTGTGGACTGGGGATGGTGAAGCCGAGGAGCCCAAGGGACTTCTGAGGGGCGAGTGGGGATAGACCCCTGGATGCCAGTTCTGCACGGAGCCTCAATACTAAACTGGGGTCCCTGGTTAAGGGATGGGGGGTGGGAACGTCCACCTCACTGCTGTGGAGCAGGCTGGCAATTCGAACCAGGGGAGCCCTGCGGAAAAGCCCCGGTGTCTAGCTCCCTTGCTGGGTCCCAAGGCTATCGACGCCATCAGCCAGATGGGTGGGGTGGTGGACAGACTCCCACCCCTGACCCCGACCTGTATGTCTGTGTGGAGTCCCCTGGGTTCAAGTCATGTGGACACCCAGAGGGAGCGGAAGGTGGGGGTGAATGGGGAGACAGTCCTGGGGTGGTGAGACCCTGGGACAGAGAGAAGTGTTGTCGGGCCCCAGGTGATGCAGTGGCACCAGATGCTGGGGGGCTGTGGAACCTCGGGGAGGGTCACAGGGATGGAAACATTCGTCCTGCCTAGAGCCTAGACCCCTGTGCAGACCCAGGAGGGGTCAGGCTGGCAGGTTGTTGGGGGTCTCCAGGATATCGGCTGTGAGATCCTGTTGGGGGGTGACTGTGTCTCTTTGGGGCAGGATCCAGACCCTGCTCCTGTAACGGCCGAGGGTTTGAATTTGAATCCGGGGAACCAATTAGTGAGAGGAAGATGGTCAGTGAAAATGCAGATGACCTGGCTGGCGGGGGAGGAGCGGTTGGGCTCAGGATACCTGCCGGCCTGTAGTCCGAGCTCTGGGGCGGGGTGGGACAGAGAGATGTTCACCTCCCCACTGCACACCGGAGAGGAGGCTCCCGCTGGCTCTGATGCTGTGACCGGAGCAGTGAGCTCGCTGCCTGCCCCTGCTGGGACAGCCAGGGCAGCGCTGAGCATGGGGAGAGCTGAGACCCCAGCTGAGTGGGGGGGCCACAGGCAGGGCAGGAAGACGGGCTACTGGGAAGTGATTGCTTGGGAGGTGGGGTCTGTCAGGAACAGGGCCCAGTGGGGCTGTGACCCCAGGCCCGGCTAGCGAGAGGGACCAGGCCCCATTCCCTTCCCCAGCAGCTGAACTGCAAACCGAGCTGCAGAAGGATCCCTCCTTAAAGGAGCTGAGGGAGCATCCTGGCCAGAGCACTGCAGACCCCCTCGGGGAAGGCAGATTCCTGGGGGAGAAGGGAGTCCAGTACCGGGAACGGGCTCCCCAAGGGGAAGTGGAACTGTGGTGAATCAGGAGACAGCAGGTGGTGCCCCAAAAGTATCAGTGCAGGCTATTGTACCTGGGCCACAAGGTGGAGAGGATCAAAGATTGGCCTGTTCTCCAGGCTCTGTTGAGACAGCGAGGTACCACCAGGGTGTTGTACCCCCAAGTTAGCTCCCTTGCTGCCCCAGTTTCGGAGCTAGGGAAGAAGAGTGAGCCAGACAAGGTGGTCTGGGAACAAGCAGGGCCAGAGGGCTCTCTGTGCGCTGAAGGAGGCTCTAATCCAAGGCCTGGTGTAACTCCTACCAAGGAGTGACGTGATATGGAGCACCCAGGAAAACACTGGTGAGGTCGAACTTCCCCAGGCCACTGGCTGACCTGACCTTGCTCAGTTAGTTCTCGAAGGGGGGAGAACTGTGAGGGGATAGAAATGCTCTCAGTGGCTCCTCTGACTATTGTGTGAAGGTGTCCATACCTGAAGCTGTAACTTGACTCCAGGTGGGGGAGAGAGGTCTGGTGATATCTACTAGCCAGGGAAAGAGACAAAGGAAAAGCAGGGGAGGGGCTGGAGGGTGGGTTTCAGTCTGGATCTGGCTGGAGTCAGGCGGGGGAGGGCAGAGGGGCTTTCTGGCTCCCTGCCCCCAAAATGGATCCAGCGGAGGGGTCACATTCGCTCTACGGTCTGTGTTAGATCATGTACCTGTCATCTAATAAACCTCTGTTTTACTGGCTGGCTGAGAGTCACGTCTGACTGTGGAATTGTGGGGCAGGACCCACGGGCTCCCCCAGGACTCCGCCTGGGGGGCTCACTGTGGGAAGCACATGGAGGGGCAGAAGGTGCTGAACGCTCCGAGGTCAGACCCAGGAAGGTGGAAGCTGTGAAGCTCCTAGCCCTGGAGACAGGCTGTTTACGGAGAGGAAGCTTCCCCCAGAGTCCTGACTGGCTTCATAGGGAGCAGTTCCAGAGCATCGCCCTGGGGACTCCGGGACCCGCCCCCATCATGTGGGAGCCACGGCCTCGGTTCCTGGCTGTGCGAAAACAGGTGTGAATGGGCCCAGCTCCCCATGTGTAACTGATCTGTCCCATTGTGACCCACCGAGCCCCAGTCTTGGTGTCCCCTGCAGACCACGGCGGGTTTACATGGTCTCTTGGCTTACCCAGCTACTGACTCACCCTGGCCCCAGGGCCGGGCCCTGCCAGACCCCACCGGAAACACCTCGCTTCCCCTCCCCCGGGTCTCCCCAGCCGGCAGGCGCCCAGGGCCTGGGTCTGGAGCTGCCTAAAGGGAACCGGGAACATTCCCACCAGGGACAGCTGGACCACGCCAGCCAATGGGAACGCGCAGCAGGCGGGTCCAAGGCTCCAGCAGCCCATGGGAGAGCTTGGTCGGTCAGTGGTGTTATTGGCAGGTTGGAGGATCCAATCGCTGCTGGCTGGGATCAGGGGTGGGCGGGGTCTCCCAGCACATGCCAGGGGAGGGGTGTGAGGAAGCTGGGCTGGGGGCTCTGTGCCATGGTCAGGGGCGGGGGCGGGGGGATCTGCCCTTCACGTCCCAGTGACCCCAGCCTGGGGGGCGCCACCGCAGCCCCCAGACAGGCCAGAGTCTCTCTGCAGCCGCTCGCCCTGCGGGGCTCAGTCCCGGGGAGCCTGGCCCATGAGCCCTGCCCTGCTCCTGGGCCCCCGCCATGGGACGAGCTCAAAGTGCCCCATGGACCATCCCTCAGCCCCAGAGACACCCCCCCCGCCCCAGGAGGAGAACGGCCGCGTTTCACACACGGGGAAACTGAGGCATGGAAAGCCTCTCAGCTCGCAGCAAGTCAGTGTCAGCAACAGAACCCAGGAGTCCTGACTCTCAAACCCCTGCTCTAACCCTCTAGCCCCCACTCCCCTCCCTTCCCAGAGCTGGGACAGAACCCAGAAGTCTTGGCTCCTTCCTTAGCTCTCATACCAAACCCTGGTTATAACCCGGTGCCCCTGCCCAGACGGTGGCTGGGCTGGGGTTACACAGGCTGCCGGGGGCACAGCCAGGCTGACCAGATTTTAAATCATGATCAAAAAAAGCAGAAACGTCCCCAAAACCCACTTTATTGCTGTTCGCAAAGCTGCAGAGCGAGATGGGGTGGGGGGGCAGGGCTGTGGACACACACAGGGTGGGGCAATACAGGGACTGGGCCCATCCCACGCACCCCGTGCTGGGTACTGGGCTCAGCCGGGCTGGACCCCAGGGGAGCTGCACACAGGTACCAATGGGGCTTTTAGCCAGGGCCTGGGGCTGCCCCGCCCCCACAACCATGGGCCTGATCCCACCCCACAGGGATCCCATTGATCTGGAATGGCTGAATCTGCCCCAAAGCCTTCTGGACAATGGCAGGAGGGGCTTTACCTGGGGTGACTGAAAGCAGCCTCTGGCCAATAGGGGCCGGGCTCAGGGCCCATCCAGCACCCACTGGAGTGGCCCTGAGCCATGGGGTTTGGATCAGTAACATGTACACTACTGCCCCCTGACAAGGGGCGACCCCCATTCACAGATCCATGGGCCAGGAGCCTTCTCCCCAGATAGGCACCCCCCTCAAATGCCCAGCAGTGCGGTGCGGGGGCAGCCTGAGGGGCCGGCTCCCCAGTGAGTCTCTAGTGCAGGGGTTCATAACCCACAGCCCACTCAGCACAGAGCTGCGGCCCACTTCACACCCTCAGGCCCACACAGGGAGTGTATCTGTTGTGTGGATGTGGCCCACAAACAGAGCAGCCTGACTATGCAGCCCACAGTGGTAAACAGGCTGAGGACCACTGGTCTAGCAGGTTAGCTCAGTGCAGTTATGGAGTCGGGGGGCCCCTGTCCGGGGGCCCCTGTCCGGGTACAGCAGCTGGTACCGACATCACAGGAGCGGGGACTCTGGGGGCAGTACGAGTGGGTCTCACGAAGGCACCTGCGGTATTCGGGGGCCCCAGCTCCTTCCCACATTTATCTGCAAGGCAAAGAGGGTCAATTACCAGGAGCCCTGGGGCCTGATGTGAGGCTGGGAGGGATCTGGGCCAATCCCCAGCACCCCCAGGGAATCTCCTATTGACACAGGGGGTTGGGTGGGAGAGGGGTTGTGGGTGGCTGTGGGGGGGCACAATGGCTGTGGGAGGGGGTCTCCTCAGCAGGTGCTAAGTGGACTCAGGGGCTGTGGCTGGCTGGGGGGGTCAGGCCAAGTGGAGGGATCTCCCCAGGGGGTGTTCAGTGAGGGAGGGGCTGTGGCTACCTGGGGGGGTATAGTGGGAGGGGGTCTCCCCAGAGGGTGCTGTATGGGCCCAGGAGCTGCAGGTGCGATGAGTGCCCCCACCCCAGGCTACTCACAAGGGGCCCCGCGGGTTGCGGGTGGCGTTCATCTTCATCCCCTTGATGATGAGGATGGTGCCCGCGATGATGCCAATGATGCCCACGGCCAGGCCAAGGGCGCAGACCAGGGTCTCTGTGGTCTCGGGGACAGGGGTCGGCACCTGGGCTTCTGGAGAGAGGAGGGGAGGGACAGGGCCTGGGGTGAGGGGAGCTGTTCCCGCCCTTCCCTCCCAGAGCTGCGATAGAACCCAGGGGTCCTGGCTCCCAGCCCCCGCTGCTCTGACCCGCCAGCCCCCACTCTCCTCCCAGAGCTGGGGAGAGAACCCAGGAGTCCTGGCTCCCAGTCCTGCCCCCGCTTTAACCCACTTCCCGCCCAGAGCCAGGAGAGAACCCAGGCATCCTGGCCCCCAGCCCTGTGCCCAGCAGGATCCCCGGGTGCCCCGGCCTTACCCCAGTGCTTCACGAAGGTCTCGCCCAGCCCCTCATGCTCCACCCGGCAGTCGTAGAAGTCGCCCTGGCTGGGGAGGAAGGGCAGGTAGGAGAACTTGCGGAAGGCGTTGTCCTGGCGGGGGTAGAAGTCGGTCTCGTAGACGCCCCCCGTCACCTCCTGCCCGTTCTTCAGCCACGCCACGCTGAGCGCGGGTGGGAAGAACTTGTCCACAAAGCAGATCAGGACGTTGGGTTCGCCCAGCTCCACGGGGTCTTCGGGGAACACAGTCACCTCGGGGGGCACTGGGGAGACAAGGTTTAGTGGATCCCATTGCCCGACCCCCTGAGCCAGCCATTAAGTTACCAGGCATCTGGATTTTGACTGCAATGCCCAGTCAAAAACGGACCCTGGCACCACCACCATTAAAAGTCCCATCGGCGAGGCTAAGGCAGGCTCCTTGCAGCTCCCAGGAGCGGCCACCATGTCTGGCCTCTAGGCACAGGGGTGGCCACAGGGACTCCATGAGCTGCTCCAGCCCCCAGTGCCAGCTCCGAAGCGCCCATCGACCAGGAACTGCGGCCACCAGGAGCTGTGGGGGTGGCGCTTGCGGACGCAGGCAGTGCACACCGCACAGAACCGACTGGCCCTGCCTCTGCCTAAAGGCCGGACATGCCAACTACCTCTGGGAGCCACGTGGAGCCTGCCTTACCCCCCCGACTGTGCCACCGTCCGGGAGCCACCCGAGGTAAGAGCTGTCTGGCCGGAGCCTGCATCCCTCACACACCCCAGCCATGAGCCTCCTTCCACAGCCCGAACCTCTCATTTCTGGCCCCACCCCAGAACCTGCACCCCGCAGCTGGAGTCCTCCCTCCCACACCCCTATCCGCTGTCTCAGTCCAGTGAAAGTGAGTGTGGGTGGGTGAGAGCAAGTGATGGGGGGGGTAGGGCCTCAGGAAAAGGGTGTTTGGGTTTGTGCAGTTAGAAAGCTGGCAACAATAGCCAGTCCCTGCCATGGGGCTGGATGGGAGCCAGTGCCCCCTAGAGGGGACAGGCCCCTGCCCCATTCCCCATCCCCCTGAACCCACCAGTCCCTGCACCATTTCTTGCCCCCTGAGCCAGCCAGTCCCTGGTGCTCACACTCCAGCACATGGTCTCTCACCAGGACTGTGGGGGGGTCACCGAGGCCATCCCAGCTCCCTGCCCTGACGGCTCATGGGGCACAAGGGGCAGGGGAGAGAATCTCTCAGGGGCAGGGCCTGGCGCCGGGCAGGGGCAACAAACAGCCCTTGGCAGACAAGCTGCCCTGGGACCCCAGTCTGGAGGGTGAGAACAGCCCGGCCCCTTGCTCTGCAGAGCCCTGGCCCAGCTGCCTGGAGCCCTCCAGGGACTCGGAGGAGGGGCTGAGTGGGGACACTCAGTCTGGTGTGGGGCTGGTACTGGGCCTGTGTGAGGAAGGGAGGGTCCATGGGTGAGCAGGGTGGGTTCCGGGAGAGGGGCCTGGCAGGGAAGGTGACCCACCATTCTGGGCTGGCGTGTGGTTGGTGTTCTTGATCATGAGCTCCAGGTTGCTCTTGCTTATGGCGACATTGCGCAGGGCGAACTGTGCATCAAAGCTGGCGAACTTGCCGAAGTCGGGCAGGCGCCAGACGGTCTCCTTCCTCTCCAGGTCCACGTAGAACATCTCGTCCTGGTCGAACCCCTGTACGAACTCCCCTGACCCTTGCTGGGACTGGTCCGTCCGCTGGTAGAACTCTGCCTGGAAGTGCACGTGGTCCACTGCGGGGAAGATGGGCATCAACAGCAGCACCAGCCCTCCCTCCGGGGGACAGAGGCTCTCAGCGCCTCCCTGACACCGCAGCCGCGACAATCAAACAAGGATGCCCTGTCTCAGGGGAAAGCGGGCGCAGGGAACCCAGGGAGCCCTGGCATCACACTGGGGTACTTGGGCCAGCCCTGCCTGGGAGGGGACAGTGCCCCCTACTGTGCCCCCCGCCTCATCTGTTCACTACGGGGTGGCCTATCCAAGCAGTGGGCAGAGCTATACCCACTTAGCTTGGGAAGGGGACATGACCCCAGTCCAGAGTGGTGTAGGGGGAAGCTAGAGGTTGTAACTGCAGGATATTTCATTCTCCCATCTGTACATCGTGCCCCTACTTGGGTGGGGGGATCAGCCCCCAAATCTCCCTGTGGGGGTGGGGGGCTGCACCCCTAGGGCAGGGCTGTGTCGCACCCAAACCACAGCGACTTCCCCACACTCCCTCTGCTACCCCCCGCGCCAGCCTCCCCCTGTGAGGCAAAACCCTCCTTCCAGCAGCCCCCGCCCAGTTCAGCTCCCCATACCCCTCTCTGGTGGGGGTGATCTGGGGGTAAAGCCACCCCCCACACACACCCTGCAACCAGGTGTCCCAGCCCTCGCCCGTTACCTGTCACCGCCCCGGTGCCCGGCAGGACCAGCAGGGTGAGCAGGGCCAGCTGGGCCATGGGGACGCCCCGTCCTGCGCCCATCTCCTCTCCCGGGCACTGGGCCGGGCATGGGGCCGGCAGCACTAGGGAGCCGGGGGGGGGGGCAGGGCTGGGGGGCAGCACCCGGCATTGGCCAGGGGAGCCCGGCCCAGGGCCCTGCGCCCAATGGCAGAAATCCCTGCGCCGACCAGGCTGTTACTGGGCAGAGCAGCAGCGCGGGGCCTCCCCGAGAGGAGATGGAGAAATTCTGTATGCTGGCTCCTAGGGCTGGGGCTGCACATCCCCGTGTGGACGCAGCGCTGCCAGGAGGGGTTTATCCCCAGTGTGGGGTCAGCACATCCCCGCACGGCCCACACCCGGTCCACACAGCCCCTGTTCTGCAGAACGACTGTGTGTCAGCACTGGGGTGAGGTGTGCGAGTGTGTGTGCAGCAGAGAGGGGGAGGGGCGCAGAGACTCAGGGGCAGAAAAGTGCCTCAGGGAAAAGGACGGTGGGAGTCGCTGAGAGGCTGAGCTGTTCCTGACCCACAGAGACCAAGTCCCCCACTCTGAGAGTCCTTGGGGAGTAAGGCTCAGGCCCATGGAGGTGTGGGGTTGGGGGGCTCAGAACTTCTGCCTGTGGGGCCAGCCCCAAACCTTCTCCTGGGACTAAACTTGCCCCCAACAAAGCAGAGACCCCCACCCCCAGCAGAGGGTTGAGGCACCAGGGGAAGTGGTTGGAGGATCCCAGGCCCATTGCTGGGGGCCCTGCTGTGACGGGGCTGTTCCTGGTGGGACCCAACTGAGAGGGTCAAGTCAGGACAAATTGCTTCTAAAAGGGGCAGTTACAGCCCAGGGTTGGGGTTTCTCCACCTCTAAAGCACCAAACCAGCCACACAGAAAAGACTTTGGTGTCGCCCCACTGGCCACCACAAGTCCCACAAGCAATTCCCTTAGACACTCCAGCTTCCCAGTATCACCAGCAGCCACCTGTCCTGGGGACAAATGGTTATGAAAACCAACACCCCAAATAAAAGAAAACGGTTCTTCCCGATTCCAAAGAATCAGGCCCCAGACCCAGGTCAATATACAAATCAGATCTTACCCACAAATCCTGCTGGTGCCGACCCTTGAGAATCTAAAATCTAAAGGTTTATTATACGAGGAGAAAGATCTAGGGGAGGGTTAGGGATGGTTACAGGAAATCAAATACATGCAGTGATAGCAAAGATCTTAGTTCAGGCTTGTATCAGCAGTAGAACAAACGGCAGGTTCCAGTCACAGTCTCTGGAATACACCCCCCCAGGGATGGGTCATCAATCCTTCGGCCAGAGCTTCCATTTGTAGCAAAATCCCATCCAGAAGTAGGAGCAAGACTGAAGATTGGAGACAAGATGGGGGGGGGGGGGGTGGCTGCAGCAGCTTTTTATAGTTTTTCCCAGGTGCAAGACCCTCTTTGTTCCTGCTGTGAAAAGTCCAGCTCCACTGAGCTCTGGAGTCACATGGGCACATCACATGACCATGCAGGATTTAGGATTTCCAGGTGGCAGCCGTTACCCACAGGCTGCCTTGCATGTCCCTTGGTAGACTTCTCCTGTGGACTGGAGCTTTCCAAGCTCTCAATGAGTCCATTGTGTAGCTGATGATCCTTAATGGGCCATCAAACCAGCCAGGCCCAGCAAACAGCAACTTGTCTGGGATCCCACCCAGAAGCAGAGGATAAGTTTGAGATACAGACCCTACAGAGCCAATATTCCTAACTTTAACTACAAAAATGATACCCACATACCAATGGCATAGTCATAACCAGCAAACGCTAACCTGGTCGTAGACACTTTATATGACCCCCTTTCCATAAGATTTGGTGCCCCTACAAGACCTTGGTTGCACCAACGATCTATATGATTTCAGATTATTTCAGTAACGTGACACCTGCTCTGGGGGGCTGGTCCCTGGGCTGGCCCCGCTCCCCAGCTGCCCCGGGGCCATGGCGGGCGCCAGGCGAGTCCTGCAGCCCGACCCCAGACCCTGCTCTGCCCCCTGCGAGGGAGAAGTGTGGGACCGAGCCCTGCTGGGGCCGGCTCTGCCTGGCGACCGATGACGCTGCCCAGCCCCGGTGCTGATTGGCCCCTGGGCTGGGGGCGCCCGACCCCCCTGGGCAGCGTCCCGGGCTGGTGCTCGGGGCTGGACAGAGACGGGCTCAGTCTGGGGGTGTGAAGGACTTTCCAGGTCTCCCCTCCGGAGCGGGGATGGGGGCGGGGCGGATCCTGGGGGCCGGGGCTCTGCTCGTGACACTGACGGTGCTGAGACCCCCCGCGGCTCATTGCACGGAGCCCACAAGTGAGTGAGACCCGCGCCCGGGGAGCCCCGTCCTGGGTGTGTGTGGGGGGGCGGGGTCGGACCCCCGCACCCTGGGGAATCACGTCCTGCCTATCTCACCCCTGCTCACTGCCCCCTTTCTCTGCCCTGGGCCCCCCCGGTCTGGGCTCGGAGTTACTGTCATTCCCATCCCCCGACAGGCCCCTGCCCGCCCGTCGGGCTGCCCTGGGGCCGGAAGGGGGTGGAGGGGGCTCTCGGGGGCTCTGACTGTTCCCCTCCCCCGCTGGGCTCTGAGCCCCGGGGCGGGCGGCGGGTCCCTGAGCCCGGCCCGTCCCCTCCGCAGGGCGGTTCGTGTACCAGTTCAAGGCTGACTGTTACTTCACCAACGGCACCGAGCGGGTCCGGCTCCTGGCCCGGTGCATCTACAACCAGGAGCAGTTCGTGCACTTCGACAGCGACGTGGGGGTGTTCGTGGGGGAGACCGAGGTGGGGCGGCGCTGGGCCGAGGGCTGGAACAAGGACCCGGCCGAGATGGATTACAGACGGAGTGGGGTGGACCGGTTCTGCCGGCACAACTACGGGGTGTGCGGGTCTTTCACCGTGGACCGGAGAGGTGAGTGGGACGCAGCTGGGGGCGGGCCCGGGCTCCCCGTTATCTCCAGTTCCCGAGCTGTGCCGGAGACGGGGGAGGGGGAACAGGGTCCTGCTCCTCTTGCGCTGGAGGGGGGGGGGTCACTCAGCAGCAGGCGGGGAAGGGACCCAGGTGCTGCGGGGGGGGGGTGATGGGGGGGTCTCCACCCCTCCTTCCTGGGTCTGTCTGGGCACCCCGTTCTGCAGAGAGACAGCCCCAGACCTGTCTCACTGACCCCCCCCAGCCCCCCCGCCCTTCTGAGGGGGTTCAGGCCCCCAAGGCCCAGCCCCCAGCTTAACAACCCTCAACTCCCCCCCGTGGCGGGCGGATGCTGAGGCTTCTACCCACCTTCCTGGGCCAGGCAATGAGGCAGAAACTCCCCCTCCCCCTCCCCCCTCGGGTTGCCCCTGGCTGGGGGGCTGGGTGCAGCCCCTGGGCTGAGATCCTGTCTCCCTGCACCCCAAGCATCAGACAGACCCTGGCTCTGTCTCTATGGGAGTGAGGGGACACAACTCCCCTCGGGCCCTTTCTGCTGGAGCCTGCCCAGAGCAACACAGGGCATGAGAGAACCAGCTCAGTGCGGGGGAGCACGTGGGGGGCTGGGGGTTGTCCCTGGGGTTGGGGGGCCCTTGTTCTCTCTGAGCCCTGCTCTGTCTCCAGCCCCTTTACCAGCTTCCCCCTCTCTCCTCCCAGTTCCTCCCAAGGTGAAAGTTTCCTCCACGCAGTCGGGGTCCGGGCCCCACGCCCACCTGCTGGTTTGCTCGGTGACGGGGTTCTACCCCGGGGGGATCGAGATCACGTGGCTGAAGAACGGGCAGGAGCAGACGGCCGGGGTGGTGTCCACGGAGCTGCTCCAGAACGGAGACTGGACCTTCCAGATCCTGGTGATGCTGGAGATCAGCCCCCGGCGCGGGGACGTCTACACCTGCCAGGTGGAGCACGTCAGCCTGCGGGGGCCCCTCGCTGTGCACTGGGGTAAGAGAATCGGGGGGGCAGCCCTCGGGGGATGGGCCCGGGTCAGAGCTCCGCCCCACCCCTGGGGCGGGGAGCAGGAACGTGACCCCCCCTTACCTCCCCTCGCCATGCACTGGGGTAAGAGCCTCTGCGGGGGGGAGCCCCTGAGCCCGCAGTCAGAGTGCTCACACAAGCCCTGCTAACCCAAATCTATCGACCTGGGCTGGGAGCTCCCTTCCTCGGGCTCCACAACGCCATGTAGACACAAGCTAAGCAGGGCAGTGACGGGGAGGGGGAGGAGGAAAGTCTCCATAGTAATGAGTGGTCTGGAGAAGGGAGATGGGGAGCGTCTGTTGTCCTGTCTCACAGCATAAGGACCAGGGGACACTCAGTGGAATGGAAAGGGGAGAAATTCACACCTGGGAAAAGGAAGGATGTTTCCTACACACTGTGAAATTACCTGTGGAACTCACTGCCACATGATATAACTGAGCCCAAGAACAGAACAAGGTTCACACAGAGACTGGCTATTTCTGTGTCTCACAGACTGTCCAAGACTAGACTCAGAGCATCCCTTGGGTAGGGAGGATCAGGGCAACTGCTCCAGGCCTTGTGGGCCAGTGCAACTGGCTGGTGCAGTTGGTCCCAGAAGAGATGAATCCATCACTTCTGCCCTGGGCCCCACACCTCCCTAGGGATGGCCCTGGCTAGGCCAGTTGATGCTGACTATGGGCAGAGATATCAGACCTCGCACTGCATGGCCTGAGCCGAGCTCCAACTATCACAGACCAGGAGAAGCCCTGACATGGGGCAGATTGTCGCACAGCTGATCCTGTGGGCCCTGGTTCCCGGCCCTGCCCCGGCGGGTTCGGGTCCCCGGCCCTGCCCCGGCCGGTTCGGGTCCCCGGCCCTGCCCTGGCGGGTTCCGATCCCCGGCCCTGCCCCGGCCCTGCCCCGGCCAGTTCCAGTCCCCAGCTCTGACCCATCTCCCATTTCATGTCCCTGTTTCAGAGGCTCAGTCTGACTCCGCCAGGAGCAAGATGCTGACGGGGGTCGGGGGTTTCGTGCTGGGGCTGATCTTCCTGGTGCCCGGACTCCTCGTCTACCTGAGGAATAAGAAAGGTGAGTGGGGCCGGGCGGGGGCGGGGCACCGGGGGAGGTCTAGGGGGAGGTGCGGCTGGGGGGGTCTCAGGGGAATCTGGGCCTGGCTGCAGGCTCCCCTCCCAGCACCCCCAGCAGGGGCTGCTCAGAGTCAGGGGCCTCCCGGCTTCTAGTGTCCAAGGGCAGGGACAGAGCAGGGGCCGTGGGGAGATCTCAGTGCAGGGAGCTGCCCTTCCCACGGGGCTCAGAGCGTTTCCTGTCCTCTCCCCCAAGGGCTGGATTCCTAGTGGGGGGTGTTCCATGCCATGGGGCAGGGGCTGGAGCTCTGACCCCCAGGAACCGGCTCCCCCTGCCCAGGGCTCTGACCATGTTTCTCTTTGTTTTTCAGGGCGCCCCGTTCCCCAACCTGCAGGTAAGTTCAATCCCCCTCCCCCGTTAAACCCGCCTCCCCCCACACTGAGCACAGGCTGCCTGGGGCGCCCGTGGGGCGGCTGCTTCTGCCCCTCAACCCCTGACCCCCGCCAGGCTCAGCCCCGGGGCACTGGGCAGTGGGGTGCTGGCACCGCGGGGGAGGGGTCTGCGGGTCCCTCGGTCCCGTTCAGGCCGATCCCCGAGCTGCTCCTGGGGGCCGAGGGTCCTGGGTCCGGCTGAGCATCACCCAGCCCTGCGGCCGCCAGGCAGAGTCACTGGGGCGCCTGGGGCCTGGCAGAGAAAATCCCCCCGTCCCGCTCACCCCACAGCCAGGGGCTGATTTCTCTCCCCTCTCCCCACAGGGCTCCTGAGTTAGACCCTGGGTGTCGTGTCCCCGACCGGCCGGCAGGAGTTTCCGATCGACTCGCCCAGCCTGGAGAATGGAGAACCTGGGGCCGGTCCCTTCCCGTCCCCCCTGCTCCCCGCGCTCTGCCTGGCTCCAGCCCCCGCCGCCCCCGCCTGGGGACCCCACCCTGCCTCTCAATCCCTGCAGGGCCCTGGGATGACCCTGTCACCCTGTCAAGGGGCTCACGAGTGTGGGGACCAGTCTCAGGGCACAGTTGGTACCTGGGGCACCAGCCCCACATTGGCTGGGCTCTGTAGGGAGATTTCACCCGAGTATTGGTTGTGATCTCTGCAGACCCTGTGACCACGTCACCGCGGAACCACGGACAGTCCCCTCGGGCTCTCCGCTCTGTCTGCCCACCCCGGCCGCCTGCCCTTGTGATCCATCCATTGTCCCTCCCACCCCACATCACAGCGATAGTCGGGTCTCTCCCTGGTCCAAGGGACCCGTCGCTTACCCCAGGACAGTTCCACCTTCAGTCTCACCCCACAGATGACGCTTGTAGCCAATCCCCTAATAACCTCAGTAAACATTTGTTAATGAAGACCAAGCCCTGGGAGTTCTTTACACGGTTACAGCAGGTCACACACACACACCCCGGGTCACACACACACACACACCAGGTCACACACATCTGCACCGAGTCACATACACACATCAGGGAGTTACAGCCCTCAGGGCCCAAAGGTCACAAAAACCCTTGTCCGAAGCCAGCGCTGTGTGTGCCGTGGGGTGACCCGGGCACAGCCAGGGGATCCGGTGCCTGGTCACTCCTGCCCTGTCCCGTCCAGGCAGCGTCCCGCAAGGAGTTTTTCCTGGACAGGGGTTTTCAGGCCCTTCCCCACCACGTTCGAGCTGGTGGGACGAGCTCCTGCACCTCTCATGGGTGTCCTTGTGGGGGTCCCTCAACACAGTCCTGTGTCCTCTGAGGTCCCCAAGGGGCGTGGGGCTCGTCTTTATGCCAATGGGAGGTGGTGCCCACTCCTGGCCCCACACGGTCTGTGGGGGGAAACTCCCTTTCAGTGCGACAGCCCTTCTCGGGGGTCCACTCTCTCTCGGGGGTTAAACCCCTCCCCTCCTGGAACCACCCCTCTCTGAGCCTAGCACCCCCTGTCTCTCGCTGTGGGCCCCCTCAGGGAGTCCTCGCCTGGGACCCCCGGGACCTCTACCCCCAGAGGGAATAATCCCCCCCACAACCCTGTTCTCTACCCCGGAGCGACTCTCAGCCAGCATCACCCAGGAGGTTTATTGAGGGTCTGAACCCAGCACAGGAAACTCTCAGGGCTTCAAGCCTGGCCTCCCCCCGCCCGGCACATCCCAGTCTCCCTACACCCAGGGGGGCTCTGCCTGCCCCCTCCCCCAGCCCGGCACACAGAATCATAGAATATCAGGATTGAAGGGACCTCAGCAGGTTCTAGTCCAACCCCCTGCTCAAAGCAGGACCAACCCCAACGAAATCATCCCAGCGAGGGCTTTGACAAGCTGGGCCTTAAAAACCTCTAAGGAAGGAGATTCCACCACCTCCTTAGGAACCCATTCCAGTGCTTCACCCCCTCCCTAGGGACCCCATTCCAGTGCTTTACCCCCCTGCTAGGGAAGAAGTTTTTCCTAAGATCCAACCTAGACTTCCTCCTCTGCAACTTGAGCCCATTACTCCTTGATCTGTCATCTGCTACCACTGAGAACAGTCTAGATCCATCCTCTTTGGAACCCCCGTTCAGGTAGTTGAAAGCAGCTATCAAATCCCCGCTCAGTCTTCTCTTCTATAGACTAAACAATCCCAGTTCCCTCAGCCTCTCCTCGTAAGTCATGTGCCCCAGGCCCCTAATCATTTTTGTTGCCCTCTGCTGGACTCTTTCCAATTTTTCCACATCCTTCTTGTAGTGTGGGGCCCAAAGCTGGACCCAGGACTCCAGATGAGGCCTCACCAATGTCGAATAGGTGGGAAAAATCACGTCCCTCGATCTGCTGGCAATGCCCCTACTTATACAACCCAAAATGCCGTTAGCTTTCTTGGCAACAAGGGCAACTGTTGACTCATATCCAGCTTCTCATCCACTGTAACCCCTAGGTCCTTTTCTGCAGAACTGCTGCCCGGCCGTTCGGGCTCTAGTCTCTAGCAGTGCATGGGATTCTTCCATCCTAAGGGCAGGACTAACTGCATAAACTTCTTTTTGTAGTACAAACAGAGCAGTAACTGCAGGACTGTTTAAGAGTTAGGTTTCTACAAAAACACATTTTTCTCCTTGGTGAAAATTTTCACCAAATCTTGGAACTGAAAGGTGTAATCATTTTTTTTTTAATCACAACTGGTAAACTTGTCTTTTTTATATGTGTAGCAGATAAGGTATGAATGGATTTGGCAGGTCCTCAGGAGTTCTGATTAAAGCTAGATACTCCTGAAAACACAATAGAGCATATTTAAGGTTGGTGTGGTGGGGTGTTTTTGAGTTACAGATACAGGTAGGAACACACTGACTGACTTTAAATTAATTCGTTTTTAAATTAATTAGCATGGAGTTCAGCCACTCTTAATCTGTTGACAATTTCAGCAATCTCACTACACACTCTAGTTTCTTTTGAGGTTGGAGGAGGAAGTAGTGGTGCCTTCTTTACATATAAAAGCCACAATCCTGTAAACACTTACGGTTTCTGAACATGGGAAAGTTTCACCAGTTATACAGGTGTAGTTAAATCGATATTGTTATACTGGTATAATTCCCATCTGGACACTTTTATTTTGGAGTAAGAGTGGCTTAGTTTAAATCACTTCCAAAATGAGTGTTCGGAATAAGTCTGTCCACACAAGGAGTTATACCAGTATAACCAGTGGTTTAAATCCATACCCTACTTTCTACTAGTATAACTTCTCTGTATAGAGAAGCTCTTATTCATGTGTTTAGCTATTCACAGGATAAACACTGGTCATGTGAGGGCTGAGCAAAAGATAGTGTCGTTGCTGTTCAATGTAGAAACTAGAGACTTAAAAATAGTTAATTAGGGAGGGTTAAGTTTTTGAAGTCCATTGTGAGAGTGAAGATCAGTGAACAGAGCACATCCTCCATCACTTGCCTTCATTTTAAATCAATCTAACAAATGCACTTCCTTGTTTGTTGGGGACATTCAGCACGTGATTCTGAAGTTGCTGAATTTTAATAGTCCTTTGCAGGTCAACCTTTAATTTTATATAAAGAATCATCTACTTTATATACTATCGATGTATCAACATGTGTGTGTATCTTTGGGTCCATCAGCCTGCACATTTTCAGAGGGGGTGTGTGTGTGTGTTTGTGTGTGTGTGTAAATAATTGGCTGAAGACAGCAAAATTTCATCAAGGAATTCTGATGACCGCATAAACAGAGTGTTCCAGTTTTGTGATTGTCCTCAGAAACTCCAGATGACATTTCTTTCTATTTCCTGATTATCAATTAACGTATTGGAATTGTTTTTGTTGAAAATCTGATTTTCAAAAAGCATATATATGTATAATAATATCCCATCACTTTTATTATAATTGTGTGATGTCTTACCTGCTATATTATAATTTTCAGAAATAGAATACTGTATTAAGACATTCACACCAGACAGAGAGATTCCCCTTTAAGTTCTTGTTTGGAGATTCACATTTGTTGTCCGTACTGATTTTTATTTATAGTTCCTCTTACCTCAGAAAGAGTCCAGTATGGCTTGACCTCTGCTGTGTCTTCTTCATGCATCTAGTTTTTTCTGCTGCTTTTAGCTATAAATGTATGAATTGCATGGGTACATGAGATGTAAGAAATGTTGAGTATTAATGCACTGCTCCTGGAAGCTGCTCTTTTTGAGTATACCCCTGTTAACTTCCGAGAGATTCTGAATGGAGCAGTTTGTAGAAATGAGGCCCACGAATGCTAAAACAGTTTTAAGTAGTAAACAGGCTAAGAAAGTAGCGAGATCACTTAAGGTGGGCAAGTGTTATTAGCGGATGGGTTCTGTTCACTAGAAAACAGAAATCTCAAAAAGGATATACAGGCATTAGAAAAGGTTCAGAGAAGGGCAACTAAAATGATTAGGGGTTTGGAACGGGTCTCATAGGAGAAGAGATTAAAGAGGCTAGGACTTTTTAGCTTGGAAAAGCGGAGACTAAGGGGGGATATGATAGAGGTATATCAAATTATGAGTGACGTGGAGAAAGTGAATAAGGAAAAGTTATTTACTTGTTCCCATAATAGAAGAATTAGGGGCCATCCAATGAAATTAGTGGGCAGCAGGTTTAAAACAAATAAAAGGAAGTTCTTCTTCACACAGCGCACAGTCAACCTGTGGAACTCCTTGCCTGAGGAGGCTGTGAAGGCTAGAACTATAACAGGGTTTAAAAGAGAACTGGATAAATTCCTGGAGGTTAAGTCCATTAATGGCTATTAGCCAGGCTGGGTAAGGAATGGTGTCCCTAGCCTCTGTTTGTCAGAGGGGGGTGAAGGATGGCAGGAGAGAGATCACTTGATCTTTACCTGTTAGGTTCACTCACTCCGGGGCACCTGGCATTGGCCACTGTCGGTAGACAGGATACTGGGCTGGATGGACCTTTGGTCTGACCCAGTACGGCGTCTCTTATGTTCTTATGACTCTGCACTTGTCCTTGTTGAACCTCATCAGATTTCTTTTGGCCCAATCCTCTAATTTGTCCAGGTCCCTCTGTATCCTGTCCCTGCCCTCCAGTGTATCTACCACTCCTCCCAGTTTAGTGTCATCTGCAAACCAGTCCACACCATCCTCCAGATCATTGATAAAGATATTGAATAAAACCGGCCCCAGGACCGACCCTTGGGGCCTCCGCTTGAGACCGGCTGCCAACTAGACATGGAGCTAGACTAGACAGGGTGGTCTGCCCTTCCGACCACCAGCTGCCTCCTGATCCTTCATGACTCCACTTCCCTGGGGGGAGCACATGCTCGGTACAGGAACCCCTTCTCCCACAGGAACCTCTCCTGGCAGCCTCTCCCCATACTCCGTACCTCGCTAAGGCCGGCCAGGTCCCTGAACTTCTGCAAGGAGGGATCTCTCTGCAACTCGGCCTGGAACTTGGCAGCTAGAGAAGGGAAGGGGCCCGGCTCCCTCGTGCTTGCTGAGTCTGAGGCCGCAGCCTCGTTGAGCCCAGTCCCTGGACCCCGCCTCCCGGCTGGGGCAGGGTCCTGCACCCCCGATACGGTACCCTCTCCCCGGTCAGGGTGCAGTGCCCCTCGCCGGCTCTGGCTACGGGTCACGACCAGGGCGCCCGGGGGTTGCATGGCCAGTTCTCTAGGTCCCCTCCATCAACACCTCCGTGGGCAAATGAGGGTGCACCCCCATGTCCTTGGGGCCCTCCTTGTCCCCCCACTTCAGATGCACCCTTGCCACGGGCACCTTGAATGGGGACCTACCCCCCCCCCCCAGGGTCAGGTAGGTGTTGGGCACCATCCGATCTGGGGCCACCGCTTCGGGCCGGGCCAGTGTCACCTCAGCACCCGTATCCCAGTATCCATAGACCTTCCTCCTGTCCACCTCCAGGGGAACAAGGCACTCGCTCCACAGGGACAGCCCTGCGCCCACCCTGTAAACTGAGAACCTAGAGTCCTGAGTGCCCAGCCCCCCAGAGGAGCTGGTCTGGGGCCCTCCTCCTTCCTGAACAGGTGGTAAACTGCCAGCCCCCCTTACCTGGGCTGTCTGCCCCGCGTCGGGCTGGGTCCGTACCCAGTTAACCCTGTGGGGGTTCGGTCTGCTCAGGCTGTCCTTGAGGTTGGGGCACTGGGCCCGTATGTGGCCTCTCCGGCCACAGTTATAGCAGCTCATGTCCCATGGGTCCCCTCGAGAGGGGCAGTTGGTCCTGACGCTGGACGTTCCCCTTTTGAGGGGGTTCTCCCTTGTGATGGTGCTGTTCCTGGTGTGACCCACTGAGAGTGTCAGATCAGGACAAATTGCTTCACAAGGGGCAATTACAGCCCAAAGCTGGGGTTTCCCCACCCCAAAGGGTTACCAAACCAGCCAGACAGAAAAGACTTTGGTTTCGCCCCACTGGCTAGCCACAAGTCACACAAGCAATTCCCTTAGACACTCCAGCTTCCAGTATCACCACCAGCAGCCACCTGTCCAGGGGACCAATGGTTATGAAAACCAACACCCCAAATAAAGAAAACAGTTCTCCCCAATTCCAAAGAATCAGGCCCCAGACCCAGGTCAATCTACAAATCAGATCTTGCCCACAAATCACGCTGTAGCTGACCCTTTAGAATCTAAAATCTAAAGGTTTATTATACAAGGAAAAAGATCTAGGTGAGGGTTAGGGATGGTTAAAAGAAATCAAATACATGCAGTAATGGCTTGCATCAGCTGTAGAATAACTGCAGGTTCAAATCAGAGTCTCTGGAATACATTCCCAGGAGGAATGGGTCATCAATCCTTTGGCCAGAGTGCCCCTTTGCAGCAAAGTCCCATCCAGAAGTAGGAGCCAGGCTGGAGACTGGAGATCAAAGACGAAATGGGGATGGGATACCACCCTTTTATATCCTTCCCAGGTGCAGGAATGTTCTTTGTCCTTCGCTGTGGAAACTTACAGCAAAATGGAGTTTGAGTCAGTTGGGCAATTCCTGCCTCCCTTGCTAAGGGCATGGTTACACTTACAGGATTATAGGGCTATTGGTTATAGCGGTCCCCTTATACAGTCATATGAATAGCGCTATTGTATGTCCACACTGAGATGTGCCAGCGGTATAGCATGGCCACATTTGCGGCACTTAATGCAGCATTAAGAGCAGCGCATTAGGGCAGGTATCCCACAGTGCACCTCTTCCTGATCTGGCGCAATGCCTTGTGGTAGGGGGGGCGTCACTTGCGGGGCATTCTGTATCCTGTTTCAACTACCCGTGATGCTTTTTGGCATATCCCAGCAATCCCTGTGTTTCCTTCCACCTCCGGCGCCATCTTTCAAGGGTTTCAGCAAGGCGCGCTCCGTCGTCCATTGTCGTGTGCCGCAATGAATCCAGAACTGCTGAGGGACATGCTGACGACTGTCGCCAGCACATCTCTGTGTGCAGTGGAGTTGATCCTTGACATGCAGGATGACAGTGATGAGTCTGAAGACGAGATCGAAGCGGTGAATGCGTTTGACACGAAGCTTCTTGTCTCATTAATGGACATGCTCACGGCCATTGAATGCCGCTTCTGGGCACGGGAAACGAGCACAGAGTGGTGGGATCGCATCGTCATGCAAGTCTGGGATGACGAGCAGTGGCTGCAAAACTTTCGAATGAGAAAAGCCACTTTCATGGGATTGTGTGCTCAACTCGCCCCCGCCCTGCGGCGCAAGGACACCAGATTGAGAGCTGCTCTCCCAGTGGAGAAGCAGATGGCTATCGCGATTTGGAAGCTGGCCACCCCAGACAGCTACCGATCGGTGGCCAACCAGTTTGGGGTTGGAAAGTCGACCGTTGGAGTTGTGCTGATGCAAGTGTGCAGGGCCATTAATCGCATCCTGCTACGAAAAATCGTGACTCTGGGTAACGTGCATGACATTGTTGCTGGCTTTGAAGAAATGGGTTTCCCTAACTGTGGAGGGGTGATAGATGGGACCCATATACCTATTCTGGCGCCCGCCCACCTAGCAGATGAGTACGTTAACCGAAAGGGGTACTTCTCCATGGTTCTCCAGGCGCTTGTGGATCACCGTGGGCGTTTTACTGACATTAACGCTGGCTGGTCTGGAAAGGTGCATGACGCACGCATCTTCCGCAACACAGACCTGTTCATGAAGCTGCAAGCCGGGACTTTTTTCCCAGACCAGAGGATCCCCGTGGGGGAAGTTGAAATGCCCATAGTGATTCTTGGTGACCCCGCCTACCCTTTAATGCCCTGGCTCATGAAACCCTACACAGGGAGCCTGGACAGCAGTCAAGAAAGGTTCAACTACAGGCTTAGCCGGTGTCGAATGACTGTGGAGTGTGCTTTTGGGCGTCTGAAGGCGCACTGGCGCTGTCTTTATGGGAGGCTAGACTTGGCCGAGGGTAGTATCTCCGCGGTTATTTCCGCATGCTGTGCCCTACATAATCTTTGTGAGCGGAAGGGCGAAGGCTTCATTCAGGCATGGTCCTCGGAGGTTCAACGCCTGGAGGCCACATATGCCCAGCCAGAGAGCAGGGTTCTTGGAGGGGACCAGCGCGAGGCTGTTAGGATCAGGGAAGCCTTGAGGGAGCATTTTGAGGCTGAAAGCCAGTTCTAAAGTGAGGTGCAGACGGAGGGAGGGAGGGAGCATTCTTTTAATAGGAACAGGCATTTGCTTTTCTGTAGCCTGTAATAATGTATGTACACTTAATAAAGAAACCCATTTATTAAGAAGACAATTCATTTATTGAACAGGTACTTTGGTTGCTGAATGAAAATATTGTGATGCGTGTGAGAGGGAAGCCGGGGGAGGTGCAATGGGGGTGGCATGGGGTCAGTCAGAGATCGGAATATGTCCGGGTCTCTGAGTCTCCAGTGCCCTCACAGTGGCCATGTCCCCTGAACCCCATTTGTGGAGGGCAGTAAGGCATGTTATTAGGGGTTGACTGCAGTGGATAATGGTCCGGGGTTTGGGGGTTGTTCTGTGAAGACAGAGGGGTTGGAGGCAGCTGTGGATGGTGATAACCATTTGGCTGATGATAGTGGCCTGGAGGGTACTGAGGCAAAGAAGGGGAAGGGATTTGGGGCAAATGATAATTGGGGTGGAGAGCGCGGTGCTTCTCCTCCTGAAGGGTGACAATCCGCTGCATAGTCTGCAATTGAAGCTGCAGTAATGAGAGCAGCTTATCGGTGCTTTTCCGGCGGTGAATCGCATTCTCCTTCCGCGCCTTCTCCCTCAACTTGCTCTCGTTCTCCCTCCACCTCTGTGCAACTCGATTCTCCGTTACAGCCTGTTGCATTACTTGCTGTACAAGATCCTCTTTGCTCCTTCGTGGCCACTTCCTCAGTCGCCTGAGCCTCTCAGCTGTTGATAAGAGCAATGGCGCAGGGCTCAAGGACGACCCTTCTAAAATAAAAAGATACATTTAACAGTGGTTCCCTTGTAAAGAGCAGACATGCCTATCGTTCCCCCGCATTCCCCGTTTGCCTGTCCCGCAGAGAGCACAGATACAGAAACGGAGCCCCTGCCATGGTGAGTGCACTGCAGAGGCAAGGGAAATGATTTTTTCCCTGCCCCAGAAAAGCTGTGCCGGGGGAGGGAGTGGGAGCCGGTACGTTGCAGGAGCCCCACTCTGAGCAGCAGGCAGGGGGAAGGATTTCTTCCCTGCCCTGAAAAGCTGTGGCGGGGGAGGGTGGAGTGCCAGGAAGTGGCAGGAGCCCTACTCTGAACACTGTTCCAACATTCTCCATAGGTGTTTGTCCTGGAAGATATCTCATTGCTTCGAGTCACTGAGGAGCAAAGGGAAGGGATTTTAATGAGATGCGGCTTCCGCCCAGGGCCATATGCAGCTTGCCTATGTGCAGCAATGCTCCCCACACCCATTGTAGCACAGTGGTGGGGACTAGTGACCGGGACCGGGACGGGGACCACGCTGGCTCTCCCGGGAAACCTGTGCAGGCGCATTGCAAGTGCTCTTTTTGAGACCTTTGAAGAGATTACTGATGATGACTACCGCGAGGTGATAGACTACATCAATGCTCTATTCCACATGTAGGCAAGCATGCAAGCATCCCCTTCCACCCCAAGCTGCCTGCCTTCCCCATAGAAAAGCAGCTTTACCTCCGCAATGCACTGCTGAGCTGGCCCCTGAAGCCACCGGACGCTGTGGCTGGCCGCCCTCCTCCTGGCTTTAGAGGAGAGCTCCTGGCTGCATGCCCCCCTGCCCTCCTCCTGGCTTGAGAAGAGCTCCAGGTGGAATGCCCCCCTCATCCCTTTCCACCCCAAGCTGCCAGCCTTCCCCATAGAAAAGCAGCTTTACCTCCGCAATCCGCTGCTGAGCTGGCCCCTGCAACCGCCGGACGCTGTGGCTGGCTGCCCTCCTGGGTTGAGAAGAGCTCCTGGCTGCATGAGTCCAGGGACTCCTCCGTGCCCTGGGTCGCTGCCACCTCGTCCTCATCCTCCTCCTCTTCTTCATCCTCCTGCTCTTCGTCCTCCTCCTCACCCCCCCCTTCACTGGTGGGCTGGGAAGTGTCCGTGGTGATCAATGGAGTGACCGTAGAATCACCACCAAGTATCGCGTGCAGCTCCTTATAAAATCTGCAAGTCACCGGGGCTGCCCCTGAGCGGCCGTTTGCCTCGCGGGCTTTGCAATACGCATTCCTAAGCTCCTTTACCTTAACACGGCACTGCAGAGTGTCCCGCTCATGGCCTCTTTCTGCCATGGCCTGTGATATCTGCCCATAGGTGTCAAAATTCCTGCGGCTAGACCGCAGCTGAGACTGAACAGCCTCTTCCCCCCAACAGCTGATGAGGTCCAGCACCTCGCTATTGCTCCATGCTGGGGATTGCCTATTGTGAGGAGGCATGGCACATGGAGTCATGATGATCAATGAGAATGATCACCTGCAACGATTCCCTGAGACCACGCCACGCAATCAATCTGATCAATGAGAATGATCACTTGCAAGGGTTCCCTGAGAGCACGCCACGCTTGGCTGGAGCAAACAGGAAGGGGATTTTCAAATTTCCCGGGAACTTTAAAGGGCGGGTCTGACGTGTGGTCACCTGAGGACAGGACAGAAGAGTTTGCAAGTGATGACCAGAGTGGCTCGAACGGGAATTATGGGATGGGCTGGAGGCCAATTAATGCGCAGTGGGTGTCCACATTCTCGCTGTAGCGCTACAGCAGCTGCGCTACAGCCCTTATTCCCCATGCGGAGGTGGATTACCAGGAGTGCTATAACTCCGCGGTTATAGCGCTCTACGTGCCTCACCAGTGTGGACGGGGAGGAGGTTATAGCGCTCGTGGGGGCTTTATAGCGCTATAAAGTGCCAGTGTAACCAAGCCCCAAGACACAGGATGTGTCTGCCTTCCCTTAATGGGTCCATTGGATAGCTGATAGTCCTTAATGGGCCATCAAGCATGACAAGCAACACTTAACTCCAAGGGCTCTGAAATGTCCCCAACAGCCTAGCACAATATTTGGAAAGACAGACAGTATAGAGTCAATACGCATAACTTCAACTACAAAAATGATACACACATACAGATAGCATACTCATAACCAGCAGACCATGACCTGATCATAGGCACCTTATATGACCCCCTTTACCTAAGATTTGGTGCCCCTACAGGACCTTAGTTGCACCAATGATCTATATGATCCCAGATAATGTTAGTAACGTGACATCCCTATTCCCCCTTTGGGAGGTCCCGTGGTGACTCTCTCGCTGCATCGCGGTGGGTCTGTTCCTTTGGGACTCCTCCCGGCCACCTCTTGGCCGGCTCTTCACAAACTCGTCGGCCAGCCGTCCGGCGTGTCGCTGGTTCTCTGGCTTCTGTTCCTCCAACCACAGCCTTAGGTTGGATGGGCACCGCTTATACAGTTGCTCCAGCACAATCATTTTAACCAGGTCCTCCTTCGTCCGGGCCGCATCTGCCCATCTGCGGGCATACCCCTCCATGCGTATGGCCAGTTCTAGATATGTGCCCTCAGGGGTTTTCTCCTGCCTCCGGAACCTTTCCCGGTACATCTCGGGAGTCAGCCCAAACTCGTGTAGCAGGGCCTTTTTGAACAGTTCATAGTTCCCTTTCTCTGCTGCTTCCATTCGGCCGTACACCGCCACGGCTTTGGGGTCTAGTGAGGGTATGAGACACCAGAGCCTGTCTGCGGGGTCAACCCTGCGCACCTCACAGGCCGTCTCAAAGGCCGTCAGGAATTCATCTATATCCTCCCCTTCCTTACGCGGGGCCATGATGCCCTTATCAAAGCTCCTCCTCGCAGGCTTGGATCCCCCGTCACCCACCGCAGCTGGGGCCTCACTGGCTCCTCAGCCTGGCCAGCTCCATCTCATGCTGCCGCTGTTTTCCCTTCTCCTCCATCTCATGCTGCCGCTGTTTTCCCTTCTCCTCCCTCTCATGCTGACGCTGCTTCTCTCGGTCCTGTCGCTCCTTCTCTCGGTCTTCCAACTCTCTCAGTCTCATCTCTCGGTCATATCCAAAGTGCCTCCGCTCCAGGGCTGGGGAACCCCGCCGGGAGGATCCCCTGCTGGCTGCCAGGGTCCGGGTGCCCTCGATATTCGCTGGGCTTCTCCCAACCCCTTCCCTAGCCATAGGTGAGAGGGGCATTGGGATGTCCTCGGCAGCAGTCTGCCCCCTCCCCATCGGGTCAGGCACCGGGGCTGGAGCTCCATCTGCCGGGCGGCTCCCCTCAGAGGCAGGGCTCGGTGCATCCACACGATCCTTCTCCTCCAGCTGCGCTATCAGCTGGTCTTTGGTCAGCCTCGCAATGCGCAGTCCCCGCTGCCGGCACAGCTCCACCAGGTCGCTCTTAAGGCTCTTGGCATACATCTTCCTGCTGGCCACTCGCAGGCCTGTGCTCCCAGCTTCCCACGGTTTCCAGGAGGAACCCCCTTGTGTGCCAGCCGTTCTCACCACCACTCTCCAGGGTCGAGCTGCCACTCTTCATCCCGGGACTGCTCTCCGCAGTGCCCAAGGGGACCCCGCTGCTGCAACAGACCGTCTCGCTGGTCACACACTCTCAGGGGTTAAGCGTAGCTCCTCCGCCCCCCCCCAAAACCGCTTCTCTCTGGATCTTCAGCACACCTGGTTCCCGTCAATCCCCCTTCGTTATACTGCTCCCCAATCACTTACTGCAGGAAGTGCCATTCACTGGGTGCAGTAGATCCCACCTCTGCCACCAGTTGTCACAGAGAGTGGGGGAGTCAAGGCCCTGCACCCCCACTCCTTTGGATTCACAGGGACTCTCAGCCAGCCAGTAGATTAGAAGGTTTATTAGGGATGACAGGAATCCAGTCCAAACCAGAGCTCGTAGGTACAAACAGGCCCCCTTAGTCAGGCCCTGTCGGGGGGCAGGGAGGTTAAACCCCAATCTTAGGGATCCCTCCTCTTCCCCGACCAACTCTCCACTCCCCCTAAACCTGCAGCCGTCTCTCTCTTCCTTTGTTCACTTCCCCGGGCTCTAGGTGTCATCTCCCCTCCCCCTTCCTATCTCAGGTTACAGCTCCAGGTATGTCCCCTTCAGAAAAGCCTCCCCGCTCCAGTGAAGCTCTTGAGATCACGTCCACCCTCTGTGCTGCTTGTCACAGTCTCCCTGTTCCATACGGGTCAAGACATGTACTTACCAGTCCTCTGTCCGAAGCCTCATGCGATGGAGGAGGAACACAGGCAGCACACCCTGGACGTCAGACGGGGACTGGCCTTCTGCACTGACAGAACAAAGCCGTTCTGTGAGTCAGTGCAGTTGTCTGTCACTGCTGCAGACAGGAGGAAGGGCTGCCCAGTGTGTACTCAGAGAGTCTCATCCTGGATCACACCCTCCATCTCCTACGGTTATGAACTGGCAAGGATCCCCCCCACCAGTGGTCATGACAGCTCACTCAGCGAGGGCGTAGGGGCCTAGCCAGGAAATCTGTTGGGCTGCTACGTGGTTATCCAGCCTCATGATCGTTTTGCGCTGACCCAGCAAGCTGGAGATGACGCTGGGTTCAGCAGAGCAGTGCTTCAATCGGCAAGACTGTGAACTCTGAGCCCACCTCTGTGGAGTCTGCTTGTGAGTCCCCCGGAAAGGGATTGACACGAGCAAGCACTCGAAGGAAAACCAGTTACCTGCCTCTCATAATTATTTGTTCTTTGGGCTGTGTTGGTCACGTTCATTCCTTTCCCTGCCCACCTGCCGCTCTGTCGGAGCTGCTGGTGACAAGGAACTGAGCAGTCATGGGGCCGGCACCGTCTGGTAAACCAGCAGGTGAGCGCAGGGCTCCAGAGGGCACCACAGCCAGCCCTAGGGATGCGGCTAAGGCAGAAATCTCTGCCAACCGCGCACAGGGGCGCGCACCTACAATGGAAGGGACGTGAGCAGCACGTCTCGAAGAACATTGGCTGGTAACCGGTTTTTGCGGCGCCTTTGGTGCAGACTCAGCCTAGCTGGTCACAGGGACTTTGCCCTTGAAATCCGCGCGTCGTCTGCACAGGGGCTCAGGCTGGCCAAGCTGGTCGCGCAGAGTGAGTTTGTCACACCCCTGAGCGCTGCAGCTCCCTCCACCCGGGGGCTGGGTGCTGACCGGGCCTGGCTGGTCATGGGACCCTTTGCCCGCTGACGTCTGTGCCTGGCCCAGACACCCCCCCGATTTCCTCACTGCAGCTGCTGTTCCCCCCTTGCCCTACAGAGGGCACCCTCTCCTCTCTCATCGGGCTGGGGTTTGGCTGGCTCTCGACCTGGGGTCCCTGGGTCTCCCGTGGCTCGGGGGGAAGAAAGTTGGGACTGGCTCTGTTCTGCACATAGGGTTAAAGTTGGGTACAGTTGCTATTTTGACCACTCACAAAAACAGCTCCCTTGTCCCAAATTCGGCCCTGCTCCCCCCACCACTACCCCTCACCCAGCCCTGCTCCCCTTCCCCCTGCTCCCTCGCCCCTGCCCGCTGCCCCTGCTCCCCACTCTGCCCCCCATTCAGCCTTGATCCCCCCTCGCTGCCCCTACCCCCCAGGAGTGATCTGCCATCACAGCCTCAGTGGGCGATGTGCATGGCCCAGACCCTCCTGCCCCGTCGTGTTGCCCACACCCACCCCACCCCATAGTGAATGGGGGGGCACCCACCAGCCCTTCCCACGTGCTGACTGACCCAGCCCACAAGTGAACCCAGCCCTGCGGGCTCCCTACCTCATGGGCTGCACAAGGTGCTGTCTGCCCGGCTGAGCAGGGAGGGGTGGGCTGGGAGTTTCGGGATCAGCACAGGAAGGGGGAAGACAAATGGGGCAGGGGTTAAGCACAGCTCAGTGGAAAAGTGGGGGGCTATTGGCCCCCCTGGTTGGTCCCCCCGCTTCTGGCACTGTTGGCTAATACAGAAGAGGGGGGGAGTGATCCAGGAAACTACAGGCCCGCTGGTTTGTCCCCTAATATATGCCAGGTTCTGGGACAAGTTTTGGAAGAGGCAGTAGATAAGGACCTAGAGCTGAATGGTAATTGGAATAAAATACAAGGATGGGCAAACTGTGGCATGTGGGCCGGATCCGGCCCATCAGGGCTTTAGACCCGGCTGTAGGATTGTCATCTGTGACGGCGTGGGAATGCTGTGTGAGTGCCTCAGTTTCCCCTGTGCATTTCTTAAGTCTCTAGGTGATGGGATAAGGGCTGATAGTGTGGTAGAACAAAGGACCAGTGGGAAGTAAGAGGCCTACACCCTGTCTCCTGGGCCCTTCCCCACTCTCAAGGTGTCAGTTAACTGAAAACTGATAACAAAGACGTCACCTGACCTAGGAAAGAGACAAAGGAAAGAAGGGAGAGGGGCTGGAGGGTGAGTTTCAGTCTGGGTCTGGCTGGGAAGAGGAAGAGAGCTACAGGCAGGGTGGCTTAGCTCTCTGGCCCCCAAAATGGACCCAGCAGAGGGGTCGCGTTCGCTGTACCTACAAAATCTATCTCAGATCACCTGTCATCTAATGAACCTCTGTTTTACTGGCTGGCTGAGAGTCACGTCTGACTGTGGAGTTGGGGGGCAGGGCCCACGGGCTCCCCCAGGACCCTGCCTGGGTGGGCTCGCTGGGGGAAGCGCACGGAGGGGCAGAAGGTGCTGAACGCTCTGAGGTCAGACCCAGGAAGGTGGAAGCTGTGAAGCTCCTCGCCCTGGAGACAGGCTGTTTACGGAGAGGAAGCTTCCCCCAGAGTCCTGACTGGCTTCATAGGGAGCGGTTCCAGAGCATCGTCCCAGGGACTCCATGACACTCCCTGCTCCCAGAAGCTGTCAGCACCATGACCCTGCAACCCTTGGGGGAGAGGGGCCAGAGAACTCCGTGTGCTGTATTTGCCTGTGAGTACCTCCCCTGAAGCTCCCCTTGGCTGGGAATGGGGAACTGCAGCTAATGGGAGCTTCGGGGCAGGTACCCACAGGCACAAGGAGCCCTCTTCCCTCCCCCCACCTCAGGAACCACAGGGATGTGGGGGCTGCTGGCTGCTTCTGGAGCCCACACCCCTCACCCCAACTCCCTGCCCTGAGCCCCTTCCTTCACTGTGCACCTCCTCCTGCACCCCGCCCTGCTTCCCTGAGCCCCCTTGTACACCCTGCACCCTATCTCTACCCCAACCCCTTGTCCTGAGCCCCTTCCTGCACACTGCACCCCCTCCCAGACCTCGCACTCCCTCCTGCACCCCAACCCCCTGCCCCAGCTTTACAGTCAGGGCCCTGCAAGCAATTTCCCCACCCCAATATGGTCCTCAAGCCAAAAGGTTTCCCCACCCCTGGCTTAGAGGGACCCAGGCTTGTGGGGGAGGGACATGTCAGAACTGGACTGAGACTGTGGGACGGGTGATGAGGCTGCGGCTGGGGGAGCCACTGCCCCTATCCCCAGCCCCCTCCCCGTCACCAGCCCAACCCGCCCAGCCGCTCCTCACCCAGCCCCAGCGCAGCCCAGCCCATCCAGAATCTGCCGGAGACCGATGACGCTGCCCAGATCCGCGCGCTGATTGGCCGGGCTGGGGGGTTACTTGAGTTCAAGGTGAAGTGAAAGCTTCTGGGGAAAGCCCCAAGGGCTGGGAATTGCGGGGGGGGGGGAGGTGGGGACACTGGGCGGTGACCCCGACAAGCTTTCCGTGCTTGTTTCCCCGTGTGAAGTGTGGCAGGTCTCCTCCTGTGCAGGGGTGGGGGCTCTGGGGCTGAGGGCTGGCTGGCGTTACACAGGCTGCCGCGGGCACGGCCCAGACTGACCAGATTTTAAATAAAGTTCAAAAACTTAGAAACGTCCCAAAATCCACTTTATTGCTGTTAGCCAAGCTGCAGAGCGAGATCTGGCGGGGGCAGGGCTGTGGGCACACACGGGGCACAGGGCGGGGGCTATACAGGGACTGCGCCCATCCCACACAGACCCCGCGCTGGGCTCAGCAGGGCTGGATCCCTGGGGAGCCGCACACCCCCAGCCATGGGCCCAATCCTACCCCACAGGGACCCCATTGACCTGGGTATGGCCGAATCTTGCCCAAACCCTGCTGGGTAAGGGCTGGAGGGGCGTTACCCGGGGTGACTGACAGCAGCCTCTGGCCAATAGGGGCCGGGCTCGGAGCCCAATCCAGCACCCACTGGAGTCAAGAGAAACCTTCCGCAAGATGGCCATGGGGTTTGGATCAGCCCCACAGGCGCTGCTGTCCCTGAAGTGGGGTGACCCCCGTTCCCAGCCCCATGGGGCAGCAGCCTTCTCCCTGGGTAGACGCCCCCCTCCAAGGCCCAGCAGTGGGGTGCGGGGGCAGCCTGAGGGGCCGGCTCCCCAGTGAGTCTCTAGTGCAGGGGTTCATAACCCACAGCGCACTCAGCACAGAGCTGCGGCCCACGTCACACCCTCAGGCCCACACAGGGAGTGTATCTGTTGTGTGGATGTGGCCCACAAACAGAGCAGCCTGACTATGCAGCCCACAGTGGTAAACAGGCTGAGGACCACTGGTCTAGCAGGTTGGCTCAGTGCAGTTATGGGGTCGGGGGGACCCCGTCCGGGTACAGCAGCTGGCATCAATGGGCATGGAGCAGGGATGCTGAGGGCAGAGCTGGGGGGGGTGCAAGTGGGTCTCACGAAGGCACCTGGGGTATTTGGGGCCCCCGGCTCCTCCCCACGTTTATCTGAAAGGCAAAGAGGGTCTGTTACCAGGAGCCCTGGGCCCCGACATGAGACTGGTAGGGATTGGGGCCGTTCCCAGGGAGTCTTCCATTGATGCCAGGGCTGCAGGGTGAGTTATGGGGCTCTGACTGGCTGCAGAGGCACAGCAAGTGTGTGTGGGGGTCTCCCCAGGGGGTGCTGGGTTGGGAAGGGTCTGTGGCTGGATGGGGGGGGCACAGCAAGTGGGGGAGCTCGATGGGGGAGGGTCTGTGGCTGGTTGGGGGGCACAGTGGGTGGGTGGGTCTCCCCAGTGGGTGCTGGGTTGGGGAGGAGCTGTGGCTGGCTGGTGGGGTACAGCGGGTAGGGGGACACAGTGGCGGGGTCTCCCCAGGAGGTGCTGTGTGGGCCATGGGGCTGCAGGTGCGGTGGGTGCCCTCCATCCCCGCCAGGCAGCAGCTACTCACAAGGGGCCCCGCGGGTTGCGGGCGGCGTTCATCTTCATCCCCTTGATGATGAGGATGGTGCCCGCGATGATGCCGATGATGCCCACGGCCAGGCCCAGGGCGCAGACCAGGGTCTCTGTGGTCTCGGGGACGGGGGTGGGCACCTGGGCTTCTGGAGAGAGGGGGAGGGGGACAGGGCATGGGGTGAGGGGGCTATTCCCACCCCTCCCCTCCCAGAGCCAGGGAGAGAACCCAGGAGCCCTGTCTCTCAGCTCCCCCAACTCTGACCCATGAGCCCTCACTCCCCTCCAAGAGCCGGGAGAGAACCCAGGCATCCTGGCCCGCAGCCCTGTGCCCAGTGGGGTCCCCGGGTCCCCGGCCTTACCCCAGTGCTTTGTGAAGGTCTCGCCCAGCCCCTCGTGCTCCACCCGGCAGTCGTAGAAGTCGCCCTGGCTGGGGAGGAAGGGCAGGTAAGAGAACTTGCGGAAGGCGTTGTCCTGGCGGGGGTAGAAGTCGGTCTCGTAGACGCCCCCCGTCGCCTCCTGCCCGTTCTTCAGCCACGTCACGCTGAGCACTGGCGGGGAGAACTTGTCCACGAAGCAGATCAGGACGTTGGGTTCACCCAGCTCCACGAGGTCTTCGGGGAACACAGTCACCTCGGGGGGCACTGGGGAGACAGGGGTTAGTGGATCCCACTGCCCGACCCCCTAAGCCACCCAGTCCCTGCCCTGGGGCTGGATGGGACCTGGCGCCCCATCAAGGTTCCTTCTCCACTCTGAACTCTAGGGTACAGATGCTGGGATCCGCATGAAAGACCCCCTAAGTTTATTTTTAACACTTAGGTTAAAAAATTTCCCAAGGCACAAATTCCACCTTGTCCTTGAACAGTATCGCTGCCACCATCAAGTGATTTAGACAAAGAATTAGGGAAAGGACAACTTGGAATTCCTATTCCCCCCAAAAATATTCCCCTAACCCCTACACCCCCTCTCCTGGGGAAGGCTTGAAAATAATATCCTCACCAATTGGTATAGGTGGACACAGACCCAAACCCCTGGATCTTATGAACAATGAAAAATCAATCCAGTTTTTAAAAGAAGAATTTTATTTAAAGAAAAGGTAAAAGGATCACCTCTGTAAAATCAGGATGGTAGGTAACTTTACAGAGTAACAAAAGGTTCAAAACCACAGAGGAACCCCCTCTAGCTTTAGTTTCAAAGTTACAGAGAAAAAAAACAGGGATAAATCTCCCTCTAGCAATGAGAAAATTCACAAGTTGAAAACAAAAGAAAACTATCATGTTGTGCCTGGCTGATACTTACAATTTTTGTCATATGAGAGATGGGTTCAGAATTATTTGGAGGAAATGAATTGCTGGCTGGTCCCTCTCAGTCCCAAGAGCGAGCACTCACACAAACAAAGATCACAAACCAAAACTTCTCCCCCTCCCCCACTCCAGATTTAAAAGTATCTCCTTTTCCCATTGGTTCTTTTGGTCAGGTGCCCAACCAGGTTATTTGAGCTTCTTAAGCCCTTACAGGTAAGAAGGAATTCTAAGCTACCCTTAGCTCTATGGTTATGACAGTCCCCTACAGGGGAAAGTCCCTGTGCCCCATTCCCTGCCCCCCTGAGCCTGCCAGTCCCTGGTGCTCACACTCCAGCTCAGGGTCTCTCCCCAGGACTGTGGGGGGTCACTGGGGCCATCCCAGCTCCCTGCCCTGACAACTCATGTGGCACCAGGGGCAGGGAAGAGACTCCCTCAGGGGCAGGGCCTGGCGCCGGGCAGGGGCCACTAACAGCCCTTGGCAGACGAGCTGCCCTGGGCCCCCAGCCTGGCGGGTGTGGACTGCCCGGGCCCCCTGCCCTGCAGAGCCCTGGCCCCAGGCTGGCTCCCCAAAACCCTCCAGGGGCTGGGATGGGAGCTGAGTGGGGACTTGCAGTCTGTAGTGGGGTCTAGTACTGGGCCCCTTGTGGAGGGGGGGTCCATTGGTGAGCAAGGTGGGGAAATGGCCCCAGGTGGGATGCCTGGCAGAGGAGCCCCCCCACCCCATGCCGTACCATTCTCAGCCCATGTGTGGTTGGACCTCTTGATCAGGATCTCCAGGTTGTTCTTGATCACAGCCATGATGCCCAGGGCGCCCTGCGTCTCGAAGCTGGCGAACCTGCTGAAGTCGGGCAGGCGCCAGACGGTCTCCTTCCTCTCCAGGTCCACGTGGAAGAGCTCGTCCTGGTCGAACCCCTGCATGTACTCGCCAGACTCCTGCTGGGGCGGGTCCGTGCGCTGGTAGAAATCTATCTCAGAGGTCACATGTTCCACTGTGGGGAGAAGGGCGTCAGCAGCAGCCCCAACACCAGCCCCACTGGGGGACAGGGTCCTTCAGTGCTTCCCCTCAGGCCACAGACCCAGCTGTGACACTGGCACAAGGACTCCCCGGTGTGGGGGGATTGGCCCCTGGGCGGGGGGCGCCCAACCCCCCTGGGCAGCGTCCCGGGCTGGTGCTCGGAGCTGGCCAGAGAAGGGCTCAGTCTGGGGGGTGTGAAGGACTTTCCAGGTCTCCCCTCCGGAGCAGGGATGGGGGCGGGGCGGATCCTGGGGGCCAGGGCTCTGCTCGTGACACTGACGGTGCTGAGACCCCCCCCCGGCTCAGTGCACGGAGCCCACAAGTGAGTGAGACCCGCGCCCCGGGAAGCCCCGTCCTGGCCGGTGGGGGTCGGAACCCAGCGCCCCGGGGAGCCCCGTCCTGCCTATCTGTGTGCCCCCCCGTCTCTGCCCTGCCCTCCCCGGCTGTTCTCAGTGTCATTCCCCTTCCTCCACACGCCCCTGCCTGCCCTGGGGAGCTCAGGGGGCAGCGGGTTCCTCGTCGGTCTCGGGGATTCGGCTGTTCCCGCCTTGGCCCCGTGCTGAGCTCCGAGCCCCGGGGCAGGCGGCAGGTCCCTGAGCCGAGCCTGTCTCCTCCCTGCAGGGCGGTACCTGTTCCAGTTCAAGGGTGACTGTCACTTCACCAACGGCACCGGGCGGGTCCGGTTCCTGGCCCGGTGGACCTACAACCGGCAGCCGCTCGTGCACTTCGACAGCGACGTGGGGCGGTGTGTGGCGGACTCGGAGCTGGGCCGGCCCGACGCCGAGCTCTGGAACAGCCAACCCGAGACACTGGCGGCCATGCGGGGCAATGTGGACCGGTTCTGCCGGCACAACCACAGGGTGTACAAGCTTTTCAGCGTCGACCGGAGAGGTGAGTGTGGGGGGTTTGCACACTGTGCCCCCCTCCCTGTTATCTCCATGGTCCCCGACCTGGGCCGGGGGTGGAGTGGACTGAGCTGCTCCTGTGCTGGGGGGCAGCACATACACAGGGCGGGGCCAGGGCAAGGGGAGAAGCAAACAGAGCAGGACGGGGCGGGGTCACACCAGGGGACAGGGCGTCTCCCCTTCCCCCCCTCTGCCCCTGGGTCTGTCTGCGGTGCCCCCTGTCTGCAGGGTGCAGAGCCCCAGGCCTGGTTCAGTCTCTGGGACTGCGTGTGACTCACCCTCCCCCCCCCCCGCTCCCACCCCCATGACACAGCAGGAAGTGGGGGGCACTGGTCGGGATGTTCGGGGGGGCTGTCCCCAGCAGTGGGGGGCTGTGATGCAGTAGGGAGTGGAGTGGATTTGACCCGGGAGTGTTGTCAGGTAGTCCACTGGGGACCTGATACCTGAGAGTCAGTCACCTGAGCCAGGAGGGGGATGGGGGAGGTAACACCTGGGCCCCGGGAACCTGGACAAAGGGAGGAGGAGCTGGGGAGAGACTGGAGGGGTTTTTGCTGTTTGGAGTGGGAAGCTGGTTGGGGAAGAGGAGGGAGCCCTAGTCTAGGGTCTAATCTCCCTGCCCCCTAGAAGGACCTGACTGAGGGGTCCTGTTCTCTGTACCTACAAGCTCTGTTTTAGACCCTGTTCCTGTGTCTCTAATAAACCTTCTGTTCAACTGGCTGACTGAGAGTCCCGGTGAATCCCAGGAAGAGGGGTGCAGGGACCTGACTCCCCCTCATCTGTGACACCCCCCACCTCTCTGAGGGGTTCAGCCCCCAGCGCCCTCTACTCAGACCCCCCCAAGGCAGGCAGCTGTTACGGCTCCTGGTCGGGGGGCCAGGTGATGGGGCAGAACTTTCCCCTCCCCCAATCCCACCCTTCCCTCCTCGGGGTGACCCTGGCAGGGAGGTGGGAGCAGCTCCTGGTCCCTGGACTGAGACCCCATCTCCCTGGGCCCAAGCGTCAGACAATCCCCAGCTCTGTCCCCATGGGGGTGATGGGATAGGACCCCCCTCGGGTCCTTTCTGCCGGAGCCTGCTCAGGGCAACGGAGGGCAGGAAAGAACCAGCCCTGGGGGCTAGACTGGGGGCTGGGGCCTGTCCCTGGGGTGGGGAAGCAAATCTTCTTCCTGAGCACCCTTCCATCTCCAGCCCCATTCCCATCCGTCCCCTTTCCCCCACTCCAGTTGAGCCTGAGGTGACAGTTTCCCCCACGCAGTCGGGGTCCGGGCCCCACCCCCACCTGCTGG